>CAJNOL010000154.1:31094-187058 GCA_905250125.1 Rotaria sordida
GTACTTCACTCGTACTTCACCGTACTTCACTCGTACTTCACTCGTACTTCACCGTACTTCACTCGTACTTCACTAGTACTTCAGAAGTACGAAGTCTCGCTTTTCCCCCCTTGATACAGCTAATTATAGATAATAAATCATTTAGATAATTAAATGATCAATCGATATCGTCCGTTAGAAATGTGTTGATACGCTTTGATAGAGTTCTCCTAGTGATGAATTTTGCCATATCTGCCTTTCAATTAGTTTTCTATTTGCATCAGCTGATTGATTGAAACATGAATTTTAGAATTCATAGGCACAGAAAGAAACACTGATTTCAGTAAAACGTAGATGTCATTACGAAAAAAGCGATTTCTAAGGAATCGAAAAATCGTTTATTCATTTTTCTGAGATATCGTTTTTTCAAAAATCGAGATTTCATGCTTCGCATCGTGTTTGTATTTGAGTTTCACTCGAATACCATCTAGTTTCTAATATCTTTCAGTATTGATTTGCATATATATAATTGATCATTCATAAAAAATGCCAAGTACCATAACAGTAAACAGTATAAACAACATACTAGTTGTATTTTCAGCATCATTGAACCGATTTTCAGTATTTCAAATCTTGTTGTCCATCAATAACTAAGAGAAACGAACAATGAATGAATGATTCCATTTCTGAAGTACATCTGTGTCATGATGTAAAAAAGACGTGCATCTAAGGTTACAATCAATAATGTAATTCAATTACAAAAAACTTATTAGAGATAGTCTAATCTCACATTTGTCTCCGTTTTTGGTTATCTACAATCAATGAATCGATAAGTAACTAACTGATTGTTGTATATATGTATTATGGTGGAAAAATTCTAGTTAACTTTAACAATTTAATCAGTTAATTAATTGAGAAAAATTTTATTTTCTATTATTAGTATTAGAAAAATTGTTTTCTTTGTACTACGAAACTAATAAAATCTTTGTAAATCTTTTCTTATCATTACATCTCATTTAAAACAATTCAACAAAATAAATGATGAGAATTAATGAACAAATGAGGAACTCTTAGAGAATGATCTATCGCTTTTGAGATGAGTTATACTTCATTTCGTAGACTTTGATTGATACTCGAGAAAGTCTAAAAGGATCTATGTCCATGAATCTTTCTACATAAATTGTTCAACAAAATGCTACGATCGTCTCAGACGACTTACAAAACTGACATTGAAATCTAAATTTTACACTAATGAAATTTTGAATGGCAAAAGTTCGTCATCTGAATATGAGACTTTCTAGGATATTCTAATCTGAAATATAAATGTAAAAAGAAAATTTATTTCTTCTCATAAAAGAATTATCAATATTGATATGATTAGATAAGAAATACTAGAAAATCTAATGTTCGTGCTAGAATTGACGAGAACTGGATGTCAGCTCAATAACTTAACAACGGCAACAACTATCGACCAGCAATTTTCAGCCATTGAAAGAGAAGAACTCTGAATGACTTTTTTGTCGGATACTATATAAGACAAAATAATTTTGTCAAAATTACATTGAGATGGAACACATTGTTTTCATGCACTTTTTTAAATATTTTGCAAAGATAATCGATATTAAAATTATTTTGTCTTATATAGTATCAAACAAAAAAAGATACTCGAACTTCTGCTCTTCTGTTTATTGGCGATTGCAAGTCAATAGTTGTTGTCGTTGCCGAGTTATTGAGCTTACATCTACCCTTCTTTAATTTTAGCACGGACATTGTTTATGTACAACAAAATTTGAAGCCAGAAATTGATTTTACAGGCGATCGATGTAAGACCATAGTATTCTATTGAAAAATTCATTAAAAAGTCGATGACCGAATAGAAAAGATTCATGATCATAAATCTTTATTGATTTTCTCTCATAACAACCATAACAAAGTAAGACTTATCTCCAAAGCGATTTATTACTTGGCAAATTTCTTTGATAGGTTGATGAGAAAAATAATCTGTTATCAATAAAATTTTGTAAAAATCTTTATAAATCAATCAGGTATTTAAATAAACACGAAAATGTTCTTCTGTTTTTGTGTTAAATTAATATCATAAAAGCTTTCATCTATGTATTTTTTATTCATGACCATATGTAGTATAAATACTATTATAAGTACCATAAAAATCTACTAAACAATTCTGGCATATACTAATCTGACCATCGACAGACATGCCATCGCCTACATAAGAAAAGCAAGATAGAATGATAAATAATTGCTATTCTTTTTTTTTTTTTTTTCTTTCTTTTCCTTGTCTTAGATATATTATGTGCTCATATTTCTCGAACCATCGGGCATCAGTCGTAGCTCGATATAGAACAGCACCACTGTTCCCGAATAATTCTACAGTTATGCATGCGTATACTACTTATATGCGAATAGCAAGACAGGGAGAGAGAGAGAGAGAAAAATAAACATCCGGTCGGTTTTTTTTTGTATATCCTATATAGGTTATCCAGCGCAAAAGAAAAAGAAAAAAAAAAGGAAACCTACATCTTTTTATCTATCTATAATAGTAGAGAATAATTACATTTGTACTGTTTTAGCTGTACATATCAGCAATTCTTTTCTCGCCGCAGCAGTAGAACTTTAACGAGAGTAAGTCGATACAAAATATATCATTTTTTGTGTAAGAATATCTTTTTTTTGTTTTTTGTTTGTTCAGTGTCAAGTGGTTCAGCATTTAGCAATGTACTCAAAGCTAAGGAAGATTTACAAAAATCTTCTGAACAATTAGAACAAGAAAAACGATCACTTCTTTCACAACGTATACCAGCATTACAAGTTGAAGGAAAATCAAAGGAAGAACTTGTTGAAAAGGTTATAATGATTAATTTTATTCTTAAAATTATTATACTCCTTTTTTTTGTTTTTTTTTTTACAGGCAAAACAATTACATAATCTTCTTCATCAATTACATGGTTCTATTTATGAATTAACAGAACGATTTGAACGACAAAAATATGATGTTAGTAATCGGATAAAAATTTTTCTTTTTCTTATTTTAAATAAACATAAACGATTTTATTTAGATGATTGAATTAGGTGAACGTGCTCGTCAAATTGAGAAAGGGTAAAAATAAATGATTATATTTAATTAATTACATTGATTTATTTTTATAGAAAAGCTAAAACACGTAAATCAAATATTGTTCATACTGGTCTTGGTGGTGGTATGTAAGTATTAAAAATTTTATTATAAAAATAAAACAAAAAAAGAAAGATTTTCTTTTTAATTAATTTCAGGTTTTCTGGTGTCAATGATGTTACACAAGGAGCACCGGTTTGTAATTCTAATAGAATTTTTCCTTTGTTCAATAGTTTTTTTTTTTTTTTTTGGATTTTAGCAAAAAGTATCACTTTTCAGTCGATATGAACGTGGTAAGTTATCTATTATTAATATAATAATGATATGAAAATAAATTTTTACTTTAGTTACCGATCGTCGTACATACAAAGATCGTCGTGGTGTTTGGGCTGCAGAAAAAAAAGAAGCTGAGTTTGCTCCTGAACGTCCAAAAGCTAAAATAAAACATAATACACCACCTCCTGAAGAAAATCCATTACGTAAAAATAAAGGTGGTGCTCAATCTAAAAGTGAAGAAAAACAGGAAGTAAAACTCGTAAGTTATAATTGATAAAAAAAAAATTCATGTGAATTATTTTATGTGTTTTTTTTCTTTAGGGTTCTGGACCTGTTCACGAAGAAGCCGCAGCTGAAGAAGAACCTGCTGAAGAAGAACCAGCAGCAGCGCAAGAAGAGGAAGAAGAAGAAGAATAAACTAATAGATTAAATGACAATTATACCTTCTTATCATTTTAATCCTCGTTTTTTTTTCTGATTTTTCCTTATTCTTATAAATTTTATTGAATATCTAATAAATAAATGAGTTTATTCTTCAGCAGACATAATTATCTTCATAATCTTTTTGCATATGAATTTTTTGTTTTTAGTTTATTTTCACTTTAATATCAGGGATTTATTAGATCATATAGAATATTATATGTATTTATTGAACATATTAACAAAATATAAAATATTTTCATTGATAAATTCCAAAATATATTTGTCGACATATTCGATGTTTATGATCATTTTAAGTATTATCATTATCTTCATCTATTGGCAAAAATATATAGTTGAATAGTTGATGATTGATTCGAAATTTGCCTATTCATTTCAATAATAAGAAGTAATAATGGTATTATTTTATAAATAAACTATAAAATTTTCTATATTACATATCAAATTATAATTCACTATAAGATCAATAGAAAAATCTGTTTGAATTTTATTTGATTGATAAGTTGTTGTTTGAATTTGAAATATTATTATTGAATAAGATATCACAAATATTGAAATTAAATTGATTAAATAATAGACAAAGAAAAACTAGAATCAACATGTATATTGAATGTAATGAACTATACAAATGATATCATGTGTATCATTTATTATTACTTGATCGATCAAGTTACATGAATTATTACTTTTTATGAAGAATTTTTATATGTATAGGAAAAAAAAAGGTATGCTTAAGGGCGCATAAATGAATTATTAAAATGTATATATATTATAAACGATTGATTTAACTTTTATCAATGAATTTTTTAATAATCTAAATTTATCTCTATATGATATCGAAGTTCAGGTTTATGTAGTACTATTCTTTACTGATTCAGATCTTTAAATGGAAGAAATATATAGATCCTCTAAAGTTCGTTATATGCCTCATTGCTATTGCTGACACTTATATGCTCTTTCTTGCAATATATGATTGATATATTGGATAGCTCTATTATATTCTACTAGAACTATATTCCATCAATCGTTAGTTGCATAAAGATGTTTTATTAAGATAGTTCTGAAAGCATTGTAAAAAAAAAAGTTGATTAGTTTTTTTTTCTTGATTTTTTTTATTAATCAAATTTTTTTCTATAAAAAAATTCAATCCAAAAACAACACTAAATGTTGCTTGATGTTTATTCCAAAAGATTGGTTATATCGATATTAAGATAATCGATAGTCATTTTTGATAGAGTATTTTTAATATTACTACTAAATCTTTTTTATTACAAAATTTTTTTTTACTTTAGTCAATATGTTATAAGATAATATCAGTTAATTTATGTATTAAATTATTTTTTGTAAGTTGTTCTTCAAAAAAAAACAAATGTTATTTTATATTTTTAATTAACATATATTTCAAAAACATTTTGCAAACTGCTCTAAGCCGATAATCTTATCACACTGTCAAAAGTCATCATTCGAACTTGATATAATTGATCTGTTTTGTTTTTTTATGATACAACAATGTTTAGTCAAACTTCTCTTGTAATGACAACGACTATCTCGTCTTTTTTTCTCCTGCTGTGTGTTTGTTCTTACTCTCTCGTTTATCCTTTCTTCTGCTCATATTTCTTCCTCGTTCTTTCTCTTTCTTCTTTATAAATCTGTGTTGTGTGAAGTACACACTATTCTAGAGATATGGATTAGTTAATAAATATCGTCACGGAGCCTAGTGGTAAACTGTTCCTTCAGTTTGTCGTTACAGAATGAATTAAATCTTCATATGACTTATGGAAATTCTTCTTGCACGGCACGATAGAATCACTCGATAATACCAAATGATGGAAAATTAGATAAATCAGCACATATTTCAGGTAATTTTAACATGATACTTTGGTGTTTTATAGAAGGAAAGTTCGAAAATAAATTATGAATTGATCTTACACAATTTTTTTTTTGTCGATTATATAATTGATAAGCAATTCGTTCATAACAATAAATCATTATCGTTTTATTTAGATATAACATTTTGTCATGAACTATCTTAGAGATTTGAAGAGATTGTGGATAAAGAGAATAAGTCCATTCACACCTATATTATCCAATCATAATTTCATGGGATTTCATTGCAGATCCAATAAATCAAGTTACTAGTCTCGTTCTACTTTACTGGATTCATTTAGGTTTTTATTTAATAAAAATACGAATTATACAATTGATGATAATCTAAGTCTTATAGATGTGACGAATCAATATTTCTTCATATCGATCTATCTGAAAAACTGCTATTAATATGTAATCATAATGTTTAATATGAACTTGTCGTGGAATAATAATTTGTCATACAAATATGACTTCAATCTGTAGTCATACATTTATGAAGTTACTCTTATTTAACAATGATCTCAATGAAACATGTATATATAATGTCGTTTATAAATTTATTATTATATTCGATACCAACCGGAACTCTATTGGTATTCAAAATCATTGAATCTTAAATATATAGAACGATTTGAATTAATTATAAATACTAATAGAGATGAGTAAATTATAAAAGAAAATTAAAAAGGAAAAAAAACCGATAACAATAAGATATTATGGATTTATTTGATTTATTGTAATGACTACTATGAAAAATATAAATTATAATCGATTCGATCACCTAGCTTCGCTTTCTAACTTCTTTCTCAATGAAAACTAATAATCTTTCATAAATAGAAATTCCTTGAACCACATTTCACACTTATATTAATTGAAGATAAATATTCTAGTACTAAAGCATATCTTTTTTCGATCAGGATTTTAGCTGAAACGGAGCGTAAAAAACATTTGATAAAATCTATTTTCTTTTTCTTGATTTTACTCATCTAACGACTGATGCAAAAGTCTTGGCACAAATGTCGAGACCTGTAGTATTTCAACAGAAAGTGCTAGAGATCTAATTCTTCCACCATTAGATAGACCAAAGTGTCTGCTTTCAAACCCACTTTTTCAAAAAGTTTTTGATGAAGTTAAGGTTTTCAAATTTCAAATTTTTGAAAAACCACTAAAAACGACTTGTAACCATGCGAAATTAGGAAATGTTACGATAACACACCTTTATGTAAGTTTCACAGTTTTTCGCTGTGCTACAAAAATTTAGTAGCTCAGTGGCTACGATTCAAAAAAAAAGCTTGGTTCAATCAAACATAGTCTGGCTGAGTTATAAGTGGATTTAATTATGACGAAATTGGCGCCAAAGCGCTATTTTGTTCATTAGTAGTGTTTAGCTGATTTTCAGGAGATGAAAACGCCTATTCCCAGTTTTTCATACGGATTCTGAAAGGTCTTGAAAAACAGCATCTTTTGGACTCATTAAAAATTTTTGTCTTCCTAAAAATACCTAAATTGCGCACCAAAAACCCAACACTGCCGTGCTTTCGCGTAAAAGCCTGATTGAGGATTACCATGGATACGCACAAATTTCGGAGTGAGATTTTGAAAAACCCTACACTTCAGACTTGATTCCCTGGAAGTTTCAGCTCATTATCTATTAATTCGACAAGAATACTGTTGTTTTAAATTAAAAAGAGCGCGAAAAAGGATCAAAAGTTACAAACCGTTTTTAGTGGTTTTTGAAAATTTGAAATTTGAAAACCTTAACTTCATCAAAAGCTTTTTGAAAAAAGTGGGTTTGAAAGCAGACACTTTGGTCTATCTAATGGTGAAAGAATTAGATCTCTAGCACTTTCTGTTGAAATACTACAGGTCTCGACATTTGTGCCAAGACTTTTGCATCAGTCGTTAGTAATTAACGGGTAGCATAGATTAAATTGAACAATGTCATTTTCTTTTTTTTTGTTTGGATTATTTCGATACACTTCCAGAAAGTCATTCTATAGTTATTTGATAATGAATTTTTACTCCACAAAAATATATATCAAAAGATGCAGAATTTTGTGAAGAATTTGATGATATGCTTACCATTTCATCAAACTGTTGTTAAAAAAATCACTTTTCCATTTTTTTTTGGCTATCGCAGTTGAATGATTAAGGAAGTATTAATATTTAAAATTTTGCTTCAACAAACAAAAAACTTACTTGAACAAAGCTTGTTAGAGCAGCATCTTTGGAGTTGAAATATGTAACTCACATACATTTTCGTACATTAAACATTGCTTCGCTATTATTAGTGCTCATATTAGTTCCTTAACTCTAAACTTGTTTGTTTCTTTGATCTGAAAACTTTAACTAATGTTGTTTCGATATGTAAATCATATATGGAAGTTTCAGAAAAGTCTTCTGAGATTTTATCAGAACCTCTCTGTTTGTTTATACAAACATCCAACTATGATCAAGATACAATTCTAGTATGCTCCTGAATTCTGTTAGGTTTGAAACAATCCATAGTAAGAATCCTTCTACTTAATGATGTTGAGGTTTTACTCAACACTGATATTAACATTCGACTTGTGATCTGAAGATTAGCAAATCTTGAACGAAAGTCAGCTAAAATCTTGATGAAAACTTTATATCCATCTTTGAAGATCCTGGACATGATCAGCTATAAATATTGATAGGATCTTGAAAATCAAATTCTAAATAAACTCTAAGCACAAATCTGAAAGGATCTAAACAGTATCCTTGTATGTTCCTATCTAGATTCTAATCATGGACTGGTATTGTCTAATAAGGATCGGAAAATGTTTGTTATAAAAAATTCGAAGCAGAATCCTGATCGAAACTTGACAGGATTTATTCGTTTAAGTTTCTGATGAATCTTATTCTATACTTGTTAAGATCCTTCATTGATATAATCGTAACCCTAGATAGAATCCTCGTGTCAATATCGAGAATAGATCTTGACTAAATTCGGTCTGTTATTCTTATGAGGACTCTGACAAGGATCGAGAGTAAATCCTAATAAGATTCTGTACTCTTAACTCAGAAACAAATCTGAGCAGGAACTTCGATATTGATTTTCTTATGGAGTTATATGACACAGATGGAACTTGAAAGTGCCAAAATCTCATCACTCAAACCATCCCTTTTCTTCAAACATAGTCTTTACCGGATATTTGGATGTTCCTGAAAAAAAAACGAACGTTTGCGAAGCCTTTTCTAGCGAATACAATACTCTATGAAGCTTAACATTTTGTAGAGAATAGACGTCTATGATTTTAATGGGTGGTCCGAAAGTTTCCGCACAAAATGTTTCTTCATTTTTCGACCGACTAAGTATGTCAGTAGAAACTTTCAAACAATGTGTTAGATTCAGAATTTTATGTTCTTTCAGAATTTATGCTCCGAATTTTTATAGGACTCATAGTTTAGGAGTTATGAACGAATTTTTGGAAGGCTTAAAAATAAAGTTTGGATGGAAGCAGTTGAATTAACAGATCCAAAGAACCAAAATTTGATCGTATGTCTTTTGGAATTGATTTTCTGCTCTTTTTCACCAACCTTTCTCGGCGCTATCTTATTTCCGTCATAAAGACGTCCAATTTAGCTTAGCCCAAGTTCGTTTTCCTTGATTACATGGCGTTTTGAACTTTTTTGGATCAGCATCTTGACAACATACATCCTTCTCAACAATAATATCCCTTATTGAACTTCTTCTATTATCAATTTTTTACACAGCGTCAAGGGCAAGTCCGTTCTTTACAAAGTGAGCTAAGAACTGAGCATCTCGTAGCATTTTTTCAGAAATAATCAAGCTCTGTTTGACAGTCTGGAAACCAGGGAATTTCGAAAACGTCTCTGTGTCTCTTACTAAAACTCTCATTACTCAGAGAAGCCTGATTTTAAATTAATGACCAGGCTATCATTTTGTAGAGAAATGTTTACTCTTTCTTTGGGGGTATCTGAAATAAATTTTACGTTTACTTTGGACGTTTTTTTGTGCATTGAAATCTATCCAAATTTTATTTATAAGCCTTCCAAAGATTCGCTCATAACTCCTACACTATGAGTCCTACAAAAATTCGGAGCATAAATTCTGAAAGAGCATAAAATTCTGAATCTAACCCTTTGTTCGAAAGTTTCTACTGACATATTTAATCGGTCGAAAAATGGAGAAACATTTTGTGTGGAAACTTTCGGACCACCCGTTACGTCTATAGTTAAAATTTGAGATCTCTATTTCTTGCAAGTTATGAGATATAAAGCCTCAAAATCGCTTGAAATCTTGAATTTTGTCTCTAGAAGCGCTAATCATACACTACAAAGGACTCAACCAACTGAATTGGAAATTTCATTGTACATTTAACTCATCAGTATATGTATCCACAAACAATTTGAGCTTGATCGATAATGTCTTTTGTGAGATATTCAGTTCACTATGCACTGTATTTTTCGATATTATATTTTCGGACTTTCGAAAAAAAAAATCATAAAAAATCAACACCTCAATAGTTTTTTGCAGCGCCCTGCGCACCAGAACTTATAAAATACTTTCCTGCATCACACGTCCGAAACTGAGTAAAATCTGAGATCAACGATTAAGAATGTTCGATCGTAGCTTACATAGACTGGCTCTTAAATGGCATTGATTAGAGACAAAAAAAAATGCATTCTCTCTTAAACACATTCAAACCGTAATGTAAGATGGTGTTTGAAGTTGAAAAAACGCTATACAGATTTCAATTTTCATAGGTACAAAGAAGCAATTGTTCTGTGACTTTAGTGGCTTATTATTGGATTTTTAGTCAACATGTGCTCTTAGATTATATTTAATGAACTTATTGATATCGGCATTCATGAATTTAGTTTGATATTGTAATTCTTCATTTTTTTTAAAGTTTTATGTAACATTAATGACTTACAAGTAAATTATTCTCATCGCATTCCTTTTGTATCTCATGCTTAATTTTGCATATAACATCATGGCCTTCACGCATCGATGCCAGACACAATTACTATCGCAACAGTTCGCTTATTTGGCTCTCAAATTTCTTTATGTATCGGTCTAAATGACAATCAGCACCGCACATGAATAAACTTTAATCTATATGCAAATTATCAAACTAATGATGTCAATGCTTCTATTTTTCTCTCAACTTGCCAGATGACAAGCATCTTTCTACACATATTTATAATCTTGCTATATTAACAACCAGACGTGCAAAGAAAATCAGTAAATCTGAAGAAAACAACTGCAGAATATTATATATATATATATATATTTTTCTTGTTTTAATTTTTAAGTTATAACGGATGACCATTGTTACAGACATGTTGTTTACATACCTTCATATCGCTTCAGCTGTTACTGTCCGCTTTCTCTCTGTTAATCTTTGGCATTCGCTTCTTCTCTCTCTCTCTCTGTTCTGTTTTCGTTCTCTTTGTTTACATTCTATGACTCTTTTTTTCTCTCAGTGCGATGCTTTCTATCTTGGGTCGGGGCATTCGAAATAAAACCAAACTAAAAGAAAGAAGCAGATGAGACTTCTAATAACCATTCAAAATGCAAATAGATCTAAAACAAAACATGACCTATGATAGTACTACTCAACAAAAGATTTATGTTTCAAAAATTACTCTATCGATGAGATTCAATATTTATCTTGTACATACAATACCATCGTTTATTGCTTATATTATTATCATCATTTATATATTCACTCACAAAACTCTACGTTCAGCACCAAATAATTATTGTCTTATCATTCTTTTAGTTGTTCAATTTGCTTTCAAAATAATAGATGCTCCATTACAGTTATATTTTTATCATCAAGGCAAAGTACTTTTTCAGAATGCTGTCTTTTGCTATATATGGCGGCTAATCAATCATAGTGGTTATTCAATAGGTGCAATGTTACTAGCATGGGCTTCATTTGAACGGCATATCCTTATTTTTCATGATCGTCTTCTTCGTTCAAAATGGAAAAATATATGTTTGCATTATGTACCACCTTTTATTATTATTGTCTATGTTTTATGTTTTTATATTTATGCTTTATCTTTCTATTCATGTAAAATTCCACTTAATTTCCAAAGTGTTGCTTGCGGCAATGGTTGGATGCAAAATTATCCAGTTCTATCCGCGTGGAGCAAGATGATTCATAATATAATTTCTCCAATATGTATTGCTGTATTTAGTGTTTCACTTTTAGTTCGTGTTCTTTACTCAAAGCGTCGTCTTCAGCAAACGTTTAGTTGGCGAAAGTATCGTAAAATGGCTTATCAACTTCTTTCGATATCATTTCTTTGTCTTGGAATCGTTTTACCATATGGTTTATTCATCTTCTTGCATCGAGTTGGTGTACGTAATATACCAAAATTGGTAACAGAGTATTTCTCTCTCTTAGGTAGTTTGATTCCTCTATATTTGCCTTTCATATATTTGACATCATTATCAGAAGTCTGGATTCTAATGAAAAAAAAAGTCCGTTGTGTAACTACTCAACAAACGGTTCCCATGACTTTTACTGGTACAAAAATACAACTGAAATAGTGATAGTATGCTTTTGTAAAATTTGCTTCAGTAAAAATAAATAATGAAAATTTTATTGTCATTTGCTTGAAATACGAATTGGAAAATGTTATACATATAAACTGTGCCGGATCTTCTTTGTTGACTATTATATAAACAAAACAATGACAGTAAAAGAACAGGATACGATAATAGTTTGTTTTTTTTAGCAGAATAACAGCAAAAACAATTTATGAATGATCTCCTAAATAGCTTAATACATAAGTCAAAACAATTTGATAATTACATTTGAATATTAATGTTTGTGGCGAGATATTACTTCCAATTGATGATGATGATGATGATGATGATGTCGTTTTTACTGTTGTGATATAGGTTGAAAATGTAGGAACGATTTATTTGGCTAAATTCAGTGCAATACTCACATTAAAAGCTACGTCGCTTCTTATCGTTATACAGTTGTAAAGAAGAAAATATTAGTGTTGATTCATCAGAGTTGCTGTCCGAGATAGATCGGCTAGGGTAGGATAATAGATAAGATGAAACGAGGAATCAATGATCAAACAAATTTGATATTTTTATTCGACATGATTATCTGAATCGAAAAGTAACTTCGTTTGAAAATAGCCGACTGAACTGTAATGAAGTGATCAAATAACGAAGTATTATCGTGGAGTTACGACATTAGTTTCAATAACGAAATTAAATCATCTTTTTCGTGAGATATTACGGACCCTTAAGAGATACACTTCTTAAGGAAATCATTTTCTTTTTCCTTAACTGGTATATTTGATATTGGATATACGACAATAGACACGATCGCAACGGCCCACATGTAAAGAAAGATAAGAGAAGGCAAGGTTCACTCATGATATCACTTACTACAATAGAATATGACGATGAGTTCAAGCAATTCTAGTGTGTGATTCTTGAATGACTATAATCACAAGACATTGAAGAATCAAATATATATTTGATAAAAGGGTTAATAAAGTGAATTTCATTCATATGTATTTCAAGAATCCTCAAAATAGTAACAGCATATTTAACTGTTCCTAAGAGCCTATAACAAAAGAACAGTATATAGTCCTATTTCTATTGCACAAATAAAATTATTAGGACTGGCAGCCTAGTTATTTTGTTCTTTTTTTCCATGTAAATCAATAAGCAAGAGAGATATAAATATTCACAAAAGTCAAACTTTTTGTAGGGTTTCGTGAATTTAAGTTCGGCTGTCTATAAAGAGAAGAGCCATACTCATACAAGTCATGTGTTCAATCCAAACAAGGTCCACGGTCAAAATAAGGTCTAAAATCTAGTATTTTTGGTCAAAAAAGTCAATTCTTTGCCTAATGACCTTCATTGAAATTCACACACTCACGATTAGATTATACAGACATTGGTAAAGAATTTTTCGGCACTGATATATATATTTTCAATTCAACGATATTTATTAGAATCTTTCTCATATGTGAAGACAGTAGTGTGTAGAAAAGGTATCGTGATCAATATGCATTATTTAACGATCAAGAAATGCTCAATTTTATTGGTTAAATCTTATAAAATAGACATACTAAATAGAACTATTATAAATCTTGATCAAATTTATGCTACTCTTACAACTTGAAACTGTTATTCGGTCACTAGTAAGAAGGTTTAGAAGGTCTATGCTGTATTGTATTCATTTGATTGATGATTAAATGAAAGATACGTTGTAAAAACAGCTCGTATAATCTATTGCAAAAATGAATAATCAAATTAGTTTGTTTTTTATGTACAGCAAAGATATACAATCACTGATTATTGTGATTTACAATTATTTCATGCTAAACTTCATTGTCAGAAAAATGTTTTGTTTTTAATACAGTCTTTCTATCAATCTATCGAGTATGACAAAATTATCTACTATCAAAACACTTAACATAATTTTATTTAAATGAATAAAATCTAACACTTAATCAATTTTTAACATTAAAAAAAAAAAAGTTTGAAATATTTAAATAATTATCAATCCATCTATAATATATCTTGTATCATCATCTTGACATCGTTTGATCCATAAATATAGAAGCCAAATACAACTTGATACAAGAGTAACAATACTAACAAATAATATAATAAGTAAAATTAATGTATCAATACAAATAGGTTGTACAATCATAAATGGATTCATATTGTAATTTATTTTCAAACAAGATCCATAGTTCTTACCAAAAATATTCCAACAGGGAGAACATTTTTCACATATTCTAATAGATAATTCTATAAATGAATATAATTTTAATTTAACAAATATATTAAAATTACTCACCAGTATTATTTGAAACACTAAAACATACAGGAATCAATACAATGATTATTATATTTAATAATAGAAGATGCATCGTTATTATTATTTTGAAATATGTATGTATAGGATGTTAAAGATTGTTTTTATTATGAAATATTTATTGATAATGTGATATAATTTCAATTATTTGTTTTTCTTTTTCCTATATTAAATCATTCTTATGAATGATTATTGAAAAAAAAAATGTTATATTAATGAAACTAAAATATATTTTAAATTTATATAAAAATCTTTTGAAAATTTATAGAAGAACAAATTAGTTCTTTTTTTTTTTTTTTTTTTTTGTCTAACAAAATCTCATCAACAAATAATGACATCTATTGAATTAATACTTTAACCATTCGATAATGAATAGGTATTTTATGGATATTATAGATACAGCTAAACATATTGATCATTACACATTTGAACTTGAATAACTCAAAATCTATTGTCTCAAATATTTTAATTTAATTTTTTTTTGTTTCTATTAGATACCATCTATGGCACTCGTGCGTTATTCTCTATCCTTATCTCGTTTTGTTTTTCCATCTATTATTTCTAATCGAAAAGCTGCAACAGCATCAGTACCTTCTTCATCAACTGCTGTTGAACATACAACAAATCCACCGATACAAAAAGAACAAGAACAAAATGTAATAACAAATGTATCACCATATAAAACTGTTCCCGGCAAATTTTATGGTGATAGTAAAGTTGAAGTAGCTTTAGCTCGTTTAGATGATGTACAAAATTTAATTCGACGTGGTTCAATTTGGCCACTTACATTTGGTCTTGCTTGTTGTGCTGTTGAAATGATGCAAATGGCTGCTCCACGGTAAATTTTTTTTTGTGTAATTTTCTATTCTATAAATTTTATTTGTTTTTTTTTTTTTTGTGCAATTAATTTTAGTTATGATATGGATCGATTTGGTGTTGTTTTTCGTGCTAGTCCACGTCAATGTGATCTTATGATTGTTGCTGGTACACTTACTAATAAAATGGCTCCAGGTAAATAGAAATATCTTTTTTTTTGTTGAAGATAGAAAAGGTTAATAGTATTACAAGAAACGTCTTTCGTCAGTTTTTTAATGATACTTTTAAGTTTTTAAAAGAAGATCATAGAAAATTCGACAATTTCTGATTTTGTTCTCTTTAAAATAGTCTTTTAGAACCTGAAAATTACCGTGTCTGACTTTTTTAAGAAACCTTATCAGCTTAAAATCCTAGAAAAAAAAAGTGAAAAATACGTTATTGTTAAACTTTTTTCCACCGCCTTATAGATTCTTTTCTTTTTTTTGTAGCCATTCGACGTCTTTACGAGCAAATGCCTCATCCTAAATGGGTTATTTCTATGGGTTCATGTGCTAATGGTGGTGGTTATTATCATTATTCATATGCAGTGGTCAGTTGAAAACTTTCTTTTCACTATAGATCAGCTTTGAAAAAAAAATATATTGTTAATAGGTACGCGGATGTGATCGTATAATACCAGTTGATATTTATGTTCCTGGTTGTCCGCCGAGTGCTGAAGCATTGCTCTATGGTATTTTACAATTACAACGAAAGATTAAACGATATGATACATTGCAAAAATGGTATCGAAAATAAACAAACAAATTAATAACTTTATATCCTATAAGCCTAATATATTCTCTTTTTTTTTTCTATTGACTGCGACACTTGTTATGTTTTTTTTCCCGTGTCAGCATTATTTTCTTTTTGATTTTTTGGAAAAATGAGTGTAAATAGAATTATTTGTAGTCACTTTTCATTTTATACAATGAATCGTAATATGCTCAATTCAACAATCGATAAATTTATTTTACAAATAATTACATAGAATAGAATATTCAAACAACTACTATAATATCTTTACTAGACATTTTTGTTTTTAATCAATTCTAAAAATATAATCTGTGCTAAATATTTTTTTGTCTAAAGCTTCTATCTGAGATCTCAATAGATGACCTTTGTTTGTATTCAACAAAATGTCCCTGTCTAGTTCTTCTCACTCATCAAACAATTACAATTTGATTCTATTTAATGATAAAGTTTTTTCTCTGATGTTGTCAAAGAATTTCTCCTATAGATTCGTAATAGTTAAATATATAGTGTGAATGAAATAATATAAACAGATTTGAATAAGTACGTATCAGAGTTCGAAATGAGTCGCTTGGCTTGGTCTAGAGAGATTTCCCTGTCAGACCGTCTGACTTAAACTTTATTTCTTTTTTCAATGAAGATTTCCTACGTAAGAAAACAGAGAAAAAAAATCTGATTGTAATCGTTTGTTTTTTTTTCTAACTAAAAATCGATTTTATTCTGATTTTTCATTATGGGTTTTTGTGTCTGGCAATTGATAACAATCAGAAATCTTTATTATACGAACATTTTAGAAGTTTCATTTAGTCAACAAATAAAATCAGAACATTTATTCAGTTCAATAACATTATCCAGCTGCATTAAGTGACATAAGTATTAGTAGAAAATAGTAATCGATCTGACCTTTTGAAATTGATCAGTGTGCATTTTACTTGTGAAAGTTTATATTAATAAATGATAGTCTTTAAGAAATTGGTGTACCTCTACAAATGTATCTTGTGTTTTTTGGTACAATGTTCTAATAAGTGATTGCTGCTCTCCATCATGCAGAAATACTTTTTTCTGTAAAAGAAATATACTTTTAATAGTACCATTCTGAGCTGGATCGGATCATTAAAAAATGATCTGATATGTATAATAAGGAGTAAATCATCAAGATTATATATTCAACAAACAATCTCATTGTTTTATTGACAAATCAAAAATAATTCCAAAATATATTCGATTCGTTTTTCCTCAATATAGCATCTATTGTATGATTGTTATGAAGAAGCATTTCTTACAGCTATCGATACACATGAGATGAAGGTTTATATATAAATACCGAGTAGAAGCTTCAAAATGAATTGAATCATTTATTGAAATAACTCGAACACTTGTATATTTATCATTAGAAGCATGTTAATAATTATGGAAAGTTTTGATATTATAGAAATACTATGGAGAAAAGTATTAGTTTAAGATCTACGATTGAAACAGTACAATCGTAAATAATCATATACAACGAAAAACAATCATCGTATATGACGATCGTTTATAATGAGAGTAAATGATTGGCATACACGACTATCCTACACGATTGTATATAATGTCGAATGTTATTCATAACTTAAGATGCATTTTTTTTAACATAATTTTTATTTTTTGAATTTAGCTGTAGCATCAAAAGTAAGTAATTATTTTAAAAAAGAATCAGCTATATAATAATTTAAAATATAAATCTTTTTTTTTGTATTTACGAAATGATGAAAGGAAAGAAATTAATAGAAAATCATCTTTCTTTTCACCATACAAAGGATTATATGAAAGCAATGGTAAATATAGTCACATATGGAATTCTATACAAGATGATAATTACAGTAGCCGACATGGCTAAAAAAAACGGTACTGTATACTGTCGTTTCATACAATTTACGCTCGTCAATAACTCAAAATTAACGTTTGTTAGGTGTAGTATTACAATCGTATTTTATCGTGCTGCACATATTTGATAACGGCTTGAAAATTGAATATCCGACCATTTATCATACAATGAAATACGATCGTAATACTGCACCTGCCAAACGACAAAAAAAGCATCTAAAATAGCCATTTACAATTTGCACTTATTTGACCTGAACAAAGTTAAGTAATACGATCGTTTATGTCAATCATCATTTTTTTTCCTTGAATCATTTTGATATATGTAGTAAAACATATTCATGAATTGTATTTCAATCTTTGACACATACTTGTTTTACACAAGCTGAAATGGTATTTATTATATACTCGTATATTTGATGAAACTAATGAAGTAAAAAAAGGATAAGATGAAATAGAAACTCACACAACAGATGAATACAAATATATATAAATTGCATACGGTATATATCAAGAGTACAATAAAATATATGATGATGTGAAAAAAAAAAATATATATTTGTATTAATGATATGAAGTGTAAAAATCTAGTTCTTATTAAGAGTATCCATTTAAGTTCAAAATTAAAGATAAAATCAAACTATTTTATGTGAATTTTTTTGTGGTTAACTTAATCATTCTTTTTCATCGGAGCAATTAAAATTTGATATGCATTAATATGATATAAATCTGTTTATTTATATCCTAAGGATAATAAAATATATTAGTTTTCATCGAAAGGTTTCTAAATTCAATCAATATTATTCATCTGTTATATATTGACTTTAGAGAGTAATATTATTTAAATAGTTTTCAATATGATCAATCATATAAACAAATTTTGTTCAATTAAAAAATCTAGTAGATTATTTATATTAACAAATTATTTATCTTGTCATATAGAATTAAGCATAAATTTGTAATGTTTTGTAAACATGTATTCATTCAAACAACATTCAATATGAAATATCAAAACACAATCGATCAAGCGTATTTTATGTAATAGAAAGTATCTATTTGATCTTTTTTGCATAAAAGTCAAGTAAAAAAAAGTACAATATATCGAAACTAAGGAAATGTACTACAAAATTGATTATAAGTATTCAAATCATTTTCGGTTGATTTTCAAAAAGAAAAAAATGAAATGATTTAGTGACGACCTTGATGTTTTTATATTGAAAATAAAAAACGCAAAAATTTATTTGAAAATTAATATAGATAAAAGTATTTTTAATATAATTTATTCTTGATTAAAATAATTTTACTCTATTATATCAAAATAAAGAAATTATTGTTTTGTAACTAACTAAATGAATTTTCTTCATTATAATTTATGTTTTTTAATTTTACCAGTTAAAACATAATAACAATTGAAAACATTTTGTTTTTCCTTATTTATAATATATACAACGACATTGAACAATTATTAAACTTTTTTTTTTTTCTATTGTAAGATGATAACAATCATTTTGTGTCTAAGAGAAACGTATATATCGAAATCAATCAAAATAAATATTATTTACGGATCAATTCAAATAACGAAACTCTAAAAAAAAATTCAATTTTTACATTATCGGATTACATATGTTATATAATACAAATCATAAACTATTCGCATGAGCAGATGATATATGACAAGTTGTATTTTTTTTTTTTTATATCGTTAACAGATTCAATAATAATAGTTTATAATATTGGAGACTATTCAGTTTCATTATTATGATCTCTATAATAGATTATTAAATATGCTTTTTGCATTTATTACAAGTCGCTCTATATTTTTATCAACTTCTGTCATTAAATTATTGTTTGTTTTTTTCATAGTTCGTATACAGACATATTTATGTTTTATTTATATATATATCGTTAACTTTCTTTCAATATCTTTAAGTTTTATTTCAAATGTTCGATAAAATATCTATAAGGAAAAAAATAAAAGTATCGATTGATTGTTTATAGAAAATTTGTTTCAAATTATGATCAATGTTTCTGATGAAAAAAAAAAATATTTTGTTGTCTATACGTGACATTTTTAATTATCTCATTTATTATACAAAATTGAAAATGATATACAATGTTAAACTTTAATCAAGAAATTAAAATTATTGATAATATTTGCATAAAGATTTCAAGGTAAGAAAAATAAAAAAGGTTAAATAATTCATATAATACTTTTGTTAAAATTACAATAATCAAAAGAAATATCAGAAAGTATTATTTATCTTTGAAACTAATCATCACATCTGTTGTTCTTCTTCTTTTTTTTCAACCACACTTGTTCTCTCTTCCCATATGTCAGCTAAATTGAAAAGAAAAAGAATATACTATATATCACAGGTATGCATAGTAATTGAAAGGCTCGTTATTTATGCTATCTTGATCATATCAAATAATAACGGAATGAAGGACGTGACACTTTTTATTTGGTTTTACTAGGTGTAATTTGTTTCACATACATATTCAAAATACAGTAAGTGTACTTAAATATTAGATGAACAGAGAAAACAAAATTATAATTGTATTTTTTATCGAAATTTGATCATTTATTATAAAATATACTAATGATTTTTCTTTATATGATCTTAATTTAAAATTAATTAAGTATAGACAGAGTAAATATTTATTTAAAAAATTCATTCATTCAATTTGTATAGATAAAAAATATTGTTTAACTTTGTTAACTTCTTTGTTTATTTGTTTTTTTTTAATAATTTGTACTATTTGTCACACTTTCAAGGTGTATGCTTTTTACACAAGGATATATCATAAAAAAGTAAAAGATCGAAAATTACGAATCTTTTTACTATGATAGTTACACAAATCTATTTAAAGTTTTGTTGTTGTTCACATTGATTATATACAGAAATTTTTCGTTGATGTATTAGTTGTGCATTCAATAGAACAATATCATTTATTTTCAAGTAAGAAAGATTTATATGCAGTGATCTATAGATAATTTATTAAATTTTGAGAGCTAATTCATTTAAATGTCAACAGCTAGAATATTTCATATTTTCAAACTGATGCTTGACAGAATTAATTACGTATTTGATTTAGTGGCAGAAGTGTCTCGATGCAACTCGAGCGATGACTCTCGCAATCTTGAAAAATCTTCGTTATTCTTCAGTAGAGTTTCAGGATTTTATTGTTTTTTGTTCGCACCAATTTTCAAAAGAAAAAATGTGCGACTCCTCCATTAAACCTAGTCAACTTTATTAAAATTCTCCTGGGTTATCGATTCCTTCCTCTCAATTCTAATGCTCTCGGGACGTTCCTGTTTAGTGGATACGAATTCAAACATCAAAACAAATTGATTGTAAAAATTTGTTTCATATTTATCAATGTGATATTATTAATAAAGATTATTTCAATTTTCTCTTATTATCATCTAAAATGAAAACTAAAAAAATGATCTATATAAGATCACTTCATATAAATTTTCCTTTACTTAACTATAGATTACATTGTTTTAATGAAATTAATAGTATTTCAAAGAAGTACGATCTTTTTTTGATTGAATCAAAATGTGGATATTCTAAATTTTGATCTTTCAATTATTTATAGTCTATTCTACAATGTCTAGTCAAAATTTTTATCACTCAAAATATTTCTATTAAATGTATACATCATACATATAAATATATAAATAGGTGGAAAATAAGCATTACAAAAACAAGTCGAACGAATCTTAATGACCGGCAAGTATATTCAAAAAAATACAATATTTCATTAAGCATAGTTTTCCAATCAATTCGAAAAAGTCTGGTTATATTTTAATTTTGTCTTGTATTGAATACAACCTCAAAAGAAGAAAAAAAACGATGGGACAGAATGATTGGTTAAATGCATTAAATTGCACATATACAAGTCAAGTATTTGTTTTTGGTGACGTTATTCATAGGTTTTTAACTCATAAATATTTTTACAAAAAGAAAAAATAAAGATTGACACTATATAACTAGGATTTTTACTTGTTTTACTCATTGAATAATCATTCGAGACTGAAAATAAATAGAAAAACACGATATAAGAAGAATATATAAAAGAAAAATATTGACAAAATTTAATAGTATTGACACAATTGCAGTACTTATTAAGATTTTTGTTTAACTCATTCGTTTATTTTGATAATTGATCTTGAAAATAATTTGATATATAAAACGGATATTAAAAGTAGATATTTATTGTAGAATTACATATGAATCATTGAAGAAAAATAAAACATAAAAACAAAAAAAAAGAAGTCTATAAAAATTCTCGTCATTCACTTTTTTTTTTCTTTTAAACTTTTCTCAATATAAAAACAATATACATACGCGTACTCGAGACAACATAATATAAGATATGATTAATACATATTAGACATTCGAAATAGATATTTTTCATTATGACGAAAAATCTTTTATCAATCAATTTTATAGTAAATTCATTAATAGTTTTATTGAATTTTATTTTTTAGATTTTTTCCTTGCTAAATAACTGTCAACTATGACAGAAGATTTCATTCCATCACCATCTATTGATAGCCATTCAATGCCAATGGAAGTACAAATACCATTATTAGAATCATCTTCAAATGTAAAAGATTCAAATAATACTAATACTCGTAAATCTTCTACTAAGAAAACAAGTTTTTCATCTAATGATGAAAAGATATCTGATCCACTTATTATTCTCTCTTCACAGAATGAATCGAAGATATCAAATATGTCTAATAAATTATTTGCTGTATCTCAATTAGAAACATTAGCATTCTATCAAGCATTATTTAGTGAATTTATTGGAACAATGTTACTTGTATTAATATGTTCATCAATTGGTTTATCAATTACATCTCAATCTATACCTGCTATGCATGGTGCTATTACATCTGGTCTTACTGTTGCTACTATTATCGTTGGATTTGGTCATACAAGTGGAGCACATATTAATCCAGCTGTTACAATAACATTTCTTGTTGCATGTGAAATTGATTTTCTACGAGCATTATGTTATATTGGTATGCAACTTCTTGGTGCAATTTGTGGTTCAAGTCTAGTAAGATTAATTATACCACAACATGCACAAGGTAATTTAGGTATGACAATAATTACTGAAGGTATTTCAATTTCACAAGCATGTATGATAGAATTTATAATTACTTTTGTATTATGTTATACTGTACATGCTATTTGTGATAAACGACGTGATGATATTGGTGGTTCAAAAGCTTTAGCTGTTGGTTTAGCTGTTATCATAGGTTGTTTATTTGGCGGACCTTATACAGGTGGTTCAATGAATCCAGCTCGATCATTTGGACCTGCTACAGTAATGAATTCATGGCAAAATCATTGGGTTTATTGGTTTGGACCATTAACTGGTTCTATTGCATCGGCAGTAGTTTATACATATATATTAAAACATCATCAACCTCATGGTCATGTGCAATAAATTTTATGCAAATTGAAATATTGACAAATGAAATTATAATTAAAGACAAAAATAAAACAATTTTGACAAAAAGTCATGATCTATTTTATCTTTATTTTGTAGTTTCTATTCAAATTCATTGACGAACAGTAATGTTTAGGGTTTTCATTTATTTTTTCTTTGATTTATTTTTAATTAAATAATTAATATCTGTAATTTTATTTTGCATCTTTTTGTTTTTGTATCTGTCAGTAATTTGTTTGTTTTTAGAAATCTCATAATCCATTGATTGTACGCATCTTTCAATAGAACTAATAGCAATATATATTTTCTTTTAGATATGTGACAATTACCAAGTAAAAATTCAAATCATATTTCCTTCTTTTTAGTTGATCATCTTACTACGATGTTAGTTGACAAAATAGGTATCAGCTATGTTGAGCAGTGCCTTGATCTTGAGAAAAGATTTAATAAATTTTTTGACAATTTGAAATATTATTCATTACTAAGTTTTTAATCGATTAGTTATAAAGAGGCGATGTACTGCGTTAGAGTGATTGATGATAAATAAAACAATGTACGAAATTTAACAAAGAATAAATATGATTATGAAATTTCGATGAAATTCCTTTCATCATAAATGGGCTGATTCTTTCTCTATGTGTTTGCACTGAACGAGATCTACTTAGAAGATAGATGTTTTAGATACTGGGATAGGTATTTTAAGAGTCTATAGGAATCAACAGATGGAAGTTTATTAAAGAAGCAGACTATACTGAATATGAAGTGTCCAGTCCTCAAAAATCGATCTTAGGTCAGGTATACTCAAATGACATATAATTTTCAGAATATGTTTGGGCTGTTGTGAAGGAACTATGATAAAATTTTTAGCTCTATATCATGACGTTCGATGGAGATATTCAACAAACAAGGGTCAAGAATAGCTCATTTGGCAACCCAAAATTCTTTGTGGATCTTCCTTCTATACACTTAATTGTTTTTTTGTTTGAAAGAGCATGTCAGGATGCAGAGTATGACAGAGTCCTTTTTTTCTAATTCTTACTTTTTAAATGGAGAAAAGTTAAATGCCTAAATTCTCAAAAAAAGACACTGATAAAACTACTCTTTTATATGATAATAATAATAAAGTTTAATTCAAAAAAATAGACTCTGTCATGCTCTTTCGTGCAAAAGAAGAATTGGTTACAATCAAACTTTTCAAGAATTCTGTGATGTTCGATCAAAAAAGAATTCCTGCTTTGTCTGAAAACAGCATATTTTTCCAGTAGATGATGATGATAAAAATCATCAAAAATTTTAGGGACAAAGAAACGAGGTGTCAAATAAAAAATTATGTCATTTAAGAAAGATCAGTTGTCGGACTATTTTCCTATACATTCAATCTTAATTTTGATGATTCTTACGAATAATAGCGCTGCACTGGTGTAGACATGCACATATAGAATAAGGATGAAAACGATGAATACATGATAAAACTACGGTGATCTTAGATTCATTTCGACTGTTTCGGTTAGAAAAGGTTTATTTCGAGAAAATAATTGAATTTTATAAAACATGACTAAACCGTGACCGCTAACGAGAAAAACACCCAAACTGATTCCTATCGTTTGAGCTCATATTGTGCCCACTAGGAGATCTCAATAAGACTAGAATAAGTCGAAAAGGGTTCATCCCCATGAACTTTTCAAGCTGAATTATGATCGTTTTATTGAATGTTCGATTCATCTTTAGATACATACCGAAAAATTAAAAAAACAGAATTTCGACCTGAAATTCAGTTCATAGCAAGGTCTATTGATTCGTAAATTCTCCTGAAAGCTTCAATTGAGAAGAATTTTCCAATAAGCTCAATTTTTGTAAAATGTCTGTGGCAAGCGAATATCAGATGTCACTTCGAAAACCTTCAGTCTATTTTTATAAAATTCAGCGATCTTGAAATGATGTTTGCGATTGAAATAAATCGAAGTCAATCCAAAGTCACCATACTTTTAACATGAGTTCACCATCTTCATCGATTTTCTATGCGTGCATGTCTAGACCAGTGCACTATTACATACCTAAATCGGACTATCTGCTTAGAAAAGGAGCATTCAATTAGATGTTTGCATAGATCTAAATACTTCGTCGCAAACATCTCTGTTTTAGAAAAATCTAGTTGTTCGTGTTCCGTTAATGCTACAGTACATTGAGTTTACGTGTTTGATAAAAAAGACATTTTAAATTTTTCTCTCTTCTGAAACTTTTCACGAAATTTATTTCGTTGTTTAAGATATTCATTATGACAATACTGTTTCGTATATGCATTGTATAGCCTATCATTGAAACAATATATTTTTATATTGATTGTAATTAATTGTTTTCTTTTATTCATCAATAATTTTTCTTCAAATTTTAAATCATCATAAATAAATATAATGTTCACTGTTTTTTCATTATGTAATCGTAAATAAAAAAGAGCGAGAGAGAGAGAGAGAGCGAACAAATATTTTGTTTGTCTAGAAAGGAAAAAAAAGAACTAAAATAAAAGAGAAGAAATTCAAAACAAACAAAAAAAAGAACATATACATTGACAAAAAAAAAATCTCAATATCACACTTTTTCGATGTTTTCATTTTCTTTGTTTACAGCACAATTTGTATTTATATATATATATATATATGCATATTTGTATGTGTAAAATGATTTTGATTTTGCAAAACAAAAAATAAAATAAAATATAATAAAAATTTTCTTTGTTGTTTCGATACAAAATTGGACAAGGAAAATAAAACAACAAAAAAAAAAAAAAAAAAGAACCGAATGTTTCTATGAAATGTAAAATAGACTTTATATAGGAAGTGATAAAGAAAGCAAAAATAAATTATTTATACTAAAGATTCCATCAAGGAGATAAACAAAAATAAGAATATTTTCCTTTGTTCTCATTCACAGACAAACTATTCACTAGAATCTCTCACGCGGGACATTCATTATAGTAACTAATATTTAGCAAACGAAAAAACGAAGGTTTTTTTTTTGTGTTTGTTTGTTTTTTTTCTTCTTTTGATATCTCAACGGACGGCTGGAGAAAAAATGAAATCTGACAGTAATGGTGGGAAAGCAAAAAAAAGAAAAAAAAAACAAACAAAAATAACATGTTGAGTGCGCATTATAGAAAATGAAAAAAAAAAAGAGTTTGAAGAAAGATCAACAAAGAAAAAAAAACACCACCACCATCACACTATAAGAAAGAAAGAAAAAAAAAAACAATCGAAGATGAACAGTAATTGATGGCTATTAGTCGATTATAGAATTAAGTTGAACACCACCAATATGTGGTAGTTTCTGATGTCGATTGAGCTCATTTGTTGAAGGATATGGTTTTGTTGATATATTACTAGTTGTATTATATAATTGTTGTTGATGATGATGATTTGTATAAATTCCATTTGTACCACCACCCATATCACTATTTAATTGACCACCCATTGTAGTTCTATCTCCATTTGATGTTTGTTGTTGTGTTTGTTGAGCGGCAAGTAAATGATGATGACGAAGTACAGCTGATGGACGATTTGGTGGTGGAGCTTCAGATGGAGGTTTAGGTAAACGACGACGAAGCCAAGAATGTCTAAATAATGAAAATTTTTCGAATATAGAAGAAAAAATTTTTCTTTTTTTTTCAATGATTCACTATATTTCAAATAATTATAAGTTGAAATTTATTCGAATAAAATTTTTTGAGAACAAATAATTTTCAATCATGATATATTCTCCTTTAATGAGTAGTATGACATGGAATGTGTATGATTTATTGTTTGTTGATTATTTGAACGAAGAGAAATGAACAAATAAGTAGTCATTGCAACAATCACAATGTGAGTGTGTTTGTCTGGTTAAAAACAAGATCCACTTCTACATTCATATCCTTACACGCCCACACTCTATTTGGAAAATTGACATTCTTGAATGAAAAATAATATGTAAATTTTTTAAATCCTAACATTTATATTGCGGGTTGGTTTACTGTAAAACGAATATTCTTTAGCATCAATTGCACGAATATAAATGATATTGAGGCTATAAAACGTCGAAAAAATAAAGTTATAATAGATGAATATTTAATGAAATTATGGCAATGTTATGATGAAAATCGTATTAGTATTCGAGGGTTCTTGAAAGCTGCTACATTGAGATATTCTCAATGTTCATCAAAAAGTTAAACAGTCACTTCTCTCTTCTTTTTTTTTGTATTATTTGTTCATATATTTATTGGAATATTTGTTTTTTATTATGACAATCCATTGATCATCACAATGATTATTCATATGTTTATTTTCTCTTCGTTCAACTGATCTATCTCAAAATAGATATTGTATCTTCTATTGTCTAGATACAATCCTAAATCAAAATTTATATTGAATATATTGTTAGTTTTATTTCTATAGGAAAATTTTTTCTTACCGTAAGGCTTGTGCTGGTGTTAATCTTATTTGTGGATCCCATTCAAGACAACGTTTAAGAAAATCAATAAATAATGGATCATCACAATTTTTTAATGCTTGTGACCAATCTTTACTACCCGGTGGTCCACGATGTTTGCCACGTTTTGAACGACCTATATTCAAAAAATAAAAATATTTTCTTCAATAAATATAATCTTATATTTTTTACCGCCTTGTAAAACTGTTGTTCCATCGGGTAATGTTGTTACTGTACAATATCGTGGATGTCCTTTAGAACTAACAAAATTTCTTGCTCGTTTTGATGCATCAAGTACTTTTTGACTAGGCATTCCAATTAATTCAATAACACAACTTAATTGATCAGCTTCATCTTCACCAGGAAATAAAGGCATGCCAGTAAGTAATTCACTTAATATACATCCAAGACTCCACATATCAATTGGTAAACCTATATTAAATATAATTAATTATAGTTATATATATATATATATATTCATCAAACCATATTTAGCTCCAAGGATAATTTCTGGTGCTCTATAAAATCTTGATTGAATATATGTATAAACACGTTGATGCTCAAAACAACTTGAACCAAAATCAATTACTATTTAAAAAACAAAAACAAATAAAAATTCAATAAATATATAACAAAATAATCTTTACCTTTAATACCACTTCTACCTTGTTGTTTTAATAATATATTTTCAGGTTTAAGATCTTAAATATAATAATTTCAATGTTTGTTATGTTAAATTTTTTTTTTTCTTCTTACCACAATGTATTATTTTATTTCGATATAATGCATCAAGACATTGTAATATACTATGTGCAAATTTTCTTACAAGTTGTAAACTAAAACCTTGAAAACGATTTTTCTTAATTAATCTATTGATCAAAATAAAAGAGAAAAAAAAAATATTTTTGTTAATAAATTTTTTTTTATAAAAATAAAATAATAAAAAAAAAAGAAAATTTCTTTTACTCATAAAGATTCATTGAAAGTAATTCAAATGTAATGCAAATATGATTTCGAAATTGAAACCATTCAAAAAGATGAATAACATTAAATGTATTATCACGATCTTGTTTACGTAAATGTTCAAGTATACGAATTTCTTCTTGAGCTTGACGATGAAAACGTTTTTCATTACGAACAATTTTTAATGCAACTTGTTGACCAGTTTTATGATCATAACATTTTACAACAAGACCAAATGAACCTTTACCAAGAATTTTTAAAACTTCATAACCTAAATCAAAAGAAAAACATGTTAGGGCAATCCTTGCGAGATTAAAATCTGAGAGACAATGTACGATCCAATCCTAAATAAAAGGTAGGTTACCATTTTTCGAATAACTTTTGATAGGAATGAGATAGAGAGCTGCGGTTTTCACTATTCGAAAGAGCGATATCTGACTCATCGATGCTTTTTTTGTATAGGTATCTTTGGATCAATACTTTTTCCTTTGAGTTTGTTTTTCACAATAATCTCAACTCGAATTATGTCGAAATGCTTTTTTTTCGGTGTAAAATTAACATTTGTTTTCTTTTTAATCCGCTTAGAATAAGAAATTGAGAGATAATGAAATATATAAGAATTTGATAGCAAAAAAAAAAGGGTGATTTGAGCTACATTTTGACATAATTTGAGTTGAGATTGTTGTGAAAATACGCAAAGGAAAAAGTATTGATCCAAAGATACCTAAAGAAAAAATATCTCTCATATTAATGAGTTCTATACCAATCGATGGGTCGGACATTGCTCTTTCGAATGGTGAAAATCGCAGCTCTCTATCTCATTCCTATCAAAATTTATTGGAAAAATGGTACCCTACCTTTTATTTTGGATCAGATAATAGTTATTGAGATGATTATTTTTGGTTGTGGACATTTTTCTTCCCATATGATCTGTTTTTTTGAACTCAAGTATCTCTACGAAGTTCAATCAAAATTTTAACTTTTATTACTGCTACAGAATCATCTAAACTGTCGTCTGTCTAAAGCTGAAACTTCTAAATCTATAGTTTATTCCTAGACGGAATGACAAACCCATGTTTAAGATCTGCTTTCAAATCTTTGCATCACCCTTCAGGAATGATTGAGTTAGATATCCTAATGAAATTTCATTTTAGAATAGATTTTGAAAATCAAGTAGTTTATCCTAAGGAAGATGCAAAGATTCGAAAGCAGATCCTAAATATGGCTTTGCTATTCGGTGTAGGAATAAGCTAAAGATCTGGAAATATTAGCATTAGATAGAGAACGATTAGACAGTTATAGAGCATTAATAAAAGCTGAAATTCCGTTTGAACTTCACAGAAGATACTTCAGCTCAAAAAATAGAACACAGGAAGCAAAGGCGTTCACCACAAAAAGTCACCGTTCCAATGACTAGTATCTATGGTAAAATTTTCAGATTTCTATCATTTGAAATGGAAGAGCTAGATAAGGTCCATTTTTATTGAGTAATCTAGACTATTTCTCTTTGAACTTCATCGGAAAGTTTTCAAATTATTTTGAACCCATAGCTATGTTTATACATGTGAGTTCTACGAACTCTGAAAATTTTATTTCATTTCGATGAAGTCAATTTAAACTCTGGTATATTCTCAAAAGAAGTACCCTGTCAACAAGGTCTGTGCGGAGAGTCCAAATATTTTACTCTTATACTTCTTTTAGATGATGTTTCACAAAAGATATTCTTTTGTATGTTAATAAACTAAAAGTTTTTTTTTTTATTATAACTTACGATAGGATATATGATCATGTTGAACAGCAATATAAGAAGCATTTTCATCGTCATAATTACCTAAATAGATAATAGTGATCAATTAATTCTTGTTAATTATATTAATTCAACTAAGATATAGAAAAAAACTGAACTACGTAAATCAATATTTCTATTGATTCTTTTTCTTTTTTTAGGCATAAGCCGATAAAAGAAAAAAATCACATTATAAGATTTCATTTTATAAATGGAAATAAAAAAAAACGATTAATAGATTTCAATTTATTAACTATGTCAAACTTATTATAATACTTGCGTGATTATTGTTTTTTTTTTAATCGCAATCCGGATGATTCTCAAATATCATGCTAATGAGGAAAGTTTAGTAAGTAATAAATTATTTTTGAAATGAATCATATCTCATTAGAAAATGACCTTATTATATTAAATAAAGTTTTAAAAAAAAATTAGTTTTGTTCAATAGATCATCATAGATTCTTTTAAAATTGACTTGTGAATTCAAATTTTACATAAATAAAATTCTCAATGGTAGAAGTTTATTATGAAAGTAGCAGATTTATTTAGTATCTCCTATTCGGAAATAGATATAAAAATATAATTTCCTTCTTTACAAAATAAAATTTGTCAGGATACAATCTACTAGAAAATTTGATATTTTCATCGTGAACTATCGTAGTCTCATTGAGAATTTTATTTGTACAATGTATGAAATTTTCTCTAGTCTCAATCTGGACCGTCGATATTTTGTTTACAGGTCAGACAGACTAAAAGTTCTCGCAGAAAGTGCTAAAAATCCACCATGACTCAGTCTCTCCCACAACAGACGGCTTGCCCACCCTTTTATCAATCCTATTCATCTCGCGACGACATAGTTTGCTTATTCTACCAGAGAATGACAAATGATATTTCAAAACCTGGTTTCTATCTTATAAAAAATTGACGAAAAGTCAGATATTTGGGGAAGGAAAGCTTCTTAATCTAGAACTCTGATCTAAGTAGAGTCTACCTAATTAGTTAAGATTCTTATAAAAAGCGATTTATTACACAACGGCATTCCTTTATAAAAAAAAATAAGAACACATGTTAGCAATTATAACAAAAAAAAAATAGATAAATTATAACATTTTACTAATTAGTTTTAAATACATTAAGAATTTAGATTTATCTTTTCTATGATCATTTTAAAAAATAAATTCATATAAAAATTGTTCATTATTTTTATTCATTTCAAAAAATAGAATGATAAAGTCTTAAGTGTATATCTAACAAAAGAAAATTTTATTTTATTTATTTTATTACATCACTACGTAATCTAAATATGGTTGGAAACAAAAAACGAAATTTTGAAATAAAACAATAAAATATTTTATCAACTAGACTACTTAAGATAACAAATCACTTATGTATAATTTTATATCTAAATAAATATATTTCAACTTTTAATAAAAAAACAAAAAAAAAAGAAGATTTTATGATAAAAATATTCTTACCATTATTAGGTCCACCACCAACACCTTGTCTTTTACGTGCATTTTGTCCAACGAAATAAATTTGTGGATAAGAAAATATTTCATGTCGTTCATAAGCTGTCAATTTCGACATATAAGTTTTCATAGCAGTATCAGGATCAAGTACATTTGTTGAACGTCGTTGTTGTGATGATGAACGGATACTAAGCATACTATCGACACTCGGACTTTTACGTAGTGATTGTTCGGATGTATTTTGTTGAATAGGTGCTTGAGATATACTATTACGATGATTATTATTATTATTATTATGATAACCATTAATTGTTCCATTGTTATTATTCACTATTGTAGAATTTCCATTGATAAATGAAGACGAATCACCATGCTGTAGTTTATGTGATGTATATTGTGTTGTTGGATGATGTGATAGAGCGGCTAGAACTGGACTACTTTCATATAATTGTTGTACTTGTACGCCAGATTGACGTTGTTGACGAGCACGTATTGGTGGAAGGCTCGTTTGTGATTGATAGTCATACATTGAATCACTTATGTTCCCCGTATTAGTAGTAATAAAAACTAAAATAGAGAAAAAAAAAAAACGAAGTTAAATTTTTTGTAACGTTTCTTATAAGATTCATACAACTTAAAATCAGCAGCAGATGGAAATATAATGCAACACATTCCTTGCTGATTTTTTTTTTCTTTTCTATTTTCTGTTATTCAACATAGCATAAAATAACTTCTGTAACTTTTTTTCCTTTCTGATGGTTTTCTTTGAACGTTGTCATCATAGTACTAGTGTGTTTTCCTTTCTTTCATTTTTTTTTGTATATTATTATTAGGAGAAAAAAATCTTAAAGAATTTCTTTTTCTTTTCTTTCATCTTGATTACAAGTAAATTTTTCTCGTCAATACGTTTATTTTTTAACGTACCTGTTCAATAGTATTTAATTTTGTAAAAAAAATACAATGATGTGTCAGTTTTGAAGCAAGGTCAACAATCTACTGTTGTTTTCTTTTTTTTTCTTTTTGTTTGCATGTGTGTGTTGGAAATAAATAGAAATCAACAAAAAAACTAAAAAAGAGAAAAAGAGGGAGGATGGGGAAGAGAGAAAGAGAGGTGAGAATTGCATTTGTAAAATGTGATTAAAAACAGCGACAACAGAACAGAACACTTTCACTTTCTCTCTCTCTCTCTCTTTCGTCTTCTCAATTGAAAGTACATTTCTACAAACGATGAGTATGTTGAAAAATGCAAGTAAAAAAAAAAGAGAAAAAGAAAAGAGATTGCTGAATAGAAACCACATACTGACAGAGATGAAGAGGCAATGTATGTTCATCAAGGTCTTCCATGGTCCAGTTTCTTCTCATTTATTAATGACTTACATGGTAGCAGCATGTTTCTTTTCTTTTTTCTTTTTTTTTTTTTTTTTTTGAAAAAAAAGAAAAGAAAAGACATACGTATTCATCAGAGTTTTTTTTTTCAACATTCTATAATAACAAAATTTCGTTCCCCTCTCATGTGTCGTCTTATCTCAAAATTCTTTATTTTTCTTCTTTTATTCTCTTATATATTGTTATTTTTCGTCAACAATAGCCTTCAAATTTCTTCCGAGAAGTGAAGTACTTAATAATAACAAGGTTATTTTCAAGTATAGCAACAAAAAAGAAACAAAATATAAAATTTAAAAAAAAAAAAATTTTTTTCTTATTATAAATTTGTGTCTTTGAGTATAAATTTGGATACTTCAGAAAAATACGTCATTTTTTCTATTACACTATATAAAAGATTTTAATTATCGATTAAAATGAAGTAAAAAAAAGAAAATTTTGAAATTCATAAATAATATTGATTTAATAAAAAAATAAAAAATATATATATATATAACAGAAGAAGAAACGAGATGATTACCTACCCACTTTTCTTTCCTCGATGTCGAGGATGAATGTAAATGGATGTAATCAAAGATTATATCCTCCTAATCGCTGATCTTGATTATCCTTCAGTAACTAAATAAAAAAAAAAAAAAAAAAAGAAAGAACGTCACCACTATCAGTAAATGCGCTGACGCAACTCAACAGTAGGAGTAGTGGTTGTTGAGACATCATCGCTCATCGCTTGTTCGACAAATTCAACGTGCCAATTCAATAAACGCATGTGTTCGGCTCGCTATCGACAACGAACGATAGAGAGAAACGAACAATAAAATAAGATTAGTATACCAACATCTCAAAGTCGTCATCGTATTAAGTCAATAATACACAAAGAAAAAGAAAAATAACAATGATGATTTTTTTTTTCTCTCTTAATTCTCTTTCAAATAAGCAATGAACATAATATCAGATTACAATTTAGTTCTTTCCTACGAAGTTAATATGTTTTATCTCTTGAGACAGTAATCAATATATATTTTGATAATTATCTTTTGAATTCCTATTAGATTTATAATCGTTGAGACAATATATTACATACCTGTTTTATTATTATTGAATCAAATTGTTCAATATGTAATAAATAATTATTGATGCATTTCACATAAATGAAAGAGATAAATCAATGTCTTTTTTTTTTTCTAGTATCAATTAATTGTTAAATTTATTGATATCACAATTTACAACTAGGTACATAGAAGAATATAAAAATATACTAGTAATCTAGAAAAAAACAAAGAAATAAGAAAAAAAACACTAATTTTTTATTTTATTTGTAAAATAAATAGCCTAAAATAATAATAGAAAAATAAAGAAAAAGAAAATGTTTGATTTGTGTGCTTAAATGACAAAAAAAAAATGTTACAGATGCTTCTATGATGGCCATTATTCAACTGGTAACTGTGAACACCAAAAGAGGTTTTATTCTTTCTTTCTTTTTTCTTTTTTACTTTGATACAATAGTGGCATCTCGAACAAAATTTGCAACAATGATGTCTAGCGCCATCATGTTTACTATACAAGTTTTACTTTCAATGAAGATACAATACATTCTAAGCAGAAATCACAGCAAGTGAAGAATATATTTTCGAAAATCAGAGAAAATGTCTTGTTCAATGCATTCATTCTTCAACGCAGTTGGAATCGGATGGTCGTGTACTGAAGTTTTTTTTTTATGCAGTGAAAAATACACGACTGAATTCTTTTTTTTTTCTTGTTTTACATACCGCAAAACTGCCATTTGTTGTGTAGCAAAGCATTAGTGTAGACTCTTTAAAAAATTCGAGATAAATTTGTTTTGACCTGAGAGGATATACAAATTTGCTTTTATATTTGGACGTTTTAATCATTGAATAAGTCATGGAGTTAGTTTTGATTCTGTAATAATATTTTAAAAATCTTTTCAAGTTCAATTATCATCGACAAGGATAATAGAGCTCTTGCAGTTAATTGAGAAATTTGAATGAATGATTGTAAATTCTATTGCCGGAGAAACTCTAAATACTTTGCAAGCATCTCGATTTGTCTTAGTTCAGAAAACTATATTTTGTTATTAAAACCAATATGTATTGTCGAAAATTACCGTTGATCACATCTAAATGTCACTTCAAAGTAAAAAATATCAAAACATTAACCTTCATAAAGGGCATCGAAACGTTATTATATATATGTTAGATACGTATATAATAACGTTTCGATACTATTTATGAAGGTCACTTGCTATTTTCTATGTCATAAATGAAATAGTGTTTCATTACATAAAGTCTTCACAGAAACGGAAAAAAGTTTAGCACAAATCTTCCAAAGTTACACAAAGAAGTAGCCTACAAACTGTCATCATTTGGAGAAAATAGAGCTGTGATAGTTCATCTAAGATGAGAGAAAGATATAGCCTAAATCTTTACGAATCAAAGAAAATTCAAAAACAGGAGGCAGTACTTGAGTCACGGTTGTATCTTCTCAGATTCGATATCTCTTCTTCAATCTGTGATTGTTGCCGTTAATAGAAAGATGAAACGAAGATTGAATATTGAAGATTATATTTGCTTTTTTTTGTTTGTTTAAATATAATCAAAAACGACAAACATAACTTCTGTGTTTCAAAGTTTAAAAACAAAACATACAACATCCAAAAAGACGTGAACTTATTCAGACTTACGCCTGTGACAGTTCTATGTCTACTGACAATGATAATGCAGCAATTTCATTTCTTAACTATTCTATTTATTCAATAACGAACTAATCAATGCATCTAGTTTTCAAAAAGAGAGAAAGAACGAGTCACTTGTACTTAATTCTCAAAACAGAACAAGTTCATAGAACTGAAAGTTATCACATATCTTGAATTAATCTAATTTAACAACTTAGTTGTTTTCTAAACAACTGATTGCTTGATGCAAGTTCAGCCTCTTGATTGCGTACTGTCACAAATGAATTCGAACTACAGAATGATTGTTATTTTATCGTAAATTTGAGTGTAGTTTTTTTTCCAGTAACAATTCAATGTTACATACAAATAATGTTTTTAATCAGCCGATCTAAGTCGGTGTATGACAAAAGTATTTTCTCAATTAAACAATAGAATTTCAAAAGTATTATTTTATTTTACATTCAATTGATAAAGAATCATTTATTAAGTACTAAAATTATTCAATAAAATTTATTTTCAATTTTACTCTATCGTTCAATGTACTCTAAACAAAATCATATGTACGCGCTAATTATGAGTTGTATGTTTTTATGTTAGTATTTTTCAAAATAAATTCAAATTATAATTAGAAAATGATTTTACAGTTCAATTTAATGATTATTATTTTTTTCCGTAAATCGATTAGATATTTTATATAAACAAGTTTATTAGTCTTCTAATGTAACAAAAAAAAAGAAAAACAAGAGTCATTATCTATCGAGAATCAAAGGAATGAGTTAATCCAATAGGATTTCGAGATCTCAAGAGCAAAGGTCCGAAAAGTCAAATGATTCTAGACTTTTCTATTACTCATCAAATGAACATCATCTTGATCGAAAAGTGATTTGACATCTGAAGAGATTTTCTTGTTAGTACAGAATATTTCAAACAATATATTTAGCAATAGCCATTAGAAACTATTTCATCAATTTAATGAAAAAAAAAATAAATATATGCTCTCTCTGTATCAATCTCGAGTGATATAATAAAATGTTTCATTGCATCTTGTAATTATTTAATTTCAAAAAATTGATTATATATATTTTTTTCAAAGATTTATTTTCAAATATTTTGGTTTTCAAAGTACATTCAAAAAAGATAAGCACTGTATGAATATATGTGCTATTTTTAATATAAAGTTTCAATAGGAGGATTTGTTCATTATTTATCGTCGTTTTCCAAGAAGAATACCTTCATTAGGTAGATCACGTTTTCCTAAGAGCACAGCTTCATTAGGTAAATCTCGTTTTCCCAAAAGTATAGCTTCATTAGGTAAATCACGTTTTCCTAAAAGTATAGCTTCATTGGGTAAATCTCGTTTACCTAAAAGCACAGCTTCATAAGGTATTCGACGTTTTCCTAAAAGTATAGCTTCATTAGGTAAATCACGTCTTCCTAAAAGCACAGCTTCATGAGGTAAACGTCGTTTACCAAGAAGAACAGCTTCACTTGGAAGTCGAACTGCACGTCCATCTAATCGACGTTTGCCCAACATGATACCAACATAACCATCTGGAATATCACTGTTGCTAAAAGTACGTTTTTCAATTGATTGACTTATTTCATCTAGATATTCATCATATGTTTTATCGATTGGTGTATCATAATTATGTATTGGTGTAGCTTGAAATGAATCAATTAAAAGAAGAAAACCTTGAAAAACAAAAAATAGTAATATTTAGATGATATAACTAAATGATATTCATTTATCATTTGAATTCTCTTCTAGTTATTGTTTTTTTTTTTTGATAATATTATTCTAACTTACCAATACTAAATAGAATTGTATAAATTATCGGATTGGAAATCATTATGAATTAATAAAGAATGTATAAATGAAGCTCGAATCTGAAATAATACTATACAAAACAATATATATATATATATGTATATACACGCAATCATAAATTCTCATGAGAAGTTAACACAAAGATTATATATATAAATATATATTCTATTTATTATTTTTTGAGTTTTCTTTTCGATAATTATTCTTAGCAAACATAAGTAATGATTATATAATAAATGCATAAAAAACTAAGATAACAATTGTTAAATGAACTGTTTCAATAGATTTATATACTCTCTCATTTCCGATCTAAGAGAGAGCGAGGGAGGAGAAAGAAAATTTCTGTGTACTTTTCTTCCCCCTCTGTCAAAATAATGATGTTACAATATGTAGGCGATTTTTGACTTTTAATATTTTTTCTTTTTCTTAATTAGATCAATACATAGAGAAAAGATAGAATTAAGTTATTTACAAGAGACAAAAGAAAATATTGTCCTGTTTTGTCTTTTTTTTTTTTTTTGTGTTGAATATTTAAATCGAATTGATAAACACATGATTTACCCTAAGGATAATATATGACAATCAAAAATGACGTGCTTTCCACTTGAAAGCATTGTTCCTTTTTTCTTTTAGTTCTTTTCATTATATGATTATCGAAATGATTCCCTTGGGCATGAACACTTACTTGTTTTATTAATCAGACAAGTTGAAATATAAGCACATCACAATTGTTGTCATTGCGTATACAAATTTGATAAGTGACATCCAAATACACACACTTCAAATATTAGCAAGATAAATTTGATTGTCGATATGTAAGGATTAATCTTGAACACTTCTTTTAAGTCATATTTTGTTTTTCTTACATATTGAATATGAAACAAAACAAAAAAAATAAAAAAATTTTACAGTATAATTTAAAATAATATTATTTTAACAATCGAAATTTTATGCAAGTATAAAAAAAAAAAATCTTTCTAGTTGCATTGATTATATGGATAAAATCGACATATATTAAACTATACATATCAATTTCGGAACTACTACATTGTTATTTCAATAAGTACGATGGTTATTGATCATAGTTTTTACGAGAAATTTTTGAACACAACTGTCGCTCATAATCGTTATTATTTTCGATTGAGTTATAAAGTTTTATCCGATCATTGACGGACACGATGAAATATTTGTCAAGAAAATATCAATTGCTGCATTTTCTTTTTGAACAACATTTCGGAAAACTGTTTTGTTTTTAGGCCAATATAAGTGAAATTCAGCTGGCTTAATCTGTTATAGATCAACAGGAGCGAAAAGCTTTTTTTCAATTTATTAAAAGTCTGCGTTCTTTGATACATTTCAAGATAATAGACGAAATTTCATACTACAACTCATCATATGCATATTTCTTAATATGAATTTGGACACAAACTCAACTAGATTTTCATAATTATATGTGTGTGTTGATACAGAGAAAATTTACTTTCGATTATCAAATTTTTTGAGTTGTGGTTTTTGATGATCTCTTCTTGGGTACATCTATGCAATACACACACAACTCCTCACCCACATCCTATTATAGTATCCATGTTTGCTTTGCACAGTATACTTTGGTTCTTATCCAGATCAACAACATCTTTAACTAATCGGTCTGATTGACAGTAGGGCATCTCACAGTGTGAGGGTGAAGTTGTCATCTGTGTGAAGCAGTACCTACATTTTATTGAGAAATAATATTTGTGAAATGAATGTTGAAAACAATTCGGTGATCAGAAATATTATCAATCGCTGAAATAGGTAGGAATCGATACTATACCAAGCAACTTTGAGAGGGACAGACTTCAATTCGGTCTCATTCGATGATTTTTCATTTACGTCCCTTCTCAATTCGATTGGCATTCATCAAATTAATAGAAGATAATAAGTCGTCACTTATCTTCATAATTAGTCATTTAGAAAATTCATTCTCGAATGTTCATTGATTAAGGGGAGAATCAATCTAGTAATTCAGTTTTAGTCAAATGATGTGTCAACGATAAGGATTTGCGGAAGCACGAGAAAAAGTTGTCTCAATTGGAATTAAAGGCTACAACTAAATATTCTATGGTTTTAGGCTAATTATCTTATCAATCAGAGAATAATTCCAGAGAGATAATCCACAAAAAGTGCTAGTTGTCGATTAAATAAATCAAAACACGAGTATTGAACAGTTTTTTTTAGATATGTTAAGAATAAATTCTGGAATAGTTTTCTCTAGACCGGAATCGAGTTAGTACCAGGATTAAAAAGAACTTGATCCCGCACATCTTAAGGCTCTCCTCGAAAATCGATCTCAGGTCAGAAACATTCAAATTTTACGAAACTTTCAGGATATGTTGAAACTGGTGAGTGATGACTATAGTCAAATTTTCAGCCCTATAGCACAGTGTTTAACAAAGATATTCATCAAACAAGGCTCAAAAATAGCTCAACCGTTTCTCCAACTTTTCTCTGTAGACCTTCATTATAGACATTTATTTTTTTGTTTGTTTGAAAGAGTACGTCAAAATCCTTTAAAAAATGGCGCTGTTTCTATAGCGATGTTTTCTGATATGATAATAAAGAAGCTTATTTTAAAAAAGAGCTACGAAAGGAAGAGAAGCTAGCCATAGACACAAGCTTTCAAACAAAACAAAAAACATATTTAACATTATCTCTTACTATGATAGAGTTCTGCTGATGCTACGTCATTGAACTCACGTTTTGAGAAGCACGAAAAATGATTTTTGGTTTTTTATAAAAATGGCTTGTTTTTCGAATAGGAGGTAACAAAAATCTTCCAAAATTTTTGGAAAAAACGAGATGCCGAATAAAAATTTTTATCGTTTATGAAAGAACAGATCATGGGCTATTTTTCCATCGATTTACCTCAATTTTGATAATTCTAACGAAAAGTGACTGTCTGTGAGGGAGAGACCTTAAGTCACCAATCATTGTTCAAACACACATATTAAATATGAAAAGTGAACAACAAGTAATATGTAATTCACAACTACACATCGTAATACATTTGTACTTTATTATTCAGGTTGACAATTAGCAACTCAGTGCGAGAAAGTCGTAAAAACAAATGACTTAATTATTTTTTTTTTTCATCATAAGTACCACGTATCTGTGCGTTATAAATGTTGATAGTTAGTGTATTTTTCCTTTTATTCTTTATTATACAAATTATTATCTTTCTTGTTGGCAGTTTGTTCGCTCTATTGCTGATATACCGAGTAGATTACCGGTTGGAGAAACAATTATAGATATATCACAATAGAATGGCAGTCAGAATATGGCAGACCGTGTGAGTATCAAACAATCATTGGTTGATTGTCGACATACTGGTGGTTTTTTGCTCTGTTTGAATCATATGAAAGATAAATTTAACGAATATTTTCAAAATAATCATTATACTCTTCTTGTTTTTATTTATGAAAAAAAAGTGTCTATATAATACAACAAATACCGAAAGTTTAAAACAGAAAAAAAAAAACAAATAAAAAAAAAAATTTTAGGTCAAAGTTTTGTTTTTAAATTTTAATTTTTTTCGATATATCATCAAAATTATTAATATCATCAAATGGTCGTTTAGAATTAAATTTCTTATTTTCTTGAAAAAGAATTTTTTCTATTAAATTATTTAAACATTGTTTAATAATGATTAAATTATTTTTCTTTGTCTTTTTTTCTTCTTTACGTTTTCGTTTTTCTTGTCGACGTAAATTACGTTCTTCTTGTTCAACTTCAATTTGTAATAATAATAATTCATCTTCTTCATTTAAATCAAGTAATTTTGATAAATCACTCATATCAATTTCATCATTATCGATTTTTGTATTTGATTCAATCATTTCACATAATGAATCCTAAATAAAAAAAAATAAACAAAGAGTTTATTTGAATAAAAATCAGAAAACAAGATTTTTTACCCTTGACATTCGTTCTGATGATGATGAACTTAATGAATATGAACGTTGTCTATGTCGTATTCGTTTTGAAATTATTGGCGATGGACTACGTTCATTGATTTCGGTCTTTTTTCGTTTAAGTAAATCACCTAATGAACCTTTTTTTGGTGGTTCTACTCGTTGTATTTTTGGTGGTAAACCATATTGATATTCTTTATTTATTGATAATTCAACTGATGATAATGGACGTTCACCATTAGGTAAAACAAAATCATCAATATTAAGTAAATCATCTATTTCTTGACGTATCTCATTTTGTTGTTGTTGTTGTTGTTTTTGTCGATTAGCAATTCGACGAGCATTAAAATGTGTTTGTTTATTATGCGTTAAACTTGTTATTGGTTTAAATTCAAATTTTGGTAAATTTATTCCAATTGGTTGTAAAATTTTACCAGTTTGATCAGGAAATGGTATTAATTCATCATCTTGTTCATTACGACGAAGATTTGGTAATTTTTTAATTTTTTTAAAATCTTCATAATAATCATTAACATCTTCATTAACACCGATAATAGCAGGAGTTGAAAGATTATTATGAATTGTTGTTGTTGAAGATGAAGAATTTTCTGTAACTGTATACATTTGTACTGGACGAAATTTACCATTTGGTAAAGATCTAAAGATGAATTCAATGAAAAAATTATTATTTGAAATTTTCAATTAGAAAAATATTTTTTATTTTGTACAAAGTCATAAATTAAAATATCAATTTTAGTATCCTTTATCATGAAATATCAATATTGAAAATTCTGTTATATAAAACAACAAACTTTATTCCTATATTTATCTTCGGATAGAAGATATTGATAAATCAGATATTTTTACAATCAATTTCTATCATTGAAAACTTTATTTATACAAAGTTTGAACTCGAAAATCGATTTTAAAAATCATCTGACAAAGATCACAGCAATCTATTGAAAAATACACTAGATAATAATCACATTGATCTTTCTACTGCAAATCGCCTTGTATCTTATCAAAAAATTTAATACAAATATTGAAGACGATAAATGAGTTTTTTTTTTAAAAATATACTTCAATCACATGCTGAATTCTTTTGTCTAATATTACATACTTTGTATTATCATCCATTGGAGATGTTGCTGTTGTTGTAACATTTGTAGCATTATTATTTGTTATATCTAATGATGATTTTAAATGTGGATATACTAAAAAAGAAAAAAAAAATAAGACTTAATCATCTTGCTCAGAAAAATTAATTAAAAAATAAATTTCATCAAGAAAAATAATCTTCAGATTAACGTGAAGAAATATAAAAACATCATCGCAAGAACTTACATGTAAATGTATTTTGTTCATCTTCATCTGTACTATCTTCTGTACCACTTGATGAAATCATTGGTTGTGCTAAGAATAATAAAATATTATTAAAATGAACAATATTCTTCTATATGATAAAATACCTAATAATATTGTACGAATACGTTTTTTTGATAAAATGTCGAGTTGATCGAGACATCTTGCGTTTATTTCGTCAATAGAACGTGTCTAGAAGAATATTAAAATAAAAAAAAAAAAAAGTAAAATTCAATAATCTATAAAATAAATATTTATTTGTTTTTTAAAGTAATTCATTAGCTTGTAAAACAGAAAAACCAAAAGAATTTGCATTTTTAATAACCTTACCTTGAAAATATTCAATAAATAGAGAAAAAAAATATTTTAAAATTATATCTGAAAGATAGGGGATAATGATGATTGAGTGAAAGTTAAAAGAAAAAGAAATATTATTATTATTATTAAAAAATCTTTCTAAAAAATAATATAGTTTCGTCGATAATACTTGTGTAACTGTACCAATGAATAAATCATATAAATTAATCTAAAATAAGCATTGATTATCAGACGAACTAAATTTTTGTTTTTTCTTTATATTATTCTACTTTTCTTCTTTTTTTTTTTAAATAAATAAAAAATGAAAATTTTATTCTATTACCTTTAATACATCCGGTAGAATAGCTTGAAGTTTATGACCATGAATACATCGAAACATTTCATGTAACATACGTTCACGATCTTTTATATAATAACCAATAGGTTTAAGATTTTCATTTAAATTAAGCATGCTTCCATCACTATCATTACCATCAGAATGATGTTCATCATCACTTGAATCGATAATTTGACTAGAAGAAGAATTTTTCTAAAGAAAAGAAGAACAAAAAAACATATTTAAATAATTTCAAAAAAAATTATTTTTCGATTATTAATTTACTTTTTTAGTTAATTTTTTAAGTTTATCTTGTCGTTTAGGATTTGTACTTGTATCACTATCAATATCTTTATCTTTTGAACGTTCACTAGTAGAACCTGATGAATGATGACGATGATGACGTTCACTTGTATCGGAATCTACACTTGAATCATCGGAATGTTTCATACCTTGTAATTCATAATCTTCATGTAAACCAACAGTTTTCATTCGCTAAATAAAAATAATTATATAATCGATGAGTTGTTTAAATAAATGGTATTCAGATAGATGCTCAACACAATAATAAAAAAACTGTTAGCGAAATTAAAATGTGAAACATGATGTAGCTGCTATTGCTAATTGTAGGAAGATAGTTTTATTGAGACACATTTCTTTATCATATCAGAAATGCAATAAGAAACTATGATCGGATTTGTTTTTAAATGTCAACCATCATTTTTTGAATAACTTCCGATCATTTATAGCTATCGAAGTCGGATTAGAGCTATGTTGGAAGCATCTATCTGTGTAACATTCATTACGTTCGGAAATTCGTTTTTTTGGTCCATTGCAACAACTTTTCGTAGCAACTTCTGCTCAAATAACTCCAGAATGCAGTCCTAAGGCAACCGCATTACTCTTAAAATTGCTAGATCTCAGAACACTTCTCTTGAAGCAGGAGTCCAAGGTAAAGATGAAAAAGTTGAACAATTATACAACGAATATAACACTCTTCGAACTTAATAAATGTTACGCAGTTAGATGCCTCCAACATTGCTCTATCCAACGGCGAAAATTCGACTTTGATAGCTATAAACGATTAGAAATTATTCAAAAAATGGTGGCTGGAATTTTTAAAAACAAAATCTGACAATAATTCACACATCAGAACGAGATGTTGCTAATATTTGGTCTTTGATCGTACATCAACAATGTCTGTCGCGGTCTGTGGGCAGGGTGACTGGGTCGAGATTTTTACTGCTATACTTTAATATTTCTTTTAGATCGTGTTTCATAAAAAATCTAATATGAAACGTGTACTAACTCGAATTTGAAAGTTAACAGATTTAAGTAATGTTGCAATGAGAAAAACTTCTATGAGTCGGAGAGTGAGTCTTCGTCTGAAGCTAAAAATGGGTATATTTTTTTTAATATTAATAATAGATCGTTACAATCCTAAGTGGCACTCAGCTCTCTTCTGCCGTTCTCTGACTTCGCCACTAGATATAAACTAACAACCGATCCTTGTATAATATTAAAAAAGGAAGATTTCGATTCTTATCTAGCATAGCTCGATTTAGATGTGAGCAAGAAGGTCCCGATTCCGTTTGTCTTATTCAATCAATTGATTGAATATTAGCTAATTTTTCCTAATCTTTTAAATCTTGTGACAGTTATAATTCTTCTTTGTCTAATGATAAAACTTCTATGCGCCTAATTTCTTTCTTTCTACATTTAGTTAATTTTTTAATCGATAATTATAACAAAAATATTCAATCATATGAAAAAAAAAACATAGGACACTTACTAATCGTCTTGCAAGACCATCAATTTTCTTTTTGATTTCATCCGGATTTGTTGTTGATGCATCTGTAGTTCCAATACTTTGCGTTTGTTGAAGTCTTGCATAGTTTTTAAATTTTTGTACTTTTTTATCTAAATATTTTTTTGTTCGTTCTCGTTTATTATTAACAATAGCAGCTGCACTGGCTAATGTATTAGCAATTATTTCGGAATTTTCACTTTGTATAATACCAGCAAGTAATGTACTTAAATTGTTTGGATTAGTTAATAATTCACGTGGATTAGATATTGTTTTTATTGAAGATGATGTATGATTTCGATTAGATTTAGTTGGAGAACGTTTTTGTTTAATAGAATTTTTAAGTATAGGTGAAGATTTTGATTTACCAGCTGCAATAGCAGCAACTGTAGCTTCTTCTTCTTCTTCACGACGTTCATCTTCAGAACTATTAGATGATTGTGAAGTTGAATGATGTCGTTGTTTTTGTTTTGAATGTTTTTCTGATGTTGTTGAATCATGTTCATGTTCATCATCATCATCATCATCCGATGCTGTGAATATATTTCGTCCAAGTAAACGAAAATTAAAATTCATTTCACGTGGAATATGTTGAGCAGGAAATGATGCTTGATATAAATTGCTTATTTTTTTTCCAGATTTTAATTTTTTATAATTATTTCGAAATTGTTGATAAAAATGATTATTTGGATTATTTGCATTTGAATATTTTATATTTGAATTTGATTTTTGTTTTTGCTGCATTAGATTACTCATATTTTGTATCATATTTGCCATATTATGAACATTATGTAGATAAGTAGCATTATTTATTGAACTATTATGATCATGAAAATTTGATAAAGGAGGGCGATAACCACCAAGTAATAATTGTGGTGAACTATTATCATTAGAACGACGATTACTATTATTATTATTTCGTATAGACGAATTAGTCGTCATTGGTGGTGGATTATAAAGCATACGACCACCTCGATTGTGTAACCTCGATGGATTTGGATAACGATGACGAGGTGGAGATCTAAATGAAACGAAAACAAAAAAAGATCCTAAAATGGTACAGGCTCACGATGATTTTAGTAGGTTTTCAACCTTTCGGCTAGCTATTTACACATTCGTTTGTGCTGAAATTTTTAGAATATTCTAGTGATCGTGAGACTAATCTATGAGTAAAAATCTCATGGTTGAGTTTTCCAATCCATAGCCCGTCCAGAAACCATACGCTTACTAAAACGGTTGCAACTCTACATAGGCTCGAACCTTTTTAAGGTTTTTTTCTTGTTTCACTGATTCCTACTCATTAGAGAGCTGCGGGTTCGAGTCCAACCTTTTATTTTTTGGTGGACCCGCAGCTCCCTACTACTCATAGCTAAAATATGGAATCAAACGGTGTTCGACAATTGGATATATTTTCTAGTAAGTTTTGCCTGTAATCTCATACACCATATGTAAAGAATGGAATTGATTAATTCAATAAAAACTTTTTTGATTTTAAGATATTCGAATTATTTTTGTTGTAGAAAAACTACGATAGAATTGCTTTAATCGAAAGCAATCTCATTCGAAATACTATCAGTTTATATTTTCGATGAAAATAAACGCAAGATAATCATTTCGACAGTTGGAAAAGATTATTAAATGATTTAGGATAGTAGAAAAAAGTTTAGGAACAATATATTTTTTCTATAATATTAAGCACTAAGCTCAAATCCAGATAACGATTTTAACAGTTAATGAAGTATTTTACCTAATGCATTCTATACTAAAGTTTCATCATTGTTCATTGATGAAGCCTTAGTATAGAATGCATTAGATAGAAAATTCAATTGACTACTAAAATCAATATTTGAGTTTGAGCTAGATGCTTAACATTATAGCAAAAAAAAGAAAATTGAAAATACATTGTTTTTAAACTTTTCGTTATTATTTCTGCATTAAATTTCACGATAGTTTTTCATCTCGCTTTACTGGCTTATGTAAAATGGCATTGTCATAATGCCAGTTTTCTTGGACTTGAGACTTCAACTTTGTAGCACTCGCTTTTAATATTGATGTTTTTAGATAAATGTCTAATGAAATATTTGCAATAATCAGTAGAGATAATGAAATCATATTGTAATGTCATATGTCCCTATCTCTTGAAACTTCATCATATTATTGCATTTATTAATGAAAGAAATAATTGTTTAAATAAATGACTAACCTTTCATTGGATCGACTTCGAGATGATTGAGATTTTGATCGACTTCGTAATTTTTTTATATTATTATTTCGTTGATATGGAGATTCTGATGAATTGTGCTTAGAACGATTTGATTGTTTTTTATTTTCGTTTGATGATTTAGCATTATTATTATTATTATTACATAATTCAACAGTTGATGAAAGTTTCATTTTACTTTTGGAATTTTTTTCTGATGAATTATTAATCTCATGTTTTTTTCTTGATGTTGAATTACGTCCATGTTCAGTTGATGAATTGGATAATGTTGATGATGAACGTCGTTGATTATTATGTTTAGATTTATAATGACTACTTGATTTTTTCGTTCTATCATTTTTTGACATTACAACTGTAACTTTTGACGATGGTTGTTGCACAAATGTTTTATTATCTGTACCCATGAGAATGAAACAGATTAAATAATGAAAAACAAAAGCGAAATCTAAATAGAAGAAAATTTTGGTAATTACCTCTATTATGATTGACTATTTTATATAAACCAATGAAAAGTTAATTTTATAGATGTCGTAAAGGTATGATAGAATATGAAATTTACTGATGAGACTTTTAATTAATTGAATATATTCTATGTACAAAGTTACAATGAAATCATTGAGTAAAGTATAGATTCTAGCATAAGTACATGTTCGAGAGTACAATCAATTCGTTGGCCACCATTGTTAAATAATTTCTAAACAATAAAAGAGAGGAACTTGCAGCTTCTGTTGCGATCTTCCTTCTGGGCGTGAGATCTCAACAATAGGACTGTGCGATTTCGAACCAACGTTTCCATATTATAAAAAGAACATGAATACTAAAGATTTCGGAAATAAAAGTCATAACTTCAATCTGAAAATAGCTACCTTTGCACATGTCTAACTACATATCATCCTATGCGACGACTCATTTTTCAAAAAATAATTCATGGGAAGTAGATTTTCAGCTTTATACAGATAAAATAACAAAATATAAAATTTTTTTTTGGCAATTCTAGTTTCCCGCACGGCGACTATTTGTCATTCGACCATTCAACGATAACTCTACTAGATTAATATCAGACAGTAAAGAATTAATCATAATTCCTTCAAATGATTTTGAAACATCAGAAAACGAACAAGAATCTATAACTCATATAAATCTTTGAACTTCATATCTAATTTACTCAATACAATAACATACAATTTCAATTAATGTAATACAAATAAGTGATATTGTTATCATACATCTAAACTTATCATGTTTTGAAAACCAAAAAACAGCAAACATCGGATCACAAAAAAAGAAAATAAATTTATTTTGTCTATGTTTGTTTCTGTTTTCCAATTGATTCTGCTCGTTGACGAGCCCAATCTGGTAATGGTGCATTCCAATCACTTGGCGGTTGAGTTCTTACTTGCCATACATCATTATTTTCAGATGATAATTTACGTCGAATCAAACGATCTTCTTCATAAGATATTAATTTTTTCTATTAAATCAAAGAAAACAAAAAAGATATTTTTGCGACAAAAAAAAAAAAAGAAACAGAAATTTATTTTACTAATTCTTGAACATCTTTTCGTTGTAACCAAAACATACAACTATGTAATGCTTCAGCTATTGGTGTACAATCTTTTTTTTGACCTAACATATATCGTTGATACAATCGACCTCGCCAACCTAATCCAATAAAAATAAAATAGAAGAATAGTTACTTGGGAAAAAAAAAGAACTGACTGCGACAATAATTTAATTCGTCATTATATTCTTCACATGGTCTAATCTACAAAAATAAAATGGTACAAAGAAAAAAAAATCCTCTATTCCATTTTAATTAATTACCAGCCATTGACCAGGAATTTCATGTTTTACATCTGAAGTTGTTGACATTATCTATAAAAAAAACAAAAGAACTATTATACAAAAAAGAAAAAACAAAAGAAAGAAACAAATTCATTTCAATTAAAATTCAACTACAAAACACACACACACACACTGGAAAACAAATTCATTCAATAATCTTTAAGGACGTGTTCGTAATCCCCATATTGATGTTCGACGTAAACCATAAGTTGGTCGAGCAACATAAGAAAAACGCTGTTGATTTAAATTAATAGATGAACCAAGTAAGGAATGTAATTTTTGTAAACCACGTTCATCAACAACACCAAATATATCCAATGAAACAAGTTGACGTAATTGTTTTAATGATCTAATTATAAAGATTTTATATATATATATATAATATTGATTTAAATAAATACATACGCATAAGCAATTGGTGCTATAGCATAACAACGTGAAAATGCTATATGTTCTAAATAGAGACAATTATGTAGAACACTTGTTACTGATTTATCAGTTATTAAACTTGAATCACTTAAATCAAGAACACGAAGACGAACAGCACGACGTGTTAAATTTTCAACACCTAAAAAAGATTTTTTTATACAGTTTCTAAAGTTAAGAAACAACAATTTTATCGAATTTAACAAGCAACAGAATGATTACTACGAATGTCGTTTTTTTTTGTCTTCGAGTGATGAACAATGATTAATTTAAGGATCTGAAATCATTCTACCATTGATCTTAGACATTAACTCATTAATCGTTTAGCTTCACTTTGATGTTTCAGTGTATTATTTAATGTGAAGACTGAGGAAGCGGCATTCAGACGTACAGAATCTGTCTTAAAAAGGAAAAATTTCTTCGAACACGTATTCACGCACTTGGGCAGATTATGCATTTCGGGTGGCACTCCTTCAAAGGTGAAGTCGATCCTCATAAAGACTGTGAGTATTGTACCATGTACTCGTGCTCTCAAAAATAGTTGTTCAACTTTTCGAAGTTTTAAATCATCTCTCCGAAAGAGAAAATCTAGATAAAACACTTTCGTGTTCTTCTCTTTTTCATTATTATTGATCTTTCTTTGCATCTTAGACATTGTAAAAAATCCTTTGTTAGTCGAAAGCATCAAATAAGATAAATTTTCGTTTTATAAACTTGCTTCTTTCTATCCATGTCGCACGTTTGTTCGCACTACCGTCAGTACACTTGCAGTACATTGCCAGTGAGAACACAACTTTTGTTATACCGCAGTAGAATGTTAATGTGACTTAAACCGGACAATATACCGACAATCAATCGGCGGTGGTTTGACATTTAATTACCTAACCATCATTCTATCGCGGTATACCAATACTTGTTCTCTGATCGGCAATCCACACTACTAATATACCGACGTTTTTTTGTTCGATTTGAATCGCATGGGTAGTTTTCAGTTATTTTAGATTGTTTTGTTAAAGTTTTCATTTTACAACTATTAAATAATGTTTTAAATCTAAAATTCATACATTCATCAGTCATTCCTTGTCGAAAACCAGTTATTGTTAATTGTTCAATACTTGATTGAATTGTTCGACATATATAATGAACACATTGATCACTTAATTGTGTCCAACCCAAGTTTAAATAACGTAAACTAGAAAATAAATTTACAAACAATTATTTATTTATTTATTTATTTTTTGTTTAAATACTGTTTCATTTGACTGGTTAATATTGAACAACAATCAAGATCAATACCAGTACACATAGTTAGATTTAATGTATCAAGTTGTGAATTTAGTGATAATTTTCTAAATTAAAATAAATATTCTTTGATTAAATGCATAGAAATTAATTTAAAATTCGTACAGAAACAAAGCAATTTTCATTATACGATATGATTATTATATACAATAGTTGATAGAAAATCTTCAACAAGAATATTTTCTTATTTATGAATATTACACGAAACTTAATCATCTTCTTAAATATCGATTTTTTAAATAATATAAACTTACTCGAAAATCGATAAATTCAATGGTAATGTTTCAAGACTAAGTTTTCGAAGTGATCGACAAGCACTTATTAAACTTAATAAGCAATCAGACGAGATTGTTGCAAGAGTTAAATCAAGAAATTGAAGTTTTGTAAACCTATAAAACAAAACGAAAAATTCAAACTAATAAAAATCACAAAGAACAAATATAAAATATACCATGTATTTCGATTAGGTGAATAAATCGAATTTCCAAAAACCTAAATCATATAAATATATTAAAAGAACCCTGTTGGATAAGATGATCATTCTTCATTTGAAAAGTCACCTATATCTTTTTCTAGAGCAACTCGTGACGCATCGAATGTATATAGAAAATTGCTATTCAATAGCTTTCTTCGTACTCAAAACCTTAGCATATTTACTAGTTTCCGTAATTTTTGACTTTTATGATGTTTTAAATTGTTCGATATTATTCCTGAGAGTAAAAGTGGTTAACCGTGCAACGTTTTAAAAAATTGTGTGTCACTATGTTCTGTAAGTATACCAACTGATTATCCTCTGAAATGAAGTACGTTATTGTCGAACCGGTGAATTGATGCCTCTAAAACAGACCAATTTTTCGATTTCTAAGGACAGAAAAGTACACATATTTTGCGATAAATACTTTTTGAGTGAAAAATTGTCTATCTATTAATAATAGATTCATTATGCCTTACCCTTTAACATAAACGCATCTTTCGAAAATGGCAAAAAAACAGTTTTCGCTTTCAGAACCCTGAAGAGGAGTACGGGAATGAACTATTACAAAGATTAGTTTTTGATTTATTTTGTTTCTTATGAATTTAGATTTTGAGTAGCCGGATACGATTAAAGTATGGAGAGATCTGTTAGATTCAATATATGTTTTGTTTCTTATTAGAATTAAAATTTTCACATATACTCGTATCCTCCTTCAGGGGAGGGTCTGAAAGCGAAAAACTTTTTTGCCATTTTCGAAAGATCCATTGATGTTAAATAATAGAATATGATGGACTTATTCTTAACAGAGAGAAACTTTTTCAATCGAAAAGTATTCATTACGAAATTCCCCTTTTTTTCGGACATTGATTTGCCGATTGGATCATGACACACATCGATTCAGAGGATAATCAATCGGTATACTTATGAAGCTTGGTGGCACATCATTCCTGAGAAAGTTGAACGATTGGTAGTCTTTGCCCTCAGTAGCAGTATGGAATAATATAAGATATCATAAAAGCCAACATTTGAGAAACTAGTGAAAGTTCTAAGGCTTTCAGTACGAAGAACGCTATTGTGACTATTATTAGATATGCACGATTCAAGACCGAACAAAATTCTATTGAAGTAACTTTAAACAAAATTTGATATACGTTGATTTGGACACATATTGAGTCCTAAACATTTGGTCATATTACCTATAATTGCTGAAATATCTCTTAAATAGTACTTCTGAGAGTATAAAAACTTGATGAAAAAGCTATTTCCTATATACCATTTGATAATACACGTGTTGCTCCAGAAAACAATATAGGTAACTTTGCAAATGAAAGGTAGTCATCTTATTCAACAAGATCCTTTAATAATAATACAAAAAGAAAATAATACAAATAAACTAACTGTAGTTTGATACATTTTAAGAATAATTGTGCCACGTAAAAGAACATCACGTAAATAACAACTTTCAATTTGTTTTCGAGACATATCTACACGACACCATAAACTTGGATCGTAACTATAGAATAGTTTAAAAACGAAAAAATATCTTCTCCTTATTATTTTTATGATTTTTTTTGTTTCTAAAACCTACGTTAGAGAACGTAATCGACGACAAACTTGAGCCATAGAAGCTAATGATGTACGAGGAAGATATCTTAAAATTGTTAGAATTAATTCATCCGATAATAAATTAAAATAATCTATTAAATAAAAGAATAAATAAACATAATGAGTTAAGACACGAAGAATATTAACCTGTATGTTTTGAGTTTGTCAAATTAGAATATATTCTCATTTTATTATCTTTCATTGGTATAATTGAAGATAAATCAATTGGACGAAATCTTATATGAAGTGGAGTATTCATTGTTACTGATTGTTTCTAAATAAAATAAAGAATTTTTGTTTAAAAAAGCAAAAAAAAAAAAAACAAAATTAATTTTTATTTTGACATACTGGATCATTAAGAGACACATTAGATAATTGTCGTGTAATACTTGCTGAAGAAACTCGTGCTGATAATGGTCGATCTTGATCATCATTAATACCATTAAAATATGTAGTTCGACTATCGAATAAAACTCCAGGTGCTTTTGGACATATATTACTATGTAAATTGATTTGATTTCTAAATTATGAAAATTAAGTTTTGTATATAAATTTCGTTATTTCTTAATTAATTTTCTCAATATTGAAACAAAATGATCTACTTATTAGTTAACTGGACATGTTTTGTCGAATTTGTAACTAAGACATCATCTGAAAATATCAATGAGATTTGTTGACTTATTAGTGATGATCTTTATCTCATATTGACGAATTCAAACGGTACTATTGAAGGAATCTGTTTTGAACCTTACAAACGATCTGATACTCAAAGTATTGTGAGTAAGTTAAGAAGCTTTAGCGAAATTTGAACAAAGAGTATCGCGACATAGATCCATGAGGACTGTTCCGCGCCTATGCGGCGTTGAGCAAATCTCTACAGAAAGCATATTGCATCATCTTATGGCTCGAGACTGGTTTCGAGAATACTGAAGAAATGATTTTACGCTCATCAAGCGCAAAAAAAAACGGCAAAGTCGTACGAAGTGAATAAGGGTAAGACAGCTCCACGTATCTCTGATAGCGATTATATGATGTGGTAACGAGTGACAGCTTGAACATATATATATTGGTTGTAAGTTGTCAAATCCTATCTGAAAAATAAACCATGAGACTCTATTCTCTAAACGTAGACTACGTAGTTTCGTTTTGAAAAAACATTGTTCTATAACATTTTCGAGAGAATAGATTTTATGTTCATTCATTATATGAAATGAGAATAGACTATTGATCACTAATATGAAATTAATAATCGTTTATAATCCGTTGTTAATATACCAAAAAAGTGAAGATTAGAATTTAATTCAGATAATATCAAATCAAATATTCATAAAGATTTGTATAATTAATTCAAATCGAAACTTATTGAAATTTTTCAATAATCATCTAATTATCCAGACTTTGTTCTATGGTAATTTTGATTATGCGATCTATTCAAATAAAATCTAATTTATCAATAAAACTTCGAATTCCTACACTGTTGTAACCAAGACTCTTAAAATCTATTGAGTAAAAATAATATTTACTGCTATAAAATCTTTGATTCACATCTTTCTGTATTTATTTTTATCATCAAAATCTCATTACTTTTGATATGTTTTAAGTACCTAAGTAAATGATGTACAGTCGATTTCGCCTGGAAAATAGTAGGAAGCTGGAATGAGGAATACGATATTCGAATCTGATAGCTGGATTTTTATGCTCCAGTAGGAAACGGTTATTACCAAGCAGAGCCAATTGTCTGACAGGTTCCTCATAATTATCCTTCTAAGTTTCTACCATATTCCGGAGTCTTTCATAAAGTATCAGACAAGAATGCTTACTGATCTTAGAACTAATTTCTCACTATCACAAAGAAGAAGATTTAAGTAACTTCATTAAATGTCACTACAATACTGTCTTTTATTTTTGAATATAAATAATGCAACTTACTGTGAAATAACTTGTGGAATAAGATCCGTTGAATTACAACGAGTTAAAGATCGTGAGGGTCCTTGATGTTTTAATGCTTGATAACGTTCTTTAACTTTCGATGGTTCCATATTTTAATATTTCTAAACGTTATTATTTATATCAAATATTGTTTTCATATAAAATAAAATATTCTATGTTGCTTTTTTTTTTATTTCTAGCATATATAAGTTTCGAAGACAAAAGAAAAAAAAACGAAAAAGAAAACATAACATTGTTTTAAAACAGCACATGTTCATATAACAAAAAACAAAAAATATCTAACATTTCTTTTACTATACTTGTTTATCTGACATAAAACAATTACAATCGCGTACGTAAACCCCAAATAGATGTACGTTGTATTCCTGTTGTTGGTCGAGCAATATTTGAAAATGGAAACATATTTAAATGAATTCGTGTACCAAATTCATTATGTAATTGTTGTAATGGCATTTGTGTTAATGTACCAAACATATCCAATGTTGTAAAAGCTGGTAATAATTTTAATGTACTAAAAAATAAAAAACATGTTTTTTTTTTTTTTTGCGTTCATGTCAAAAAAAAAGAAAAGAAATTTACATGAGTGCTGATAGTGTAATTAAATAACAACGTGATGCCGATAAATGTGCAAGTAAACGTGAATGTTGACGAAGTGAAATTATTGATTGATCAGTTATTAATGCTGAATCACTTATATCAAGAACACGTAAACGAAGTGCACGACGTACCAATAATTGAATAGCTATAATGAGAAAAATTTTGAAACACATTCTTTTCACCATCGTTTTACTTAATACTCCAAACATCCAATTGGAAAGTAGTTCATATATTATTACAAGACGTTATTGATATACGATCTGTGATGATCTCTGATTAGTAGGGAACTGCGGATCCACGTTTTTGTGGATCCGGACCCAAAAACAAAAAAAAAATAAAACTTTGGACCCAACCGCTTCGGGTTTGGAAGGACCCGCAGCTCTCTACTGATTAGCGTCCCTCATGGTCTATGATGATCTCCGACTAGCAACTGTCCAAGTCCGTGGATAGTTCAGGTTTTTTATCTCTATGCTTCAACATTTGTTTTAGATCGTGTTTCATAAAAATTAAAAAAAAAAAGGAAAATTCATTTATTTACAATCATCTGTTAAATTATAACGTTGTCCACTGATATTCAATTGTTCAATACAACGAGGAATTGTTTCACATATATGTTGAATACTTTCAGAAGTTAATTCAGTCCAAGCAATATTTAAACAACGTAATCTATAATTATTTAAATATATAAATAAGAAAAAAAAGGATAATTATTGACATACAATGAAAGTTTATTGGTTATTAATTGACAACATTCCAATGTTAAACCTGTACACATCGCAAGATTAAGTGTATCAAGTTGTTCATTTAAAACAATTTTTCTATAAGAAAAAAAAATTCATTCTGTTTTGTGTATTAAAATAAAAAAGGCGAATTTTACTCGATGATTTTATAATTCAATGGCATAGATTCTAAGCTTAGTTTACGTAATGAACGACATGAATTAAGTAAATTAATAAGAAGTTCAGGTGAAAGAATGGCTGATGTTAAATCAAGATGACACAAACTGAATAAAAAAAAAAGATAATTTTTATGATTTTCAAAGATATCTAACAAATACTGATACATACGCAGATGGTTCAATATAAGTTAAATTTGAATCTTCAATCTGAAAAAACGATATCAATAAAATGTTATTGTTTCCAAACTTGGTTAACTTTAACATGACAACAATGAATCTTATTGGGTCCGAGCGAACCTCAAGTAATCGTGTCAGGGTTAATTGTTTTTTTTTCGGAATAGAATCGAACCAATGGAACTTTTGAGCTTTGGTCTGGTCAACTGGATTTTTCAAATGTACATCGATATTAATTTAGAATTGAATCGAGTCAATAGAAATTTTACTTATGAGTCTCATTAATAAAAACTTTAGCGGTATAAATTTGGTCAATAGAGTGTTTTAAAAAACTAGATTTAATCACTAACTTTCGTTGGTCGTGAAATTGATTTTTTGTCTCGGATTTTTTAAATCAAGATTCTTTTTAGGATTGAACACAGTCAAAAAATTACTATTAAATCTAATTCATTCATCATAAAATTCAATGTTTATTAAATTCGAAGTTTCTATAAATGTATTCAATATTGAAGAAAAAAATGTCTTACTGTTGTTTGATACATTTTTAATGTAATTGTACCACGTTGTAAAAGACTATTTACTTGTTCACTGTCAATACGTTTATAAGACATATCAATACGACGCCATAAAGGTGGATAATATCTAAAATAGATTTTCTTTTTGTTAAAGAAATCAATTAAATATTATACCCTATTGCTCGATATCTTCGACAAGTTTGTATAAAAGCAACAAGAGATGCTTTATTTAAATACGCAAGAATTGTTAAAATAATTTCATCAGGTAATTGATAAAAACTTAAATTAGCTATTGAAGATATATCAAAATAAAAAGATTCTTTATTTCTATGATAAACTAAAAAAAAAACTTACGATCTGTTTTTAATTTATTTTTATTTATATAACGTTGAAATGTATTTGATACATCACCAGGCCAACGTGACAAAGTTATTTTTGATTTATTTTTTTCTTTAGATTTTTTTAAATGATCTTGATTTTTTTTTTCATTGTTTATTGGATTTTCATGATCAAGTTCACTTTGTGCAATTATTGTATATTTCTTAAATTGATTATTAATAAAAAAAGAAAAAAACCAAAATTTTCAAGTCGCTCACTCGTTTGGTAGTAGCCATTCTTTTTTTTTAAGAATAAAAAACAAAACAAAATAATTTATTCGATCTTTAAATACGGCATCTACCGACAAAGATTTTTATTTGTCCGCAATAGATGACCATAACACACTCCAAAGAAATGAGAAAACATGTGTATACTATAATGTCATTGCACACCGTCCCTCTTATCCTTTTTTTTTCATATCAGATCTGGACATTGGACGGGATCTGTTAATCTTATTTGTGATTGTTTCATTCTTTTCATACAAAGAATGTAGCTATTAAAAGTTCGCTCATTGTCTTCCTTTCATTGAATTATTTTATTATTGAACTTACATTTTCATTATTTACAACTGATCATGTGCCGCGGTAAGGTTTGAAAAACTTTTGTATTAAGATCCTGTTCGTATTCCGGATCAGAGGTCCAACTAGTCCACGTTTTGGGGGTCTGGACGGCCTGTCAACTTTTTCAAGCAAATAGAATAATGATGACAGACTAGAAACCAGAGGTTCAAAGAGAGCACTAGGGCTACTATCCTACCACGCCCCTGACCTGCTTGTCATAGGCACGAGCCACAATTTTCAGACCAGTGTCAATCACAGGTCCAAGAAGGTTGTTAGCCTGTCGGCCTGGCTCGGTCTGTGACTTACACTGGTCTGAAAATCGTGGCTAGTGCCTATGACAAGCAGGTCAAGCCCGGGTAGGATAGTAGCCCCAGTTCTCTCTTAGGAGCTCTGATTTTTAGTCTGTCATAATTATTTTATTCGCTTGAAAAAGTTGACATACTTTGTTCAGGCCTCCAAAACGTGGCCTGGCTGGACCTCTGTTCTGGATATTTGAGTATTAACATTGCATAAAAAATAATAATATTAAATTATCTTTATAAAGATAAATTTTACTTATATTTATATCACAAAAATGAGTACCAATAGTGCCGTATCATCTTCGGCAGTATCGATGGTAAAGTTCATGCACAGTTAACTTCTGTTCATTAGTGTTGTTTCTTATCGACTTAATATTTTTTCTTTTGTTCTCTATACATATATGATTATAGATACTGTGCTCATTCTGTACATGTATCTATGACTACAAACGAAAAGGAGATTCAAAATTTTGAGGAAAAAATATTGATGAAAAAAGCATGTGAACAATAGTCACATAATACAGCTGTCATTTACAAGGAAAAAATAGACTGATTGTGGTAAAATACGGAGTCGACTTTTATTGGTTCATTTGGTCTATATGAAATGAGTCACAATTCTTTGGCTGACATCTTTGATTCACTTTCTACGACCGCGTATCCAGGAGTGTTTAGTAAGAATCAATGACTCAGAAGGAAGAAGGAGACAACTGAAATCAGGTGTTTTTTTTTTATTAAAAAAAATCGAGAGCAAACATTTGATTTTCTATCAACTTTGAATCAAAAAGAAAAAATCAGTGTAGTAAAAGACTGTAGGAAAATACTTTTTTGTAATTATTATGATAGACTTCATTCTCTAAATGTACGAGTCGTCTTCTTTTAACAACTAAGTTCTACCTTCAGATTTAAAATCACGATACAAAACGTTCAAAAACCAGACTTGTTTTTTGTTTGATCTAAAATTAATAAAAAAATATGTTGAGTGTTTTCTTAGAAATTGGGTATTTCTTATAAGCAGGTGTTATATGCGGACTGCATAGTAACATTAAAGTTGGGAGTTCACCATTATGAAAAAATGCTTTATCTGTCAATACAATATCGTATCACAAGGTGGAACATCTACTTAAGACATACCAAAAATTTGTGGGAGAAAATTTAGTTTCGATCCAAAGTTGAAAATGGATATATGCTTCCAATGTTAATCATAGATGGTTCTAATCCTTCGAAGGGAGCTCAACGTACCATCATCGTTATTGTATTTGTATAAGTCTTTTATTTTCCATGAGAAGAGGATTAGCTAGTGGAATATAAAACCATTTTTTTTTATGGTATTAGTTATAATGACTTGGAACGGGTTCGATAGTATTAAAACATATTATCTTGATTTGTTTTTTTTTAGAAATGATGTTAATATCTTAGAAACAAATTAATTGATCGGTTTCTTAACTCGAATGAGTAAATATTTGGCAAACAAATTGATTAATATAAAATTTATTTATTTATTTTAGTAGATCAATATTCAACAATGACTTCCCAACCATTAACATATGATGATTGTTGTTTATTATCTAATATATGTTTAAATTCAGAACGAATTTTTTATCTTCTTGAATGTCGTTTTAAAAGTAATTCAATGCGAACAAGTTTTTATTTTAAATCAATTCTTCCTGAAAAACTATCAAATAAGGCGAAAATTTCTCGATCATTATTAAAAATTCTTCCAAAAAAAGTAAATTCAGTCGATAATAATAATAATAATGATGATGATGATGATGATGAAAGTATCTTATCTGAATCATTGGAAGATGATATTGACAAAATATCTTTACCAAAGTCACCAATCAATGCTGCTGCTGCTGCTGCTGGTGATGATGATGATGATGATTATCTTAATAGACTTGCAGAATGGGAACCTAATAACCTTCAACCAATAATTGAAAATGATGATAACGATGATGATGAAGAAGAAGAGACGAGAATGGATGTACAAAAAATTAATGATGAAAATACTAATGTTAATCCTATGGATTTATCAAAAGGTAAGCTTAATATGTTATACAATTGTATCAATAGAATTCTTCATAATTTTTGAAAGGAAAGATTTTGAAGTCAGAAAAATGAAAAATATTTTCATTGGATTGTTAAATGAGATGGAACCGATCTTCGATTTAATTGAATAGGTTAGTCCTATACTTTAAATTGATAGTTCATTTATTCACTATCGTATCGCTTCATTTGTCTCACAATAAAGTAAATAAGACCACAGAGTGGGTCAGTGCTTCCTATCCTCTGCCTACTTCTGGTTGCTACTACCAGTTCCCTCTCTTGGTTTGTAAATGACCAGGATCAAAACAAAATAGAAAAGTCTTGTTCAAATTCGCTTCCTGTAAGTTTCTTAAGAAATTCTTAGTATCAAGAAAAATCAGTGAGCCTATTACATAAGAGCAATAATCTATGACAATGTATTTATATATAAAATTCGATGATAATAAGTACTCAAAAGTTTTAGTTTGATCTAAACATTAGTTATTGATGCATACAATTGAACTAATTAATTTTCTATGAAACACTGTTTATTGAATCTTATTTCTACTTATTATTTGAGCATTCTGACAAATGTTGATCGCCTCATTTTATAATATTTTATTCTGATTCTTTTTTCTATTTCATGAGTTTTACACATTCAATAAACTCCATCTATACACTGGTTTTTCTTGATGATGAACACTACCGATATGATGATCGTTATACTAATTAATCCTTGTAGCCAATCTTTCTGTACTGATATATCCGTGATTAATATTGCCTGCTGTACTTTCACTAATCTTCAGTAATATGATAGAATACTAAGTGTTTAAAAACAAGGATGCATTTGAATATTTCGTTAAGAATTTGTTTTGATTCTTTATGGGATTTACGAGGGCAGGTTCCGAAGTATTAATCATTGATCGAGTTCATATTTTGTTCATATGTAGAGCTTGGTGAGATTAAAAGAACTGTAAAAGAATTCACTTTTATAGGAAGTCTTTCGAGGAGGTTATGAATATTTTACTGGTTTTTCGATCTCTCACTTTGTCTATCAATAGGCGCTTCACAGCCAATAAACCGTCCAAAAATTTTCATTGACAACGGATGATCCCCTCTAGAGACATTGAATAGAAAAAAATTATCATTATTTTTTTATAAACAGACGAGAAAATCAAATCGTTTTCAGCATCCAATATCTTTAGAAAGGATCATTTGTTATTATTCGAACTTTAAGAACAATTTATCTGCTGTAAGTAACGTGTTTATGGGCAAACTTTCAAGTTAATATTCTTTCATTCTATGCTTCTGAAAATAACATATCACAGGTCGAAAAAACAGTAATACGAACGAAAAATAAGTTTGATTGATGGCTAACATCAGCGTTTGACACGGTCAGACAGGATTGGATGGGGCCAGTATACTGGAACGAGTCATTTTTTATTTGTGCTTGCTATTAATTATTTTCGCAAGTTTTTCTTTGTCTCTCTGTATCTATGACTGAATAGAAAACTTCATAGAACTACAAGTTGTATATTACCTGTCCATATTCATTAATAGTTCGTAAAATACGGACGTTATTTATTACTTGTCTATTTAATCTGCTTTCCACATTCTATGCGCTTTGTTATCTCTCATATATCTATGCGAAATATATCCTATAAACAGTAAGAGAAAATATAAGTAAATCTACTCTAAACTACAATGTTAATTAATTATTCAGTTTTGTTTTGATAATATAACTTAATACATCTTCTCTTACATACTTAGTCTTGTAAACCAGTGAAACGTATTTGATTTGTAAAAAGAAAAAAAATATGCAAAAGCTCAGAAAAATTACAATAGGCGGTAGAGCAAAAGTTATGTTTACCGGCCGATAAAAGATCCTCTACCGAGTTGGACGTTTGCCGTTATCGATTATAACTTTGATTAATGCTTGAAGATTTTCCTTCATTAGACTTCTAATATTTATCATTGTCAAATTGAAACCTTTGATATTTTTTTTATTCTAGAATTACCTGCAAGTCAAGCCGAAGATGTTCTTGTTACATTTATTCAACGTTCAATAAAAAGTGAACCAATGATATATGATGATAATGATTTTAATCGTTTACAATTAGATGGTCAAACAGATCTACTATCTGATAATAATCATAAACAAGTTCAACACAAGAATGAAAAGAAAAATCTAGAAGAAATTATTGCTAAAATAACATTAAATGCTTCAAAATCAACTCAAACAATTCCATTAAATAATATATCACAACAATATGATAAATGTCAAACAAATTATAATAGAAAAAAGAAAATTTCTAATCAATTACGACAACAAAATAATAATAATAACAATGAACAATCAAAAAAAAAGTTTAAATCACAATTATCATTACCATTATTGCAAACAAATGAAAAAATTATTCATCCATTTGATAAACAAAATTGTATCTTGTCAAATAATCAAACAATTAATGAAAATGCTCATGCTCGTAAATTTTTAAGAAATTTTTATTAAACTAACTAAAATTTCTATTTTTTTTTAAGGATATAAACATATGAATTTACTTGAACAAATATTAAATAATTTTCACAAAACATTAACAAATAATTCAAATCTAGATTGTATTCAAAAAAAAAAACTTCCAATAAATGTTATAAAAACTTCTAAAGTAATTCATTTCAATCAGATTATACACACACAAAAAAGAAGAATAAAACAATCTTTATTTTTCTATTTAGTCAACAGATTTATCTATTGTAAAAAATACGACGAAAATAAAACGTTTGGATAATAAATTAAATCATAATTTACGAATTAAAACACGTTCATCATCAAAAAGTAAAAACAAATTAGTCATGGAACATACTGGTAAAACTATTCTAGATTATTTTAAAGTTACTAAACATTCATCAAAAAATGATAATATTCAATATTTTCCAGTCGTCAAACAACGAACTGATCGAATGAAATCATCGATTAATAAAACAAAACAAAGATCAGCAAATTATTTTGATGGATGTATTGTACTAGACGACGATGATAATGATAAGAATAATAATAATAATGATAATAAGGAGAATGATGCTAAAGATGATGACATACAATTAATTGAAGAAGAACGGTAAATTTTTAGGATTTCACTACTCGAATGATATTAGCAAATTGAAATATTGACAGAAAATCTTTCGTATACTAGTTTGTCTGAATACAAAGTTTCAAAAATCAGTTTTCTTGATGTTTTCGAGTAGAATCACGACATAGAAACTCTAAAAATGCAATATCTCCACAGCAATAAGCTAAGTATCCAAACTCGTTTCAGAGTATTTATCGCTCATTAGAATCTACATATAATGCACATAGTTTCAACGCAAAATTGATGATGAGTTAAAAGTCGATATTCACATTTGTGTATTTATAAGTCACTTCAAAGATACGACGATGAATTCGATACTTCTTAGAAAATCTCATTTTTCGACAAAAATCGAAATCGAGTTTATATCATAAACAAACCCATTGAAGTCTTCTCTTTCAGAATATGTATAGTTTTTTGCAACATAACTCAATATTGACAAACTAATTGGAGAAGTCTTGGGCTTCACTATTATGTTTTCCAAGAAATTTTCGCGCTTTCTTTTTAAAGTTTTTCAGTTGTCCTTAACACTGGCTATAAGATTGACATATATATTGCGGAGAAGTCTAAAAGATTTGAATAATCCAATTTATGTTTAAACTTATTTATCATTTTTTTTTGCGAAACGTGTTTTTCAATTAGAAAAAATAGAACTTTTCGTTCACAATTTAACATAACCAATAATTTTTTTGTTTTGAAGCTCTAAATGAGAGAAAAGTTTTGTGCAATCAGATTTTTTTTATATATGATTTTTATGCTCAAAAAAAAAGCAAGATTTACTGTTTTGCAGTCATCTTTTATACTTATTGTAACACGTTTATATAAATTAAATGAAAACAAATTTTAAAATTCTGTTTGGACAAAAATTGTGCATAGGCGTCGACTTTAATATGAAATCACTCCGAGTTCTGTATCTTTTTTCTTGACGAAGCTTTAAGGATTCATCTAGAAACCATAAATGAACTATTAATAAACTGAAAATTTTGTCTAGTATGACATATAAGGCTGAAATTTTTACTCAAAGTGTTTCTCACTAGGATCATTCGTTCATGGAAACTTCACCCCAAAACGAGCCGTTCTAAGTGTGAGATTCATTGTAATAGGTAGGTTCTTTATAATCAAGATTTGAAATGCCCTGCTCGATCTAGAGAAACTTTTTTTCCAAGTCAAACAGTTATAAACTTCTGTCTGGCTGTGTGCAGCACAGACTTTTTTCTTGATGGATTTCATTCTAATTTCTCATCGAAATTTCTTACATGGGTTTTTTACCTCGTAAATGGTAATAATCAAGAATCTTTATAATGTGATCGTTTTGGAAGTTTCATCTAGTCAATAAATAAAAGCAGAGCATTGATTCGGTTCAATGACATTGCTCATCTACATACAAGTAACTGATCTAATTCTTTGAAATTGACCAGGGATGTATTTTACTCATGAAAGCTTATGTTAATAAATTGTGAAGTTCCATCTTGTAGAAATCCTTGTTTGTGAAAGAAATATACTTTTCATAGTACCATTCTGAGCTGAGTTGGGCGAGTTCTAACAGAGTAGAGGCTAGCCTTGGTAAGCATAAGCTATTTTTGACTCAACGTGGCCTTCAAAAAGAGAACTGATTTTGGGGCCCGTTTAAAACATAGTGTTTATCCTTCCATTTTAGTAAATTCTATTCGACGAGTTTGTTAAGATTCTAATGGTCTATGAGCGTACAACGTTTATGAATAGACCAATGTCTGGCATGGGTCAAATTTTCGTGACCCGAGTCGGCCACTAGAATAAATACATGACATAGAGAACAGTTTTATAAGACAAGATTTTAATGTCTACAATAAATTTTGTATAACAATCGAAATCTTGAATAAGTAAAATTATCTGTTGCTTTTTTTTTTGTTTATTTAGTTATTCAATTCCTAATAATACTCATACTCGTGAAAAACTTCTCGATCATGCTGTTGATTCATCAGAAATGCGTATTAAATGGTTAGTTAATGTTGAATTACTTTTACTTGAACATATTTCAATATGTCATCAAGAAATTATTCAACTAAAAAATGAATTTCATTCAAATAATTGTTTTAAATATGAATATTGTGATAATATATTATCATATTCTATTGATCCATCATTTATTTCAATAATAATATTAAATTTCTTAAAAATGTTTATTATTCGAAATTTAAATTATGATCAAGATGAACTTTCATTTTTTCAATATGGTTTAACATCTCATTTACGTTATTTATTAATTGAATTACCAACATATAATCATAAAAATAATAATGATAATAATAATTGTTTACAATGTTATCAATATATATCTATTAGAAATATTTTATTTGATTTATTATTTGATTTAATTGAATATGATTTATGTGAAATATATAATAAAAAAATTTATCGTTCAAAATTAATTGAAGATGATTATTTTAATCAATTTCTTCAACAAAATAAAATTATTAAAAAAAATAAATTTTTTCATATTAAATTAATTATTTATTTTATTGAATTAATTGAAATACATAGAAATAAATGTCAAAATAAAAAAGAAGTTTTTTATTTAAATGATAATCAAATATTTCAATCGATTGAAAATTTTCTTCAACATATTATTTTAAAAATAAATAAGTAAAAAAATTCATTTACACAAAAAAAAAAAAAAAAAATTTTAATAATTTTATTTAGTTTAAATCATGAACGAATTTCAATATGTTTAAATGTAATGGAATTATGTCTTTTATTTGTAAATGACAAAGAAAAACATATACAACAAGTAAGTTTTTAAATAGAAGAAGAATTTTTCAAATGATTACTCGGTTTTTTTTTTTCTTTTAAGATGGCTTTATTCTTAGCAAAATTATGTGAAGAACATCCAACATATTTACATTTATTTTTATTTGATGAAAATTTATTATCTGATATTCGTTTATTATTAATCAATGAATTAATATGGAAGAAATTTCACATTAAATTTATTTCAAAAGATCATATAAACGACTTTTTTGATTATATTGAAGTAAGAAAACTTTCATTGATTTTTTACAAAGATTCAAATATTCATTTTTATTTTTTATTTACAGACTGAAATAAGATTACGACATGTAAGTAATTCAAAGAAAGAAAAAAATAATAGATTTCATAGAACTATATCAATTAGGAATTCCTACAATGACGAACATATGAGAAAGACTATGATGGTCTTGGATTGATTTCGAATTTCCTTAGATATTCAATTTTCAACAATGGATTACATTTCAGAAATATCGAAATTTTTTGAATGTTGAATATTTGACAAAAGAAAAGGAAAGCTACCATTTTTATTGAAACTTTTTAGGTATTCTTCACATTAGGATGCATACTTAAAGACAAAAATTTTAATTTAAAAATTTTTTGTTCAATTTTCCTGTCAATATCCTGTCCTATAGTAGAAATCGTAGAATATATGTTTGCAATGAAATTTATCGTTGTTGTTTATTTGATCTTAGAATTTTTTGTAAAAAAATTCAGATTTATATTTTCTCATTTTTAGCCAATCGATGACATGACATTATTACTCATTCGAAGTCTATTCAATACTTATGCTGACCTAATAATTAGTGTGTTACATATTAGATGATATGATATAAATATAAATTTGTTTCTTTTTGTTTTGTTTTATATAGATATAAAAGATTGTATTTACATGAATTCTTTTACTGAACAAATGATATCAACGTTACGTGATCAACTTAATTTGATTTACATAACTTTGACAGATATTTCTAATGTACCAAATTATATTCAACAGATCAAACGAACGGTGATACTTTTTCGTTTACTTCAATGTAAATGGAATCAATTTTAGATTTATGTTATTTTGTTTTGTTTTGTTTGTTTCATATTTACTTTTGTTCGATAGCTTGTTTTCCCGGTGGTTTTTGGATTTTTTTTGTATGTGTGTGTGTGTATATTTGTTCATTAGATTTATTATAAGAAAATACGAAGAATGAAGAATAATTTCGATTATATAAAAGACTTATTGAAACTTTTCTTTAAATTGTTTATTAGCCTTTTTCAATTATCTACGAAATTACATAAGAATATTTAATCTAAACTTTCAATTGAAAAAGCGTAATCAAATAATATTGCGCTGCTTTAATATGTACAACTTTCTAGAGAATTTTTTTCTTGTGATATATAGTGTAGTTCATTTCAACCAAGCGTTATAACACAAAGACAAACTGCTTGAAATTAAGTCGAAAGCAGACAAAATTATGTTCATTTTGCTAATGAATACAGAGTTGTTCTCTCATTCGAAGCATTTAATATAATGTACCATTCATTTCTATTCAAACTATTGAAATTTAAACTCAAAAGATTGAGTTTTGGTGGGCTTTTACCAAAGTGTCTGACAAATGTTCCAAAAGCTGCTACTTCACAATCATGACTTTAGTAAGTTTTCGACAATAGTATTCTTTTTTTGAGTGACGGATGTTATTGTAAAGTTCCAACGAATAACAAAACCAAAACAACTATTTTTTATGGTAGAAAATTGCATATATTGCAAGAGGGTAGTATTAATCAGTCAATTTTTCAAATTGGAAGTTTAGATTAAAAGTTCTAATGTCATTTTGTAAAGACTTAAAAGTGATGTCTTCTGAAGCTAGCTGAGAAGAGCATGAAAAATAAATAGTGCCATTATTTATGTTTCATTTGCTGGGTTTAAAAAAATAGACAACTTGAAATTGAGTTGTGCTTTTTCAAAAAAAGAAAGAAAGACGATTTTGTACAAGTATTTACATGAAATTGATGATGTTACTAGAACCTGTTTGGATTCGGACAGGAAAATTTTCTATTTATCTAATCCAGAATTAATGCTACGTGTGCTACTTTAAATTAAAAAGTCAATTATACTCTAATTTTTATAAGATCCTCATCAAGATTGTCTGAGAAAAGTGCGGGATATGCTATTCACTGTTCAGGTCAGATCCAAAATTAAATTAATTTGGGCATGCCACAAGACCGATAGCATCTGATAGTGACATCAATTATGCAAGAGAAGCTATTGTTACCATCGAGTTACAGCGTTAGGTAAGGAAAAATGTATGAATTTGATATTTCGTCAGAGAACGGCTATTTTGCGAAAATATCATTTTTTCATAAAGTTTAATCGAAGGATTTTGGAGTCGAGGAATTCAAATAGATGATACATTTTTCGAAATTAGAGGGTTTGATTTTCCTTCAGTAAGCAACATATGGATTAAGATTCTTTGACTTCAAAGCCCTTCCATCGAACTTTATGAAAAAAAGATATTTTCATAAAATAGTCGTTTCCTAACGACATATTAAATTTATAAATTTTTCGTCATCTAACAGTGTAACTAGTCGATAATGGTAGTTTCCGTTGCATAATTACTGGTCAGTGTTAGTCTGTCAAAACCGTATTGTGTGGTAAAAACTTTCATATCTTCTTTTTTTAAGATCAGATCTTCGTCTTAGATAATAAAATGAATAGTAAATCAAAATTTAAAACATTAGTTATTCTTGATCTTGAAACAAGTGGATTAGTTTATGATGAACCAAAAATAACTGAATTAGCTATAATTGCTGTTCATATGTAAGTTTTGATTTTTTTTTATTCCTAAAAAAAAAAAAAGAAAAATTTCTGATAGTTCAACATTAGATGAAATGAAATCTGATGAAGAATTACCACGAGTATTAGTAAATATCATAAAATATTAAAAAAATTGTTTCAGATTTTAATAGGTTTTCTTTTTTGTTTAATTAGAATAAACTTGTTAAATTTTTTGATCCAAGAAAAACAATTCGTTCTAAAGCAACAGAATTATCTAGTAAATATCTAATCAAAGAAATAATGTCTATTAAGAATTTATTTTAGATTTGGATAATCATATGTTAAAAAATTATGCATCATTTAATCATCAAACAGTAATTGCAATCGAACATTTTTTAAATGATTTTCAAAAACTATTATGTTTTGTTGGTAAATAAAAAAAAACGAAAATTATTTTATTGATTATTTGTCTTTTCTCTTTTTTTTTAGCTCATAATGGGAATAGATTTGATTTTCCTATATTTTTTAATGAAATTCAAACTGCTCTTCGTACTAATGATTCTACTTCAATAAATCAAATAGATTCATCATTAATATCAATAGCTTGTGTTGATTCAATTAATTTCTTTCGTGAAATATATCGATTAATTAGTGATGAAAATATTCTTGATAAGAAACATATAGATAATATTAATGCATCTAGTGATTTATCTTTATCGAATGTTGTTTCAATAAATCGTCGTAAATATGTTGACATACCTATAAAATCAAATCTTGCTCGACAATTACCATCAATGAAACTATTGAAAATATATGAACGAGAGCTTAATCGAATACCAATTTTAACATATCATCGTGCTGAAGATGATTGTTTAATGCTTTTAGCTATTTTAAAACGTTATCTACCTGATTGGCTTCAATGGATAGATAATAATCATCGACTATTAAGTGATTTTACTTTTTTACCATCATCAACAACAAAGACAACAAAATTTTTGTCGAAGAAAAACGTCAATTGTAAACGACCATTTAAATTTTAGACATCAACACATTTCTGAACCATTTACTTTGTTTTACTTTGATTTGTTTCAGTTAGAATTAAAATACGAAAAGATGAAAAAAAAATACAAGAGTTTTATTGTTGGAAAGTGGCATAATCATGTATTGGTGACTTTGAAAGAGATAGAGAGAAATAGAAATATTTCAAAAGTATATAAACAATTTTGATTTTCATTTAGTACTCAGAGTGGTAACATGACTTTTGTACTCCAGGCAGTTGCTCTCGAAACATTGAGGGGATTACCCAAGGGAGAAAAGCGATAGTTCGGAGCGCTGAAGTCTCACTTTTCCCTTGAGACTAACAGTGAGGACCGAGATGAAGATGAGAATGAGAGAGGAAGGGTAATATCAGAGCAAAAGTTAATGTGAGAGGAAGAGTGAGGACGTGATCTATATTTAATTTTACTATCTGGGTGTGGATGTAGGATGTGAGTGTGGAAGAGATAAGGGATGCTTCCACACCCATCCGATAGTGAATATAGGTAGTTTTTGCCAATTATCCTTACGAATAGAATGACAATTTCAAAGGTTTATAAAGTTTTGAATATATATCATTTTGACATAAAAATATTTTACATTTGATATGTGATTAATGTGAATATGTGTCATTCATTGTCAAAATCTTGACTCGATGAGTATTTTTTTTTAATAAAATTTTAACAGCACGAAATAACAATTTTTTGAAATTAGTGTCAATAACTCTTTCCTTTCTCTGCCACAATTGTACGTTAAAATCTTCTGTTTTATTTCAATTGCCCAATTTTTGTCTGTGTGCCGTAGGGAAATCATAACTACTGTTGCAATAAACGCGCATTACATGAAATAAATCAATAGCGATCAAAGAAGCCAAAAAAGTTCTGATAAAAAACTGACAAAAATCACTCCTATTATGACTGATTGAAGAAAAGTGATTTAAGTTTTCTGAATCTGTTGAGGCGACGTCGTGCGTAGGAGGCATAGTCATAGTCAAGTTTAGCAAAATGAACTTGAACAAGTCCCCAAAGTCCATAGCACAAGTGAGATAAGGCAGAAAACTGATCGATGAGATGACATATCTTCTCTTGATTGTCAAATCTCAAGCCTCGTTCTTCGAAATAAATTTTAAGCCAGCGACATTGTTCATCTCTCGTTGGATATCGATCGAAATCGATTTGATCGACGCCTGCATATTCGACAAAATGATTAGCTATATCGAATAGAGCAAAGTTGATTGCAGAATATTCGAAATCGATGAACGAAATTGAATGTGATAATGAATTGTAAAGAACATTTTTACAGAGAACATCGTTGTGACATAAAACCAAATCAATACCATATTGAGGATTAGGAATAAGTCGAGGTAACACGTCTCGTTCTATCCAATCGACGTCAGATGAAAGAGAGGTCAAGTCTACAATAAAGAGACTAATCCTAGAATAGATCTGAGCGAAAGAAAACTTCAATAGGATCTGTTTTAAGAACTATTGATGACATCATCTGTTAAAGTCTTTTACACTTTGAGATGCATCACTCTCCTTAGTTATAATTATTTATTTACCTTCTAGTCGACCATTATCATTGTCAATCAATATCAAGAATTTTCGCATTAATGGAACGAGACATGGTTTTTGATTCATATGTTCAATTGGCAATGAATGAAGTTTGGCCATTTGACGAGCAATTAGTGAAACAATCATCATGTTTCTGATGTCATCCCTTGTACAAATTTCACCCGGAGCAAATTTATAGATAATTCCATTGGTGAATCGAAGAAGAACGGGTTGAGCAAGTTTATGCTGCGAAAGAATACATAGAGTGTTTATCTCGGCATCACGATCAATGAATTCTTCTGTTTTTAATCCGAATATCTTAATAACGAGTGCTTCTGATCGATCTGAGTTATCGAAAAGACCAAAAATTGTATTGGTGATACCATCAGTAAATTGGTACAGACAAGTATTGGATGGAGACCAATTGGGACGAAGAGGTGCAATTAGACGAAAGATGTCCGTTGAGAGAGACGACGCTGAAAGTGTCATAGAAGACGAGAGAGGTTGAGTCATCTAAAAAGAATCAAAATAAGTAAATGATGAGTTGTTCGAGATATGATTCACTATTGAGTGCGACATAATGCTTTTTTACTTTGTGATGATCAACATGAGCGGATAGACAAAAAAAAAATAAGACTCTGTGCTCATTATATCTATTTATTTTTATGTTGGAGATAGAATTGAATATTATGCTGCATCTGTATGTAATTATTTCTCTGATCGCAATGATGATAAGACGAAAATATCGATATATGCACATGAATAGAAGCAGTCATACAAAAAATTTTCATTGGAAAACAAAAAACAAAACAATGTGTCCTTTGACAACACCTATTCTTCTTGCCAAGAAGAAAAAAAGAAAGTGCTATATCTTATCTAGAAGTAGTGTTTTTTTTTTCAGGTAAATCAAACTTAGTATTATGAAAGAGTATCTTATGAAAAATTTCAAAGTATTAGTTTAACTAATTTCATCCAAAATTTATTAACTCAATTATTTATTAAGTAAGGTCGAAAATTTGATGTCCTATCAATAAGCAGTCCCATACTTCTTGTATACTGCAACATTGCTTTACAGTTTCAATCACTTCTCTATGAGTAAGCTGTTTTTTCAAAGATTTATCTTCTCTTACAAAATAAATGTTATAGATACAATAAAAAGAAAAATTAATATATGCAATGTCTTTTTCACAGAGGTGTCAAAGTCATAACCCAACAAAATTTGAATGATTACATGTGTAGTGAAAATTTTGCAGTTCTGTATTTCGTTCAATCTATTCACATATTATAAATTGTTCATCATTGACCTTGCCTGATTGTCTAACGACCACGCGTGTTAATGTTTTCTTCATTCTATTGAGAAGTTGTAGTAGATCAGTAACAGAATACGAATAAATATCGAGTCGTTCGATATGAGTAAACGAATGACACAGTGCATCAATATCATTTTAACATAAGACACGAAGCCTACTCTAGAAGTCATTTTTAATCTTCAAATGAACAATATGAGACCACCGGTGGAGAAAAAGATAGCTGACACTAACGCCAGAGTCTTGTAGTCGATGCAAACAAGGCAAACTACGTAAAAACTCGATGTGTTCATAAGGTAAATTTCTACATCGCTCGAGATCAATGTTATATATCATAATTTGTGATGTATCAAGACAAGTTGCGAGATCTTTGAATGTCGTAGGAAATGTAGTCATAACTTGTGACAAGTATAACTCTTTGATGTGGATATATCGGTATTAGAATGCATATTTCAAATACTGATCATTAATTATTCAGTAATGAACATGACAAAATGATATTGGCTCGAATGCTGTTGATTCTGATATTATCGTTCCAATCATTCCATGTAGTAGTTGAGCCATAATAGAAGAAGAATTTGAATGAGAGCATTGAAGAATCATCAGTATTCAAACTTCAATTGCATGTAACAAAGCACGTTTTCTTTTTGAGCCGAAATTTTGTGCTAAACGAATCAAGATTGAGTAGTTGTTGTTAGAAGGCATCATAGGAAAATTCAAGTTTAAACTTGTAATGCTTGATCTGTTGCAATAATTGTACTCACGCAAAAATATCAGCCATACCACTATGAGCATGGTTAGCAATGCATGTCAAATAGGTGAGTCGTGTGAATCACGAGAATAAAATTGCTATTTTTATCCAAGTGACAGTTCACAAGCCGATCCACAATTGTTGCAAATACAATAGGCGAAGATAAATTCTACCTAATTTGATATGACGACAAGAAAACTGAATAAATCAATTGTTACGAATTCTAAATGGAAATATTGAACATTAGATGATATTGCTGAATTTTGAGAATGAATTTTCACAACACCATTCAAAAGTTTGGTAATTTTGACAGAGAGATATTGAAGTGACGGTGAAAGGAAGAGTAGTTCGCTGAAAATAGCAAATATCATCAATAAATATGTTAATGTATCAAAATAGGACAAACGAATGGAGAGCGTCATGATGAGTGATGAAAATCAAGTTTAGAATAATCAGCATGTGTGATACTTTATTTTGTGTCAAAGTCAACGAACAAAGATTTGGAAGTGTTCTATCAATTATATTGAATCGCGAGAAGAAAAGAGCGTTTTTTACAGATGTTATTACATTGCTGTCATCAAAAAGTGTCAAAGATATAATTGTAGTGGTCAAATAAAGTAGTTAGGTATAGATAGAGTCAAACTGACTCTTGTTCATCGATGTTTTCACACAACTAAAGTTCAGTTGAAAGCAAGGATAGATCAGAGACACCGAACGACGACGTTTATTGATGAAACATACAGATGAAAGGATATCAAGTGATAGAACATTGTCTGGAATTTTATGAATTAATTCCACCGGTAACATTGTCAGATAGTTATATATACTTTTTCTGATCATATGACTACTATTTCTCTGTTTCACCTACGTATATATATATGATTGAAAACAATAACCGCCCTGTTCGCTTCATTGAATTATTCGACAAATGTATTTGTCATATTTTTGCAAAAAAATGCTATCTTTCTATCTTGGTTGTAGCTATCATTTGAAAATTTCGTCTTCTTAGTTAAAACTTGTTAGCGCAATACCTATGAGATTAAAATGTGAAACACGATGTAGTTGATCTTGTTAATCACAAGGAGATTGTTCTATTCTATCCATTTTGTGACAAATTTCTTCACCATCATTTTGCTTAATTCTCTAGAAATGCAATAAAGAAGTAGTTCACATATTATAATGAGACGTTATTGATATAAGGTCTTTGATCGTATATCAACAAGGTCTGTTATCATCTGTAGCGTGTGTAGATGGAAAGTATTACTAAGGTGTCTGTCGTGATCTGTGCATAGGCGAAGAAAGAGAATGAAAATTTCTGCCCTATTTACCTCAACACTTCTTTAGATCGTGATTTAAAATCTTGCGAAAGACCACATAAATACTATACAGGTTGATTACGTTATTTTTAATAGTTTTGTATAGTTTGCTGTATTTATGTAAAACGTCGAAAGTTTCTTATTTTAATACAGTTGGATAGAGCATCGACTGCTCTACCGAACCATATAGTTTACACTTAATTTCCTTTTGTTCTAGTCCAAAAAGATTGATAAATCTTAAAAGTACCAAAAAAATTTTTTTGCACTTTTCTGATTTCAGATAACGGGTGGAGTAGGATAAATGGTCCTTTTTGCATTTTATTTTTGTATCATCTGATACGTTTTATTAGAAAACATAATATATCACAAGATGCAGCGTGAAAAGCTCTTCAATCTACAAGGTAAAGTTTATTTTAATTGTACACTTTTTGTTTTCGAAAAAAGGAAAATTCTGCACGACCAGTTTTCGTCGTTGCAAGAAAAATCACTTTTTTTTGCATGAATAAGAGATTCGATTTCTAATTTCATATTTTTATCACCTAATATGTCTTCGTAAAAAAAAGTAAACTATACCAAAAGGTGCAACGTGAAAAGCTCTATAAAACTTACGCAGTGAAGCTTATTGTAATTGTTTAAAAAATTTAAAAAATGTCGTGGGACCAATTTTCGCACTAGCGAAGTGTGGTGGTTCAAAAGTTTTTGTTCAGTTTGAAAACAAAAACAAAAACTATAAAACACGTTGTCTTATGTAAATTGTAGTGCTTTTCACGCTGCATCTTTTGGTATATTCTGTTTTTTAATAAAATGTATGAGATGATACAAAAATAAAATGAAACATGCAGGCATTTATTCTCCATGCGTATCTGAAATTAGAAAAGTGCAAAAAATTTTTTTTTGTACTTTTAAGATTTATCAATCTTTTTGGACTAGAACAAAAGGAAATTAAGTGTAAACTATACGGTTCGGTAGAGCAGTCGATGCTCTATCCAACTGTATTAAAATAAGAAACTTTCGACGTTTTACATAAATACAGCAAACTATACAAAACTATTAAAAATAACGTAATTAACCTGTAATTTAGTATAATAAATATTATTTATATGTAATGAACAACAAATAGAAATAGTCAATATTCGATTGTTGTTTAGTGTCCTAAAGAATGAGTGAAAAATAGAAAACATTAATATGTACAATGTATTGGACACATTGTGAATACACATATTGCAATAAGAGAAACTAAGAAGAAGAAGAAGAAGAAAAAACAAACCAAGGCACCATATCGACAAAGGAGAATAAGTATATATAAGTTGAAATCAATAATTTTTATTAAAGACTGAAAAATAAAATAAAAGCAAAGTGAAGATACAACTCAGAATTATTGTTAGATAATCAAAAAGATATGACAAGTAATTAAAAAAAGCTTGAGTAATTTTATACTGAGACCTATTTATAGATGAATGTTGTTCTTATTCTACGGAATGAAAAGGAATAGAAAAATCATAAGTACGTTATATCTGAAAATATTTCTTTTTTCAAATCAAATATCTTTTAATCGTCGATGTTGATATCGTGTTGAATAACGTAATGATAATTCGGTGCCGACTTCATCAATAGCTGCTAAAGTCTATGATAAACATAATTAGAAAAAGAAAAATAAACCAAAATTTAACGTACAGTATCAAGCATTTGACGTGTATGTGCAGCTGATATACAAAAACGTACACGAGATTCTAATAATTTTGTTGCAGGAAATCCAACAGTAACAACAGCAATACCACGACGTAACATTTCTCGATTAAAACGAGTAACTCTTGCAGGTAAATAAAGTAACATTGGAACAACAGGTGAATTTTTATTACCATAAACAATAAAACCCATATTCATTAATTTTTGTCGAAAATAACGTGTATTATCAGCTAATTGAGAAATACGATTTTTGCCTATATATGAAATTGATTTATATTGATTTATTTATATTACATATTTTTTTTTTACCTTCTGGACAATTAAGAACATGAAGAGAAGATATTATTTGTTGAACAATAGGTGCTGACATACTTGATGCATAAGTATTTGCATGAGAATTAACACGAATATGATCGATGAGAGACTAAAGAAATATCAAATTTTTATGTTTCAACCAATAGAATCTATAAAGAAGAAGAATGTCGATGAAGAAACTTGTACGATTTAAGGGCTCTCCTCACAATAGATTTACCATTTAACAATGGTCCATTTGGGTTGAAATTTTCAGGAATGAGTAACTCTAGTGAGAAACACTTCTGATAAAAATATTAGCTCAGTACGCCGAACTAGATCGAGCTTCCAGCTTATTTATACTCCATTTACAACCTTTAGAAGAATTCTTGTAACATTGTCACTACAAGAAGTGCTGAGTTTGAGGCGGTTTCAAATTACAGTCAATACCTGTGGGCAGTTTTTATTCGAATAGAACTTTGAAACTCACTTCAATTAATTGTTTATGATCATTTCAGTACACCTGGTATTAAAATAAGCAAAAAAAATTCCACTTCACAACACTAAATCTCACAAAGAAACCACGATAATTTCGCAGTATACATGATAGTAGAGTCGAAAGTCTGTTAAAATTTGGTCTTTTTTTCGAAAAATCATACATATTCGAAGAAAGGAAATTTCGTCGCATCATCTTCCTATGATAAAAGTTCAACTTCGATTTTTTTTTTCGAAAAAACATGGATTTTCTGAAGAAGGACAAGCCTTTCAGTCTTGACAGTATAATTGCTGTCGAAAAATTATTTAATATATCGACCTTTTTTCCAGCAATGTAGCCACCTGCCGATCCAAAACTTTTTGTAAATGTTCCCATTAAAATATCAACATCATCTGTATTAAGATTAAAATAATCCACAATACCTCGACCAGATTTACCCATTGCACCAATAGAATGTGCTTCATCCATATATAAATATGCTTTATATTTCTTTTTAAGTTCAATTAATTGTGGTAATCGACAAATAGATCCTTCCATACTGAATATAAAATATTAAAAAAATTTCTTAAATAATAATACTAACCTATATACACCTTCAACTACAATTATTATTTTTTTCCATGGTCGATTTGTACGTGGATGGCCTTGCACAATAGCAACACGTAATTTTTTTTCCAAATCATTTATATCTATTTTGATTTAAATTAATATTAAATATATCAAAACAAAAATAAAATCATTTTACCATTATGTGCGTATGTTTGATAACAAGCACCTGATAAACGTATACCTAATATAAGTGAACAATGATTTAATTCATCACTTAAAATTAAATCTCCCTAAATAATAATATATAGAAAACTTTATTATTAGTATTTATGTATTTTACTTTCGATGCTAACACTGGTAGATTTAATGCATTGGTTGCGAAGCCCTATGTATATATATATATATAGAGAGAGAGAGAAAGAAAATGTTTTTTTATTTTTATCATTCGAAAAGAAGAAACGAACCATGCCAAAAGCAATACAACTTTCAACACCAAGAAATTTAGCTAGAAGTTGTTCGAGTTCAACATGATAAAATTGAGTACCTATAAACAAAAGAAAACAACGATTATCTTCAATTATTTAAGTTATAAACATATTAAATCAACAAAATTCTGAAGTGATTACTCATCGATAAATGTACTCATATATGACATCATCATTATGGTCAAGGTCGGAAGTAAAGAAAAACAAAAAAACTTGTTTTTGATCAATATGCCTTTTACTTGATGAGATAAATAGATTTCTTACCGATTTCAGAATTTGTACTACAAGTTGCAATACCATATGATTTGATTGCATCTATTGCATCTGTTGCACATGAACCAGTTCTTTCAGCAAAACCCAAATAATTATATGAACCCAAATTAATTGCACTAATTGTTTTGCCTGTAAATCTTTAAAAAACTAACTTTTTTGAAAATAATCATATATATATATTTTTTAGAACTACCTATATGTCCAATTATAATCATCTGACACACGTTCTGCTAATTCAAATTGTGGACCAGGTACACTTGTAATCGGACGATTAAAAATATCTCGAACACGTGTATACATATTTCTTGTATAAAATGATTCATAACTTTGATAAAGTGGAACAAAATCCTAGAAAGTGAGGAAAAAAAAATTATTAAATTGTAAAAGATTAATTCAAGTATGCAAACCAATGAAGCATTAGGATCAATAGCACCACGTTTCTTTTCAATATTTGATTGTCGCATAAAATCTCGTAACCAACCAAATAAACAAAGAATAGCATAACCAATATAGGTAAGAACAGCAGCATAGAGAGGTGTTTCTTCAAATTCTTCACATTGAAGATCATCTTCATGATTAAGTATGTTTGTAGTGTTATACTTATAATTATTCTTATCTATTTTCATGTTTTCAGAAACCTTGAAAAGAAGAATAGCAATCATATATTCATTTCATAGCATTAAATATGATATAATTACTGTTAAAACATTTGTATCTATCATGTTGTTTTCTCGATAATGTTTAGATAACGTATAGTGATGCTAAAGAAAAAAGTTGACAATGATTAATATAACCATGAATCAATGTTATTTCTTATTAATATTAATGAGTAACATATAGTGAGTAGAGGAAGAGAGAAATCATATAAAAATAACTATAACATTGAAGTTTCAAAAAAGAAGATACGAATATTTCTCTGTGTCTATTATTGATGAATGGATAATAGACATTGTTTTCGAATGATGATATTTTTTTTATAAACTTACAACAACCACGACATTACTTGTTTATGATTATGAGATCAGCATTTTGTTTAAGCACTCTATCAAAATTGATGAGTCATAAATAGTGGCAAGTCGTGACCATCCCAGAATCGGACCATATATACATTGTACGTTCGCCATCGAAAGAACGTATATACATTCTATCGAGAGAGAGAGAGAAGAAACTCTATCGTTCTCTTTCCCTTTTTTTTTTTGTTTTATTAAGACTTACTTTACTTTGTTCTGTTCTACTTTTCTCTTAGTGAGAAGAACATACAGATAGGTGTTACAATAATAAAATTGAAACATTTAGAAAGTACAAAAAAAGAAATGAGAACCTTGCCATTTTTTGTATTCTATTCTCAATAGAGGTCGTTGATTTTCGTTATTGAAATTTTTATTTCGTTGTAATTAGTCTTTTGTTAATCAATTTAAAATAATGGTAAAACTGTCGTTGTTTAGTGACATCCTTACTCTTACACTGGTTGTTGCATTAATCCTATCTAATCGAGTGTAAGAATGTCGCTCAAATGCAAATAATCCAAGCTAGCTCTTGTTCCATGTTTCATTCTTTTCTATTAAGCTTTTGATAAAAATGTGAACATGCATCTACTATACAATCTAACTGAAAAAATAACTTGTTTGAGAAAGCAATCAAACTTATAGAATAAAAAACGAAAAAAATTTAGTTTAGATCATTTTAATGCTTTTTTGCAACAGAAAAATGATGATGGAAATTAAAAAAAACTGACATTTCCGATGATGAAACAAACATACTTTTAGAATTTTGCAAAGACATTGATGATTTTCATAATTTCGATTTTATGAAAATAATTAAAGTTTCATGAAAGTAATACCGTGAGAAAGATGAGTAACAAAGAGTTAACATTCTTTACCACGTAAGTCATCTGCTAACTCAGGTAGAATAGTTCTACCAAGACTTTTCTAAAAGTACAGGTTCATTGCTCATCATGAAGTTGCACGATGAACTTAAGAAAAGTTCACATTACTTTTTAAGAATACGAACTGGCAAATAACTAGAATATCTAATAAACCATTTGCGACAGAAAAAGCAGGCCAAGACATACTGTCTGACGTGGATATAAACAATTTTTTTCCAAAAATCGTATATGTACATGCATAGGTGTAAATAACAATTCAACATATCATTTTCACCATTTATTTAAAAAAAAAAAAAAGATAAAGTTATGGAATGAAACTAATGTTAAATAACAAAACTAAGGAGCGCACGCATTAGATCACCGATCGAATCACTGTCTTTTATTATCAATGAATCGTTCTGAAAACTCGAGCTATCGACAGATCTTAGCATGCCAAACATTTGGGTGCTTTTTGTGGTATGTCGTCAGAATACTTTTTAGAGTAAGTTTGAGTCTCCCTTATATAGTATTTTACTGTCTTTATTACAATATCCGCTTTCCGGACCACGGTCACATATAATGTATATGTGTGTAAGGTGCCGGCAATACGAATTTCGAGTAAAATTTTTTTTACATCATTTGATAGAACGTGAACTGCTAATCACGAAAACCTACTTTTTAGCCTTAGCAAATGCTTCTTTCCGGTCGAAAAATACGAAATACTGCGAAGGTGTCGTTTTTCAAAATTTTCGACTTTTCTTCCTTTTTTCAGATTAAGCATCAAAAACTGAGTATAGGCAAGTTATTAAATCGACTCTAGACCCACGACTCTATTGGTGGTGGCGCTTTGAATCGCGTCGAGTGAAATACGTATAGGTTGATTTTGTAGACCTATCTAGTTCTTTTTCTACGTGAGTGCTTAAGGCAAATCTTTTATCCTATTCGATTCATCATACTACCAGTTATAAAACTACAGAGTACTTTTTTTTTCTTTTTCTTCATCGAGAAAAATCGATTTTACTAAATAGTGGGCAAAATAGCTAGAATTCTGCTTGTATTTCTCAATTTTCTTTATCAAAACTATGTTTTCAAGCAATAAGATTATCATATTCGTAATCAGCATGAAAAATTACGTCAATCGCTGTATACCATTTTTGTTTCCGTTGATTTCAGTTTTTTTCGAATTTTCCACTGATGCGATAGCTAAAATTTTCACGAAAAAAAATGAAAGGTGACGAAAATTTTGGAAATATATGTAGATCGACGCAATTTTTCACGCTGATTCCAAATATGATAATTTTATTGCTTGAAAACATAGTTTTGATAAAGAAAATTGAGAAATACAGGCAGAATTCTAGCTATTTTGCCCACCATTTAGTAAAATCGATTTTTCTCGATGAAGGAAAAGAAAGAAAAAAAAGGTACTCTGTAACTGTATAACTGGTAGTATGACGGGTCGAATGAGAGAAAACATTTGCCCTGATCACTTACGTAGAAAAAGAACTAGATAGGTTTACAAAATCAACCTATACGTGTTTCACTCGACGCGATTCAAAGCGCCACCACCAATAGAGTCGTGGGTCTAGAGTCGATTTAATCACTTGCCTGTACTCAGTTTTTGATGCTGAATCTGAAAAAATTATTTTCAGAAGCTGAAAAAAGGAAAAAAAGTAGAAAATTTTGAAAAACGACACTTTCGCAGTATTTCATATTTTTCGACCGGAAAGAAGCATTTGCTAAGGCTAAAAAGTAGGTTTTCGTGATCAGCAGCTCACACTCTATCAAATAATTTTAAAAAAGCAAAAAAAATTTTACTCGAAGTTTGAATTTTCTGCATCTTATATATGACTTATATGAATTGAAATCACTTCAAACTTCAGCAAATCTATCTCACTATCAACATATACTGATTTCATCAAGATTTAACAAAAATATTCACATAGAAGATTGATAGTTTTTCAAATGCGAATCGTGTTTTTGGTGAATATTTTCATGAACAGTCAACAACAAAAAATACAAGGTTCTCAAAAAATATTTTCGTCTATAGAACTTTGTAGAGTTCGTTTCGCTGATCGTTTTGGAAAAATATATTTAAATTTACTCAGTAAGTACCGATGCCAGAATCAAAATATTCGACTATTTCTGATTGCTGCTGAGTGGTAGTTGATATTTTTGAGTATGTTGACTCTGGCATCTTTATTGACTGAGTAAATTTGAATACTTTTTTTATTAAAATGATTAGCGAAACGATCTCTACAAAGTTCTATAGACGAAAATATTTTTTGAGAATCTTGTATTTTTTGTGTTTGACTGTTCATGAAAATATCCACCAAAAACACGATTCACAACCATTATGCCGTTGGTGGATATATGGTTGATAAAGACCACGCAACCACTTTTGATAATACAAATAGGTACTCTATCAGATAATTACATGAAAAACTCTTTAGAAAAGCTGTTTGAAACTTAGGACTGTAACGAAGAAAGTTGGTGCTCAAAAATTACTGAAGATTAAGGGTGTGGGTGTGGATCTTTCCTTCACCCCATCTCACCCACACCCATCCACAGCCACACCTTCAAACATTTACTGTGAAAAGATTAGCAAAATGTTGTCTTCTTTGAATAAATATTTGAAAGTCCGGGAACTTATTGACTAATCTATGTACATTGGACATTTGACGAGATACATCTTCGATTATCAGAGTGCATAATAGAAAGTTGGGTAACAGATTGATGCACGTCTCTACAAACCATTGGAAGGCATCTGGAGAGTGTGTCTGTAGGAAGCAGATGGGACGGGTGCTGTTAGCGTCAATGATGATACACTCTGACGCTAAACGAAGATTAAGATGTTCCTTCTAGTCTAAGTGTCTTAGGACAATTACCCGGATAGCAGAAGATGTGGGTTCGAGTCCCACGAAGATCATCTTTTTCTTCGTTCTGTCACATAACATTAGTGACACTGCTTGTCCTATGACTCTATATGTATAGAGACTAATAGGGGTAGGAATGTGGAATACTGTCAATAAAGTGGAAACTAATACACATACTCACACCATACCTCTATTGTCATATACAGTACTCGTCAGAAGTCCTGGAACATGTGAAACCCAAGGTAAAGTTGAACTATTTTTCACCAAATTTTTACCAGAGATAGAGCTCGAAAACTTGTGATTGTGAGCGCCAATCCGATCGCGATTGACTAAAATAGGAATTGAGTTATAAATCAAACACTACTAACAACTTGGTTGGGTTCAGCCTTAGTTCCTACTAGATTTCTTGACTGAATTCATTTATCATTTTCAACTTCACTGCCATCTACATCGCCGACATAGGTTTTATGGAAAATCTACAAGGTTTTAAAAGGCTTTTTTTGAACTCTGAGCCTATGTCGGCGATGTAGATAATAGTGAACTTGAGAATGATAAATGAATCCAGTCAAGAAATCTTGTGAGAACTAAGGCTGCACCTAAACAAGTTGTTAGTAGTGTTTGATTTAGAACTCAATTTCTATTTTAGTCAATCGAGGTCGAGTTGGTGCTCGTGATCACAGTTTTTCGAGCGCTATCTCTAATAAAAATTCGGTGGAAAATAGTTCACCTTTACCTTGAGTTTCATGTGTCCCGGGACTTCTGATGAGTACTGTATTTATGATTATAGTCATCCTGAAAATCATTGACACATCTTAGTTTTTATAGCCAAGCAGATATTTTACTCTTCCAAAGGATTTGAAAGATTATAAAATGATATTAAAGATTTCATAATGAGTTATCATATTATCAAGTTGATAAATTATGATAGGAAAAGGTCAAAGTTTATCTTATAAAGACAAATTCTGAACATTGAAAATGAAGTTAGTAAGTAATATTTGAACAAACTTCTTATATCAAAACTTCATATTCTTCTTTTAGAAACCGATACACTACAATGTCTAGAAAAGATATGAAGCAGTTTTAGATTCGAGAAAGATTTTTTCATACATTCGAATCAGTTCTGTTGCTTTCATTATTGTTGCCATATTTATACTCATTGTTAAAGTCGTTACGATCCACGGAATATATGATTTCTTCATCCTCGGCGGTCTCATTGTTAAATTGTGAGTACTGTAGATTATCATGAATAGCGTGTTATAATTTAACAGTCGATAACGAATGAATTGTACAATCGATTTCGCCTCCTGAAACGTTCGTGGAGGAGTCAATCTCTCTGGATTCCGAAGTGCAAGTACAATACTAGCCACAAATGGGATTTTCGTTCGTTTTGGCGAATTGAAATGCAGATATATAATGTTCTTTTTGGAGTGACGAGGCTTAACTGGCTTTTGCGTTAAATTGTTTTGTGTAGCACATATTTCGACAAAAATTGTCAGTTCAACTTCGCTGAAAAGTGATGATGTTTAACGTTTATTAGTATAACATTTAGCCATCCAAATTTGATAAGTACCTGAATAGAAAGTATTAGTGCTTAGTAAAACTTAAGAAATGTGTCTGACCGAAAGAAATATTTCAGACGTTATCTTCTGTCAACGATGGATAGATACAGAATTACATCTCATACTTTTACTAAACTAGTTTATTCTTATCATTGAGCCGATTCAATCGATCTGCTAGCGCATTCTTTGTGTGAACGCTTGCACAAAGACATGGCTATTACATACGCACCGTCAGTATCACTTGTAGTTCTAGAATCAAAGACATTTATAGATGAATAGAATATATTTAATCTTACGGCAAAGTAAAGCGTAGCGAAATTTCAAATCGTCTGATTAGAAAACTTCTATTGTTTCATATTGTCATCTACTAATCAAGCAAAAGGTATACAGTAAAAAATGAGAAGTATAAATTCTCCTGATAGTTTAGAAAATAAAGATAAATGAATTTCTATTTTCAGAAAATAATGCATTACCTTATGTTCTTTGTAGATAAATTTTGTGATATCAGTTAGATGCTGACCAGTGTCGATTATGCAACGACTTGTAGTTAAAAAACGTGATTGACTGATCCTTTTTTGTATCACTACTGTTTTTTGATTGGAAAAATTGGGCACAGAAACTCGAAAACAAAGTAATTTCGTATTAAGAGTTGCGTCTTCAAAGCCACGATCAATAAATATGATGTCATTATCATTTATCAATGTAAAATATCATGTTCATCATTAAAAAAAACAGTATTTAGTAATAATGACATCATCATTTTTACTGTCGGCAAGAAAAGATTCAAAAAACCCTACAAAATATCTATTCTACAAAGAAAACAAATTTCTGCTGAAGATTCATTTCTCTAAAATGAACAATGGGTTCTTACGATGATTGTAATGACCATGGGTTTAATAAGATGTCGATGCTTATGTATTGATAAATACGATGTGGTAGCTAATTGTCATCCGATTTTTGTATATACAAATACGTACCGTCCATTACTTGCACCGTTTGTTGGCTGTCATCTATTTAACAACAAATTAGCAATTTCTATTTGATAGTGTTCAAGAACAATCTAGCAGTTAATATGATGAAAACCGAGATGAGCTAGGACGAAATTCTTGATTCGTATATCAACAACTTACCTGATACATCTCGAGACACCACTCATTTGTCTTGAATATAAAGCATAGTTGGTTGGGCATGATTACTTAATCCGAGATGTACCTGCGAACAAAAAATAGCAATTACCACGACGATTGAACGGACATTTGAGTTTCGCATTGCCTGATATTTATCTATGACGCTGTGAAATAGGCCTACAATAAATATGTGAAAGTTTAAGATAAGAAAATAGTATATTAATATACAGACTTCTTTTTCTGAATAATCAACGCCGTTATAATAGTATTTTTTATTTAATCAATATGAATCATTGAAATTGAAAATTGTTTTGATTTTCAAGAATTAAACATAAGTCATTATAAATCCCTTATTAACGATTATCGTCGTAGAGTAACTGATCTATTTGATTAGCATGAATTCAACTCAAGGAATCAAAATTAATATGTTGTTTGTACTGATGATCTATACGACTCCGAATATTATCAGAAGTGACGGTTCCACGTTTTACAAAAACCAGCATGAGTTGATGCTTGGACAATACTTAAGAAGGTCGGTCACGTAGTCCACAAATAATATGATTACTACATTGAACGAATACTGTATATTAAAAAAAACTAAACAAGAAACTTTTTGATTACCTACAAGGCTTGGCATAACGTTCGACGGGAATGTAAACTGTCGACATATTCGATTTCAGTATAAGCAATAATCATGATTTTGATTTGGTACTGCTGTAGTTAGCATTCGCTTTCATGCTCTTCTCGAAAACAACAGATTTAGTGGAATATAAGAGTTAATAAGACTGTCATTTACACTTTTATTAACACTAACTTCGATCATGCATCGAAATGATTGATATATCCTTGAATTTTCTTTAATCCAGTTAAAACATTTCATTCGACAATCGATCTATCTAGAATCATCTTTATGAATGCGTTATAATGATCATGCTGATAGTCGTAGTTTTTACAATTCACTAGTCATCAATTTTTTTTGATCTCAAATAAGTTTTGTATCGCAAGTAACATACTTCAAACGTTCCTGTTGTGGCATCGCTTACACTTTATATATCGAAAATAAATTGTGCTTTATCTTTTCTCTGTGCGTCCAGGGTGCATAAGAAAATCTGTCCAGACATATGACGAATAAAACAAAAGCTATATAAACATATACAACTATATTATACATATATATATATGTGGCCGGCCAAGTATCAGTCGTTGAAACATCGATAAATATGACGAATTTTTTCCGTTCTGTCTAGTAGAATACTAACATACTATACTCTGCGTGAAAAAATTAACACTCAATTCTTTTCTTTCCAGAAGCCAACATTATTTACAATGTTCAGAATTTGTCTTTGTAAGATAAACTTTGACCTTTTTCTATCATAATTTATCAACTTGATGATATGATAGCTCATTATGAAATTTTTAATATCATTTTATAATCTTTCAAATCCTTTTAGAGATTAAGATTAAGATATTCGCTGGGCTATAAAAACTAAGATGTGTCAATGATTTTCAGGATGATTATAACCATAACTATATAGCTATTTTATTTAATTCAACTAGTAATATTCACTCAAATAGAAAAGATGTTACAAATATTATGCAAATGTCATATATCTGATATCATTCTAAAGACTAAACATATCTGTAATTATAATTAAAAAATCTCAAGTAGTTATATTGCTTTTCTCGATGTATTCTTGAAATACTAGATTAAAGTGTTGCTCATATGAGTGATGAGTGATTGATAATTTTTCAAATTATCAATGTTCTGTGTAAATATTGTTGTTAAATCTTGATGAAATTGATATATGTTGATAGTGAGATAGATTTGTTGAAGTTTGAAGCGATTTGAATTCATATAAGTGGTATATACACACATATACATTATATGTGACCGTGTTTCAAAAAGCAGATATTGTAATAAGGACAGTAAAATACTATACAAAGGAGATCGAACTTGCTTTTAAAAATATGATATAGACACACCAAAAATACCACTTAAATATTTGCCATGCTAAAATCTATCGGCCCATCAAGAAAAAAGTCAGTGATCCGATTTGTGGTGTAATGTGCTCTCGTCTTTACAAAAATTCAAAGAAGAATTTAGAAAACATCTTTTTTGATGTTTGGAAGAGGATGAGCACATACTGCCAATAATTTACTCTGCAGTTTAATATCCTTGTCTTGCAGAAAAATCTCTTTAAATCGATGTGAGTCTTTTTTTTAGCCTGAAACTTGTGTAAAATGAGTGTATTAAAATAGTAGATCCTGATCAATAAATAATATAAATGTTTCTTCATGGTGAAAATATGCTTTAAAATGTTCATAGAAGTGTATCTTAAAAATTAAAATTACTTTAAATAATTACTTTATTTTTCTCGTATGTAAATAAGTTTTGTGTAATTACCATCAACATCATGATTATAAATTTATATTAAGATTATTCATATGTGACTGATTCTGAATTTGCATGAAATAGTATTCAATACTTCCACTACTAAGACTTTTAATGAAATTCATATCTGTCCGAGAATCTCTGATTGCAAAGCTTCGGTTAAAAAACACTTAAAAAAAAACAACCGGCATTGTGAAGTAATCCTTGATTTTTTGGTTAACTAACGTTTGTAACAAAGCTCTCAAACAATTTTCTCTCTTTCATTACATCGTAAGTACAACCATTTTCGATTTATTTAATTGGGCACTGGTTTTTTCTCTTTCTTTCACATTTTCTTCAGCAGCATACACATGTGTATGGTTTGCCCATATTGTCACTTTCTTATCCTATCATCTTTCTTCCTCTTGTTTACAGCATAAAGTTACTCAAAAACACGAAAATATTCGGATATCTCTGTGTGGTTGTTCGCATCTCTTGATTTGCGCAATCGGAAGAAAAGATAAAATGTTCTACTTGTCATCAATGAACATTCTAAACAGTACTCTATCTTAAAAAACCATTGTCTGAGTGTTTTTTTATGGAAACTATGTCACAAATTTGAAGACTTACTGGGGAGGCTTTTGAAAAACGGTTTTCTTTATATACTATTCTCTGTGCTTCGCATAGAAGGATGGTCGTTTAGCATTAGCACATTGGTATGGGTTCTCTAGACATGAAGAAAAAAATATCCCGTTTTGCACAATTGGAAAGACAAGTTAGTTTTACGATTTTTCTCAAAATTCGAGGTTACAGTCAAGATTTTTGATCGTCGTAGAAAACAGAAAATAAAGTAAGAGCAATCTGTCAACAGCAAGAAAAAAAAATGGCATTCTGTTTTTGTTATTCATGTTGAGAAAAACGAAAAAAATTGTGGTTGCTTGAATACTGTTTTGTATTACTTTTCGATATTATACGCATATATTTATCGGTTTTTAAATGATATTTCATTATCAATTCTTATTGTTTATATAACATGAAAAAGATGCTAGAAGAAGGACATCGTCGTTTTAAAACAAATTGTAAGATCTTTAATTTTTTTTGTATCACTCAAAAGTATCATACAATTAAACAAAACATAGATAATCCAAGAAACATTTGAAAAAATTTCTTCTAAAAATATATTTCTACCCATCAAAAACTAATCTACATATTTATCACTAGACAATAACATGAGATAATTTTTTTCTTAAACTTGAATAAGCCACAAATACGAGAAATGATATAATTTAAAATTTCTGTGGAATAACAATTGACGACAGCTATTGATAACTATGTGCTCTATGGGTGTAGAAAAAAAATAGGTATAGTATGGACTGATAGACTCAATTTAGGCTCATTTCACACAATTGTAGATGATCTTAGTGATAAAAAGTTCGATGAGAAATGCAAATCAGTGTCGAATACACTTGGTGAAGCGACATCTGGATTCGGTAGAAACGTCAAAAAAAAGAAATTGCGATAGAATTGTATTGAATCATAGGATATATTCATGTTTCGCATATATTTTATTGTTAGGGAAGGCGAATTTCATACAAACGAAGGCGCTACACTGCAGTAACATTTTAATGAGAGTGCACAAAATTTTACTCTTGTAAGATGTCACTAAAACCAACTTTCTAATTTTAGTTTATCAGAAGAATTTAATATCATAAATAATCTATATCAATGATACACGTTATATGTTGTTAATATCAACTTTTCAAAAATGAATTTTATCCAAAGTGCATTAGTGAATTTCTAGTTCGACATTAATTGGATGATTCACACATATATTGATCATCGACTATAACGACAAAGATTTGATCATTAATTTTTGTTTAAAATATGGATAATAATCATATATTATCTAGTTTTGATCAATATCATGCTGATATTCTATCAATGATTGATTCTTATATTACATCTACTGATAATATCTCCACAAGTATTTCAACATCTCCAGAAAATCAAAAATATCCATGTCGTCGTTTATTATCAAATTCATTATCATCATCATCATCATCATCATTACCATTAATTACATTTGATCGTGATCCAGCACTATCAGAACATTTAACTGATGAAATTCGTTGGTTATTAATACAATATGGACCACATCAACCACGTAATGATAAAGATCTATTTTTACCAAGTGCCAAACCAACAAATAATGGAAGAGGAACAATATGTTTTCGTGAAAAATGGTTTGATGATGTACGATTTTCAGATTGGCTTGAATATTCATTATCCACTTGTCGAGCATATTGTTTTTATTGTCGTTTATTTTCTTATTCAAATCGAAATCGAGCTTTTTCACGTGATGGTTTGTTAAAATATAATCTTTTATAATTGAATTCTATTTTTTATTTTTATTTTTTTTGATTATTAATTAGGTATTAAAAATTGGCGTAAATGTTTAGGTTCACGTGGTCAAAAAAAACGACGTTCAATAGGAACATTATTAAAATCTACTAATGATATTATTGTATGTCAACGACGTGGTCTTTTCGAATCACATGCTATGTCAGAATCTCATAAACAAGCTTATAAAAAATATCTTGTATTTATTGATCAAATGCATCTTGAAAGACAAATAAATAATGATAGAAAACAAGATGGTAAGATATTAAATTCAAGTACTTGTTTATTAAAATAATTCGAATCAAAATTGATTTCAAAAGAAAATAAAGCTTTGACAAATGAGAATGATTTAGCGTTTTACGAATTTGAGAATCTATAGATTGCAACATTAAAGAGAAGTTAGTTAATTGTCGAAGACTATGAGACATGATATTGTGGATTGAAGTTTATAATCTAATTAAACACTGATTTGATTGCGTTATTATATCATATACTGTTTTATTTTGTTTTTGAATACTTGTAATGTTGAAAAAAGAAATTACTATTTAACACTAGAAGCTTGTAGAATGGTAAAATGACAAACAAAAACTTTTTGAGTGCATATTTCTAATTTATATTTTTTTTCATATGGGAAAGAACATGTGAATTATAGCTTCTGTATTTGTGAACCGATCGAGGGTAGATTGGTGCTTATAATCAAGGTTTATTGTCGTATGCATGCATTCAAAATATCAGTTCAATATAATAAAGAATAGTAGTACTCACCGGTCGTTATCGGTGTGTCTTATTAATTTTTATTTTACTCTTAGTATCTCTCAGAGAATGTATAATGAAACTTTGTTGAAAATTGACTAGGTCAAATACCACTATTTACAAGTAGAACAGTTCGAAAACTAATCAGTTCAGTATTGATATAGATTTTAGATCGACTGGTTTACTGGCGTTCGACCGATACCGGTCGTGAAAAATTTCGGTTCATTCCATCTCTGCTATATCTATCATAAATATGTGTATTGTACAAGATCTAATTTTTAAGATTGATTAAAACAAAAATAAAAATTGTAGTAATAATTACTTGAAAATCTAAAATTTAAAACCTATGTGTGTTAAGAATGTATATGGAAAACATATTTCAATTTCAATTATGTTCTATTTGTTTTTCTTAGATGATACAAATCTTGTTCAAAATATCAAACAAAATATTCGTATGTGACAAATGACTTTTTTTTAGTTCTGCATTTATGTTGTAAATATTTTTCTAAGTTTTTTTTTCTGTATTCTCTAAGAAAAGAAAGAAAAAAACGACTAATCCATGTAGTTTCTTTGTCAATTATTGTATATTATTTTTTTTCCCTATTATTGTTGTATTGTAAAAACATAAAATGTATTAAAAATAGTGATCATGTAATATTGTCGGTTTTTTTTTTAAATTTTGTTTATCAATGTAGTATATAATAATAATGTAAGAAAGAATGATAGTATTATATATGATTAAAAATTAAATTTCTAATCTAAAAATTATTTTTAAACTAAAATAAAAATTTTAGATGGAAATATTTAAACGTAAAGCAAATGGTATTTCGTCAACAAATGGATATGAACAGAAGAAAACGAAAAAGAAAAAAACAATAAACAATAAAGAACAAGATTTAGAAATAACATATTTCGAATCAGAAATAACTTATCATTCTACTGTTACAAAAATGAAAGTAGGTATTTATTTATTAAGAAAATTAAGTTAACTTATATTTGAAATATTTAGTTATTATTAATAATTTTATCTCTTAGACATATGTAGAATTCGTTCTAACTTCTTGGATTGAAATCATGGAATAGATGATTTCATTTCTTAAAGATAGAAATAATGGGTTGTAGTCTATAAAAAATTTTGATACTGAATTCTGAACAGACAACAACTGAATTCGAACTTTATTTTGGTATTTGAAACGAACGGTTTGAGTTCAATAAGTCAATTCGGATAGTGTCCAATATATTAGTAATTGCTCGAGTATTTCTTTACATATATGAATGGCCACGGGTGCATTTTAAAGTTCAATTAAGTTTTGGAGTTCTAAGACTTCAGTCAAGACTGAACCCAAACGTTCAGATTCAATGCATGTTTAATTCTGAATAATAATTAATTCAAGCTTTCAATTGATATCTAACATGGATGTTTATCTTTTTAAAAATCATCTTAATTGTAACCGTTGAAAAAGTTAAGATTTATGCAATTTTTGTATCAATCATTATCGTTTAGTTAGATGTACAACAACTCAGAGCTCAATGATTCGGAAAAGCTGAATTAAACTACCGATTATCAATGGTCAGGATACGAAAGAAGCCTTGCTCTACACATCTCTATTATTGACCAGTTATTTTTGAATGAGCAGCTTTGATGAACAACTCCTTTGAAATTTGTGAGATCGATTATTGAATACCTAATTTATCCTATCTGATTGATTTTTGAGAATTCCATTTTAGATCGTGTAAGTTGAAATGAGTCTGCCAGAAATATATTAGAAAAGATAAAAATCAGGTTTTCAAAAATATCAACTCAATTAGTCGATATGAAGTTTGTATTAAATTTTGTTTTCTATTTAAGGTAAATGCATTATTAAATGAAGTAACATTAAAAGAAAGCCAACGTAGTGAAATTGATCAATTTATTGAAGAAATTTCAAATGAACTTAAATCAATTCCTCAAGGAAAAATTCGACATGTAAGTCATATATATATATATATATATATATATTCTTTTCTTCCTTTCTGTAACCAATCCTTTATACTTTTTAGCTATCAAAAATGTCTGAATGGCTTGAAAAATTCGATATAAAAATTCCATTATCATTTTCGAAAATGAAAAAAAAATTTCAATTTATTCCACCAACTATTATTCAAATAATTGGTTCATATACTTATGATGGTATAATAGTTAAATCATCAAATAAAATATCAACAATTATTGATTTACTTATTGAAATTCCACGTATTTGTATTCATAAAAAAGATTATCTTAACAATGAATATATCGAAAAACGTGCTATTTATCTTTGTTATATGGCAAAAAAACTTAAATATTCATTAGAATTTACACATTTAAATGATACAACACTTAATCAAGCTGTTTTACTCGTTAAGCCAAACGGTAATTAAAGAAAAAATCAAAAAGAACAAAGATTTTTAAAAAGCTCTTAGCACAATCGCTGCAAGACTAAAGCGTGAAACACGATGCACCTGCTGCTGCGTATCACAGGAAGATTATCTTATTCTATCTATTTTGGGACATATTTCTTCAGCCTCCTTTTATTTAATCCTTCGGAAATATAATAAGAAAGTAGTTCAATGTTATTGATATATAGCCTGTCAGAATCTGTGACACGGGAAGAAGTCCCACGCTATTTTACTTTCAAAATGTCCTGATCCTGGACATCTCGCGGAACGGAACAAACGAGATTTTTCGGAACTGTGTCACATTGAGCTCGTCTGGTCGAACCAGTGTTGCTATTCTAAAAGTACAATCATTGTCAAGATGCTCTGAGAAATGTGTACGGCGTGCTAGTTGTTGAGTCTCAATAAGCAAAAACAAAGTATTTCCTATCGCCGGAGTAACCATCAAGACGTAAGAAAATATTTTACTCAGAATATTATGAATACGAATCTCGTCCAGGTTCAAAATTATTGGATCTGACAAGCTTTAATATCTGTGGGAAACGTTCAAATTTTTATTCCTATACTTCAGCACTCGTTTTAGATCGTATTTCACAAAATTAATATAATCTTTTAATCATTTTTTTTTTCAGAAAAATCATCATTTGCAATACGAATTTTACTTGCACCAGAACAAGATTATTTTAATGAAAAACGTTTATTACCAACATCAAGTAATCTTCGATGGAAATGGTTTAATGATACTAATGAAGATGAAATAGAAACATATTATTCAACACCAAATTATAATTCATCTATTCTATTTGATTGTCGTTATCGATCAACATCAGATTATTTAAATGAATTATTTTTATCATCAAATGAATTATGTAATGGATTGAAATTATTTAAAATTTGGTTAGAACAACGACAATTATCACATGTAAAAGAAGAAAAAAAAAACAAACAAATAATGTTTAATTTCTAATAAGAAAAAAATAATAAATATATTCTTTTATTTAGGGATTTGGTTCATTTGAAGGTGCTATGTCAGCATTTTTATTAGCTTATTTATTACATACAAAGAAAATAAATAAACAAATGAATAGTTATCAAGTATTTCGTATTGTTTTAGTTGCATTAAGTAAGATTAGTTTTCTTTTTTCAATTTTTAAAAAATTGAAAATTTTATTTTGTTTTTCTATATTAAAGCGGAAAATGATTTTTTATCATCTCAATGTTGTTCATTAACAAATGAAAAAATCATTGAAAATTTATTTATTCAAGATGATTGTGTTCTTATTGATCAATCTGGTTTACTCAATGTATTTCATACATTAACACGAGCTAATTATAAAAGAGTAAGTTTAAAAGATTTTTCATTTATTTGAAAATAATTCATGAAAATAAAAACATTAATACGTTCGTTTGGGTAGAAAATGATTCAATTTGAAAATGTGCGATAATTGTCCGAAATTATTACACTTTCGTATTCATCAGCTGAATTCATTTAAATATAAACTATATGAAGACTCTAATGAGCTATGGATATCTTGAAAAGAATTCGAACACATTTTCGACTTGAAACGTTGCACAGAGATTGGTCTAGGTATGCACCAGTTCCAGTCATGACTGGTGAACTGGGTACCAGTCATGACTGGGTACCCAGTCATGACTGGTACCCAGTCCGACTGATACCCAGTCATGACTGGTACCCAGTCCGACTGGTACCCAGTCATGACTGGGTACCCAGTCACGACTGGTAGCAGTCATGACTGGGTCATCAATCATTTAATCTTTAATTTATAACATGCATAATATCTCCCTCTTTCTTATAATATTATAATAAACTCATCATAACCTATTAGAGCACTAATACGAGTTATATCATAGAATTAATAATCAATTATTTCCATGATATGAGTCGTATTAGCTCTTTAATAGGTTAAGATGAGTTTATGATAATCTGATAAGAAAGAGGGAGGTATTATTCATGTTATAAATTAAAGATAAAATGATTGATGGCCCAGTCATGACTGCTACCAGTCGTGACTGGGTACCCAGTCATGACTGGGTACCAATCAGACTGGGTACCAGTCATGACTGGGTACCAGTCCGACTGGGTACCAGTCATGACTGGGTACCCAGTCGGACTGGTACCCAGTCCGACTGGACTGGTGCATACCTAGATTGGTCTTAACAAGAGTAGTTTATTGTGAGAAAGTATCAAGTCAAAATTCGAAAATGAGTTCGAATCCTTTTCAGAATACCCATAGCTCAGCAGGATATACATGATACTCATAGTCAAGACTGAAAAGCGATCAATCAGTTGAGAGACTTCCTTTATCAATCGTGATCTTTCGCATTCATGATATAAAATTTTCTTATGAGTGATTTTCTTCACGAACTCGTTATATAGAGCGAAGATTTCAACAGAAATAATAAATGTTTGCATCTAACTTTGTTCTATATACATTTAAAGCATTCTTTACTTGATCAAACACGAATAGGAACACATATTCGGATTCTAATATAAGATTTTTTTTTTAAATTTCGTTTAGGATTGTCGATATTTTTTAAGGGTGAGACGGGCTTAAAATTCGGATAGAAAGTGTTTTCATCCTCAGAGTGCTAGAAGTGACGATCGAGAAGCAAAAAAACGAAGTCCACCGTGATCCAGTTCCTCTTACAACAGGCAATCTGCCACCAGACTATCCCTTGTCCAATCCTATTCATCTCTTAATAACATTGTCTTTCTAGTTAAAACATGAAGCACGTATATCATTAAATTCTTTTAATGATCCAGTTATTGATCATTTTCAAACATTATTTATTACTTCTATGGAACCAATTTATAGTATGGATGCTATTATTCAGTAAATATATATCATTCTTAAAAATTTTTTTTCATCAAAAAAAATCTATTTTGATTTTTTTGTCTTATAGAATTTCTTCTGTTGATCAATATGAAAAACTTCTTGATGAAAAATCAAATAAAAATCAATTACTAATGGATAATCTTAATAATAAGCATTATTTATTATGTCGAGACATTCTCAATCTACTTGAAAATGCTCTTAAAGAACGCATCAATTTACTTTGTCCTCTACCTTCATTTCGTCAAATAATAAAATCAGTAAGTTTCTTATCTTTATTCTCTTTCGTTTTAAATGCGTACGCATACACATACACACATATGTGTAGTAAACTGATATATATATATATATTTTACTAATGGAAAACGATATATTAGTAAAATTTCATGAAATATCAAATATATATCAAAAACAATTTCATTCATCTACAATTCATAAACATAATCAAGAATATATTGAATATCTTAATGAAAAATTACAACAATGGAAAATAAAAACAATTGAACAAATTGATAATATACTAAAACAAAAAATAGATGAAATTAAACAATTTTATAATGAATATTATAAAGAAATAAATAAACAATATTCAACTATAAATGAACAAATTGAAAAAAAAAATTTTTCATTTGATATTAATGATCAAATTGAATATTTATATATTTATTCACAATTAAATTCTATTGAAAAACGTATACGTTTAAATACAAATTTATTTAAAATAAATCAATTTAATGAAATAATTAAATTAGAATATGCACATTATCGAGAATTAACAATTGAAACAACAATTTTACCATTAAAACAAATGTTTAAAGATAAATCTCAATTTATTCAAAATAGACAATTATCATTAAAAAGACAATCAATTGAAAATACTATTCATCAAAATAAATCAAATAAAGAATGGATATTAAAACCAATAGGAACATCTTCAATAGAATTTCCTTTCTCTTTAAAAGATCAACATATCAAATCAAAAACTTTAAAACATGAATCTACAATTCCAATTCTAATTGAAAAAAATCGTGAACTATATAATTCACGAGAAAAAATAACTGAATATACAATTGAATCATTACTTTTGTCTCAAATTAAACAACAACAATTACAATCATCAAATGATGATAAACAAACATTATTTCATTCTTATAAAATTCTTATATCTGATGAAAATAATTATCAAAATTCATTAAAACAAAATAATCAATTCGATACAAATTCTAAATTATTATTATTTAATTTAAAAAATTTTAATCAAATTAATTATTCAATATTAATGTTTACTCAATGTGAAACAAAATATAATTGTATAGCTAGTTCAACAAAACGAAATGAATTCATTCTATATAATTCTAAATTAAATATTCTTATTACTTTACAATATGAAGAAAATAGAAATAATTGTCATCGTTTATATTTACAATGGCCGTCAACGCTTAGTTCAAATATATCTGATATAACTTATTGTGATACAAATGATCAATATTTAATTTCAACAAATGATAATAATCATTTATATATATTTAATACAAATTTATTATCTGTAAATGATTTAGGTTGTTTATCTGATAATTTACCATTAAATTATATTCATTGTTACCATCATACTATTTACTGTATCTTAGGAAATCATAAGCTTGTTGAATATCATTTAGATACACATAATTTAAAACTAATAATCAAACAAAATATTGAATTATTTAATTCAAATGATATATTATTAGATATTACTTGTGATAAGAATAATTTAGTTGTTATTTATAAAAATCAAAATAATGAAATTTATTTACGAAGTATTAATCGAAAAACATTGGATATTCAATTAGAATTTTTATTAGATAATAAACAAGAAATTGAAGGACATTCTTTACGAATTGAATCAACAAAATATAATGAAAATTTTATTTATATCAATAGTTTACAAAAATGTTTAAAAACTATTGATTTAACACATTCAAAAGATAGAAAAATAACATCAATTATGCAACGAAATAAATCACCAACAAATATTTGTTTATTAAAAGATGCTCGATTAGTAATTTTGTGTGAAAAACCATATTTTTTGACAATTCATGAACATCAAAAACTAAATTAGTTTTCTTTGTATAATTTTTTTTTATTTTGGTTATGGAGAAGAGATAAATTAAGCTTTTTTTTTTTTAAAACAGATTAATATATTAGTTATTTTGCTTTGTAGTGGCCAATTAATGAATCTGTACCAACAAGAACAACAATAACATTAGGTGTTATCTTTTCTGATCAATATGATCTATCAGTATTAAAAGGACCTGAAAATGGATCGAAAGAAGTAAGAAAAACTTTTTAATACTTTACTCATTTCTAGATACTGGCAAGATGATCTCGATTTCGAGGCCAATTTTTTTATCCAGGACTAACACTTTTTCATTGGGAATGATACTTTTTATGATCGTATAAAACTTGCATGGAATGTCCTATCGTCATGACTCCTGTATTCTAAATAGATATATTCCTGTTACAGTTTCATTTTTCGTGTTTGAGAAAAACTATTATATCAGACATTAGATTCTGTCAATATCGCACTTTACTCAACGTGAGATGGACTAAAATTAAAAAATAAAATTACCATTGAAGATACATTTTCAAAGGTGATAATAACAAAGAAAATAATAATTGTCATAGTTGAATTATAATTTAATGCATAGTGAATGATCTTTTGAGGATAGGTGTTTGTTCTTTTTCTTTAATTAATAAGCGATACAAAAGTTTTTAAAAGAATGTTGAAATTTATATCTCAGCAATGTACCATCGGATCGATTTCGACTCACTTTTCTGGAAGAACAAAGTATAAAGAGTAGTTACATTAAAAAAAAAACCGATTTTCGAGAACGTCTATTTTTAATATCATTCCTATTCTCGATTCTCACAGGAAACGAAATAGAAAAAATCTTTCCCACACGACACTATAAGATGGCTTAGGTTTCGGTGAAACCAAAACCGGGACCAAAAACCACCGGTTTCACTCATATTACTCCCCTTTAACGATATTATACATCAACATTGAATTTCATCGAAAAGTCTGGAAAAAATAGTTTCAATCAAATTTTTTAATCTAAAAACTCAGATTTTTGAGGATCTAATTATATATTTTGATAATACGTGCGATTCTCTATGAGTCTGTAATTTGAATAGAGGTTCTAAATTTTCGAATCCAGACTCAGTCGAGCCGTACTTTGATACTCTCAATGAGATTTTTCAATCGGTACGGGATAATCGCCCGGAAGATACAAGATACTTTTTACCAGTTTTTTGTCTTTGATGACTAATGCATCCAACACATTTCTCAGGGTACTAGAGCCCATCGGATCCAAAATTTTCGGACCTGAAACCAACTCGATGGACTCTACTTAACAGTCTGTTTTTTTTTCTCATATTAGGCTCAAGCATTTCGAAAATTATGGAGTGAACGATGTGAACTACGTCGTTATCCTGATGGATCAATACTTGAATCTGTTGTATGGAATGTTGATTGTGCAAAAGATAAACGACTTATATGGATGGATGCAACTCGATATTTATTAGAAATGTAATAATCTTTTAGGTTTTTTTTTGTATTAAATTTCAATTTTTTCTTTTTAGACAAGCTGGTATATCACCAACAAATATTGAATTTCTCTATAATGATCAATGTCCTTCAACATTACTTTCAATTCCAACTCGTCTTTTTCCATCCTATGGAACAGGTGATGAACAACAAATTTATCTTTGTCGTGAATTAATTGAATTATCAAAACAAATTCGAACATTAAATAATGAATTACCACTTAAAATAAATAATATTATTGGTATAGATGAAATATTTCGTTATACAAATGTTTTTCCACCATTACCATCATTATTTCAAACAGATTTACATAAAATTCGATCAATTGAACATGATGAATATGCTTTAATACCTCGTTTAACATCACGTTATGCTCCACCATATAGTCAATCATTATTAATATTATGTCAACTTGAAATGACTAGTTCAAATGATGAAGGTTTTGAAACAGTTGAACGTATAAAACATTCAAAAATTCTTTATTATATTCAATTATCAAAATTATTAAAAGAAAATTTTCATTATATATGTCATCCAACAACAGATTGTTGTTATATTGAAAAAAATTATTATATTTATCGTTTAATTATTTCATATCATAAAGAAATATATTTAATTGAAAGTCAAGCTGGTAAAAAAGATGGATTAGAACGTATAATTAAACAAACAAATTTATCAAAAAATTTACGATATAATACAGAATATTTACCAAAAATTAATGCAGCTATTTATGGGTAAGAAAAATTTCAAAAAAAAAAAAAAGATTTAAGATTTTTTTTTGTTTAGTATTAGTCAACAATTTGTTCATTATCAATTAGTATCACGTTTATTTAAACGTTGGCTTTCATCACAATTACTTCTTTATCATTTCGATCCGATTAATGCAGATTTACTTTGTTGTTATATTTTTCTTCATTCAGCTCCATTTGTACCACCGAAGTATTTAGTTATGTTTTTTTTTTTTTTTAATAGAAAATATATTTCTTATAATATAGATCAATGTTAACTGGTTTTTGTCGTATTCTTCGTCTTCTTCGTGATTATGATTGGATTAATGAACCATTAATTATAAATTTTAATCATGAATTAACAAGTAATAAGATAATAAAAAAGATGATGAAAATTTTATTTGAATGTTTTTTTTTTTTTTTTTTTTAGAAGAACAAATCTTTGAAATGCAAACACAATTTAAAATTGAACGTTCTAATTTACCAGCTTTATGTTTAATGTCTTCAGTAGCTTTTCATGATAATCAAAAACCAAATGTACCAATATTAAAACGTGTGATACAATTAGCTAAAGAAGCATTAGCTTATCTGGAGACAAATAATAGTGATTCGATGAAAGTAATATGAATACCAATAAAAAAAAAAAGAACATAATAATAAATTTAATTGAATTGAGAATGTAATTAACAATCTACAATTCTATACTTAAGTTTATCGAGCAAACGTCGTAAATAGTCTATATAAAGATAAGAATTTCTTTATAGTTTCAGAATCGATCATTGATAGATCTTTTGAGTATATGCACTTCATTTTTTAAGCATTTCTCGTTGTCTACGAGATGTTAAGTTATTTCATAGTTGAATGATTATCATAGAAAATGATAGGATATTCTGATAAAATTGTCGATGTTTATGAAGGATTATAGGAACTATCGCATCGAACTGAAGTTTATCTCATTAATCCTCGTAAAGAATCTTATTCCTATGAATGGTCAGTACACTTCGTTGTGAACCCATATTCTATACTATGTAGAATTCAAGAGAAGAATTGCACTATTAATGACTTTTTTTGGGAAAAAAAAGAAATAATAATAAAAGTATACGAAGACATGAACATTAGCTTGCTTTCTCAGGTTAATAAATAGGGGTCGTTTCCAGCCGAAAAATGATAAGAACTTGGAATTATGAATCCGGTGATCGGATTCGATGGTCAATTCTGCTCGGTCACGATGGAAACTAGAAAAATTCGATCACCTGATTCCTGATTCTGAATTCCTATTATTTTCCCGAGTTTTACAGCGAAAATTCACAGATCTGAGCGCTGGTATCATTGATCTGAGTTACTTCGAATAAAATTTTTTTATGACAAAAAGAAACTTGAATCAATATAACTATTTACAGTCTACTTGCTATTAATTCTTTGATATACAAAAAATGAAGGAAGAAATACTTTCATAAATAGATTTTGTTTTTCACATGATATCAAACCGATAAAGCACGTAACTAATTTTGAAATTTACAAGATAATGTACACAATTTCATAATTTGCACAGATTAAAATTCGAAAATATCATAAGAATATTTCTTGAGAATCATCTATATCTCATTATCCTCATGTACTAACTAAAAACCTTAGATTGTTAACTACATTTATCATTCAATTATTTGCTTTTTTGAATATCATAGTTAAAATAATTTATTTAATTTAGTTTCTTTTTCGACCAAGTCTCAATTCATATGATGTAATCATTATGTTAAATCCACTTCAATGTCCACGTGCTTATCAAGCTGTTGATCATGTTATAAGTGAAATAACATATACAACAAGAAAGAAATTAATTGATAATGATCAAACAATTAATGACAACAAAAAATGTTTATCTATTGTTGATTATGATCCTGCTCAATTATTTGTTAATGAATTACGAGTAACATATGAAAATAAAAAAGATAAAAAACAATTTCTTTTTTTTAAATTTCATTTATTCTCTTCTAGACATCTTATAATGATCAAGCAGAATTTTTTCATGATGAATTTGGTGGTCTTATAGTTGGTGTACTATGGAAACCATCAAGTCATAATCATAGTAATATTGATTATGTTAAAATAATCGATCAATGGAAATTATTAGGAACAGGAATTATTAAAGAAATTCGTACATTTCCTGAACGATGGTGTTAAATCGTTTGTTGTTTTGTTACTAGCTAAAATAGCTAGATAAAATAAAAATTACACTCTACAAGAATTTCATTTCATAATTAGAAAAGTATTAGATAAGATAAATCAAGATAAAAATTCTTACAATCAATAATAAAATCAGAATTTTTCATTGATAAAATAAAGATAAAAGAATATGATATTATTAATGATTATCATTATTGAATAATTTTTTTCAAGGTGATTTTCTTAAGTGACGATAACTATCAATTCAACCTTCGAATTACACTTAGCCTAATGATTAAAGTATATCAAGAAGTTTTTCATATTTAATTGTATCTTTCGGACTTCTGGAATTAATATTTTTTGAAGTAGATAATAGAACAAAAAAAAAAGTCCTTCTTCGCTATATGACTAATATTGTTCTCAAAGCAATCATATTGTATGTTAGTGTACTGCACCATGAGTGACAACATTCAAATTCTAAGCATGCAGAATAAATTTAAAGTTGTTTTCTTCGAACGACAATATCCATTGGAAATTCCAATACCGGCTAAAAAGTATATATAAATGCGCATTGTTTGGTCTCCAGTTTTGATGATTAATACAGTGCGATTAAGACTTGATCGGTCTATAAACAAAGAAGCTATAAGGCCAACATAGATTTTTTATTCAAACAAGGATATTTCAGCATTAGTAAAACATGTCAAAGCCTTTGACCTTCCATTCGAGAGGTTGGTGTGCCTTTATGATTGGTAACAGTTTGATGTCATATGATTGTAGTTTGCTTGATTTATGAATTGGGCTTTAGATATTCTGATTATCTTCAATAATTTATTTAAAATTTTCTTCAGTGAGTTGTCTGTTCTAATCGAGTATTCTCTGAAAATTTCATAACTACAGCATTTAGTGCAACGAAAATCTATGCCAAAGCTGTTCCAGATAATGAAAACGTCAGTTTCTCACGGTCACGACAGATTAGATTCTCTTATGATGCAGTAAAGATAACAGAAACTTTAATTGTCAATAAAAGGACTGATGCTAACACTTCAAAATAATTGCAAACGATAAAAGTATGAAAAAAACCTTTTGATAAGGTTCAAGGATGAAAATAGTATTTTTTTTTTCTAAATCTGATGCATTTAGTCCAATTGACCTTGGGCTGATATTTGCGATCATAGTCTACCGAGCTCTGTTTGCATTAAAAATCTCAGATGAAAGAATTTAGATTTAGGTGCTTTTTACCTGGTAGTAGGACTTTTGATGACTACTATATATAGATCTCGTCCAATTTTTTTGCTGCTATAAAATAAGTAGAAAAACTTGAAGTTAATATATTATGTAGATGAACAAATCATTTTATAATCATTGTGATTAGAGATATGCAGGATCACGAGAAAGAGAAAATATTGAGACCGGAGTCGAAACTCAAGTGTATAGTAAAATATTCTATGGTTTTAAGCGAATTATCTTATATGAAATATCAATCAGAGCACAATTCAAGAGAGATAACCCAAAAAGTGCTAGTCATCGACTAAACAAAAGTTATTCTTACGAGAGAACTACCCGAACTGATATCTATCGTTTGAGTGATCACAATGAGATCTCGATAAGATTAGAAAAATTCTAAAAGAGTACGTGATCATAGGCTTCTCAAGCCGAGTTATGATCGTTTTACTAAATTTTCTATCCAGTTTTAGGTATTTATCGAAAAATAAAATAATGGTATTTCGATCTAAAATTTCGCCCATACATAGGTCGAATGACTAGTAGAATGTTCTAAAAGTTCCGGCCGAAAAGAATGTTCCTTTGTCAAAATATTGAATTTCCAAAAAAAATGGTTGTTTACTTGCAAATTCAATCTCTCAACATAAGAATATTCTTTTCGATTGAAACTTTTAGGATATTCTACTAATCACTTGACCTGTTAGCAGATGAAATTTCAGATCGAAACTTCGCTATGTAACTTTTCATTAAATACCGAAAGTTGGATCGAATATTCAATAAAAACGTGCATAATTCGGGTGCATAGGCACAAATCCTTTTAAGAATTTTCTAGTCTTTATCAAGATTTCCTTGTGAATCTAATAAGAACTTCAACGGCGGCTATCAGTTTGGGCAGTTCTTTCGTTAGTTTTGTTAATATAATTTTGTGAACGTTCTTGGTGAAACCATTCTTTTTCTTTTTCTTTTTTTTTTCTTTTATCAACAATTCATTTGTCATAAGATGAATTCATATTAAAAATTTCTTAGATTGATGTCGTTTTCAAAATGAGTTAATATATTCCCAATTAGTGCTTTTATCACATGCATCAACAAACGAGCACGTGTAATAGCAACAGATTCAAAGGATAGACAAAAAAAAAAAAGACGGAAAATAAAACAAACAAAGATAAAGAAAATGTTAACAAGAACACAGCAACCGGAGAATAAACTAGATAATAATCAAAGCATATATATAATGGATAAAACATGATTGACATAACTATGGACTTTCCTATTTTTAATTTCTTTTTTTCCTTGTATAATGATAAATAGTCAAAAACATAAAAAGACAAAAGGTTAATAAACGAAAAATTTTCAATAGATTCTTTTTTTATCGTTTGATTTAGTTTAAGCCTTACCATGGATAACTATTGCAAAGAAAAAAAAAGAATCAATAGACAAACAACAAACAAAAGAAGAAAAAAAAAAGGGGCTTTTTTTGTAACATTATATGATTGACATTTTTATACGTAGACTACGATAAATCTTAAAGATCTTCATGAGCTGCTTCTACATTATCATCACCTTCTTCTGTTTCTTCTGCTGTCTAAAAAAAGCAAAACAAAAAAACAAAATTGTTTTTGTTTTCTGTAAATCTAAATAATTCTTTTGTGAAACATACTTCTTCAGGAATGTGGCCTGCTTCTTTTCCATTTGAATCAACAAATTTTGTAAGTGATTCAACTGTACGTTCTCCTTGATAATCAATAACTTCATCAGAATCTTTAGGAAATAATCTAGAAAATAATTTAATTTAATACAATAAATTTTTTTTTTTATATATTAAAATAGAAATTTATACTTTATTGTTGGAAAACTTTGAATTTTAACATCTTCAAGTTCATTAGCAGTAGCATCCATTTTAGCAATAACAACATCGGCACTATCCTTATATTTTTCACCTAATTGTTCATATATAGGTGTTAATTGTTTGCAATGACCACACCTATAAGAAATTATTTTACTTGACGCTTTTTTTTTGCGTTCTCTATATAATTAATTATTCTTACCAAGGAGCAATAAATGTAACAAGCACAGTTTTCTTTTTATCATGAGCAACTTCATGAAAATTTTTACCAACTAAAATTTTAACTGGTGCTTTATCCCAATCATCAGGAATATCTTGTGTAAGTAAATGTTGTTTAAGTTTTCCATCAAAGAAAGCTTCAACAAAATCAGTTAAAACATCTGATGTTATATCTGATGAATCAGGTTTAAATTTGCTCATTTCATCTTTTAATGTAATTAAACGAACAGCTGGAAGACTTGCTGTTTTAAGACCAAAAAATTCAAGTACACGTTCATTCTCTTCATCATCAGAATCAATTGAAACAAAAAGTGTCTAAATAAATAAATAAATAACAAAAAAAAATTAAATTTTTTTTTTTTGTATTTACTTTTCCACGATATTGTTGAGCAGCAGTTTTAAATTCTTCACGAAGTTTTTCATAATCACTACCCTTTTTACTAGCAAATAAAAGTACATGAACTTTAATTTCACCACCGAAAATTTTTTGTGCTGTCTAAATAAGATGAACAAAAAAAAATTATTAAATTTTATTTATTTATTTTCTTACTTCAGCATTAAAATCAACAACAGTTGGAAGTTGATTTTCTTGAATAAATTGACGTATTGAACTTTCATCAATTGATGATGTAAGATCATTACGACCTTCATCAAACTAAATATACAAAAATAACAAAATAACAAAAGCAAAAAAAAAAGACATACTTTTTTCAAGAGAACAACTGTATCTTGTTTAACATTGAGTTCTTTAAGAACATCAGCATTTGATGTTATACCAAATGGAATACCATCAAGTGTTTTAGCTACTTGAAGAAATGATGCAGCAGTATCACCATCCATATCCTAGTTAAATATAAATATATTAATATAAAATAATAAAATAAAATAAAATAATTAACCTTAAAAGCACCAATAACAACAACATCACTAGCTTGTTTTAATTTATTAAGATCATCAACAGTTTTTAATTCATCAGCTGCTGGTCCAGTTTTCTTTTTTAACCAACTAATAATATCATCTTGTCCACGTCCACCAGTATATTCAAATGTAGTACCATCACTAAAAAATTTTATTGTTGGATAACCTTTAACTTCATATTTTTGTCCAAGCTCTTGTTCAATTGTTGCATCAACACTGCCTAATTTAATTTCACTATCAGATTCAGCTAATTGTTTAGCAGCAGCAGCATAAGCTGGTGCTAAAGCTTTACAATGACCACACCATGGTGCAACAAATTTAACAAGTAAATGTTTATTATTTTTGACAGCATCATCAAATGTATCTTTTGTAAGTACAAGAACATGACTTTCATCAACATTTGATGTATCATCACAATGAATACGTTTTGTTGTTTGTGTAAGAATAACTATAACAGCTAAAATAGTTGCTTGTATAAATCCTGGAAACATTTTGGTTTTTTTTTTCTTCTTTATTTGCTAATAAAAATCAATACAGTGATCTGAAAGAAATAAATTTAAAAGAATATATGTACATGTAAATGACCTTGGTAGTATATATAGAGAAGTATTCGAATCAACTATGCCTCGTCAGCACTAAGAAAAAGAAAAAATAGTGATCGATTCCACCATCCAAAATAATCCACGACGATGTGTCGACTTCTATAGAATACCCATCGTCGACGTGTTCTCTCTGTATATCATATCAGTGGATGGAAGAAACGGCATTAAGAGAGGCTATAACAGAAGAAAGAAATTATTATATTTAGATAGAGGCGTATGAGTACAAAAAAATCAACATGGACGATAGACAAATTTTTTTGTTTTTTAATTTTAATTTTAATATTTTTTTTTAAATATTTTTTTGTTGTTCTATCAATTCTTTGATATAAATATATTTTATAAAAATTTATTTGATATAGGCAATAGAAAAACAAAAAAACAACATTTGTTTTGATTGGTTAAAAGTCAAATGACTCATTATGATCAGTAGGCTATGTGACTAGATTTTTTTTTATTTATGACATTTATTGCAAAAGACAGAATAATTCATTTTTACAGTCTATCGATTTTTCTTCATAATAAAAACGCCTTTATACAGTAATTTTCTTAAATGACAAGGACATGTTAAAGAGTGCAACTGAAGAAATCGTAGAATATGTGAGTCGTAGTGTCATTAATTTAGAGAAGTATCTCAATACTTCTTTGAGAAGTCTTCTACCTATACCGACATATACAAAAAATAAAAACAATAGTTTATGTAAAAACTATTGAAAACATCATTTGATTTTCTTTTCTTCTTCAGTACTTTAAAAGTATAATGTATTACTCATATTTATAAATAAAAACCTATGATTCAATGAGAAAGAAAAAAGATAGACAAGTGTTTTTTTTCTTTGTTTTTCAATAATCTAAACCTATTTGTGTTAATGTTTTTTTCGTATAGTTTTTCATTGTCATCGTCGATATTTATCTTTTGCGTTTGTCTCAACCCTTTCTTTTCTTTACTTTAACCCTTTTGTCGATTTCTCTCTCTCTCTCTCTCCCTTTTTTTCTTTTTCTTTTTCATTTGAACCTCGATAGCGTTTTGCATTAATAACATTGAAAGTAGAGGTAAATGTTTCTCTCTTCTTCTACAAGAGAAAAAAAAAAACAAAATATTTGGATTGTTTTATATATCAATATGACTCATTCTTTTTTTTTTCTTATGAAAATCAGTTTACAATACAATATAGGTATATGATCATTCAGTCATTTTACACATGCACTTAGTAGTGTAAACGAAGCTAAGATAGTACAACGAAGAATATACATTTCTCTTTCTTATTATCAGTGTGAGTAAACATATGTTGACGAAACTTTACATACGTATAGAAACACATATGCAGTGATAAGGAAACAACTACTGAAATAATTCTTTAATTCTTGTAGATAATTCATATTAAAATATGGTTTCAGCAATTTATTCTATCTTTCTTCTAATTAGTAAGATTGCGACTTTATTTAAAAAAACAAACAATATTTCATTAATTTATATTTTTAGCTTGCAGCATTCTTATTTCATCAACTAATGTAAGACGAAAGAAAAACAAATAATTTATTTAAAATCTAATTCTTTATTTTTTTTTTTAGGGAGTAATTCTCCCTGGAAATTATACATTACCAAAATTCTCACCAAATTTATGTTTTGCTGCCCGATTTGATCTTGTGATTAATATTGAATATTTAAAAATAGATGGAGTAATATCATTAAATTTAATTATAAATAATAATCTATATTGAGTTATTATTATTTTTTCTTTAGAAAACAAATATTTCAAGAATTCCATTGAATAATCAAACTTTTCAATATTATGATGGTGACTGTTTATCATCTAATAGACATAGACTTACAATTGGAATGTTAGATAATTTAACAACAATAACATTTCAATTTAAACTCAATGAAAAAAATCAAACATCATTAACAGAAGTTTTTGGTGCTATAACTATTAAGAATACAGATTATTTTCCGAATTGTAGTGATAATATTAAAGGTTTACATGCATTTATGGGAAATGAATCATTATTTCTAACTGATCGTAATAATTCTTATCGATGTAATACAAAAACAAAAATTGATAATTTAAAAATTATGAATAATAATATTACAATTAAATCAATTGATTTAGAAAATTTACGTATTCAACCATTTATTAATGACAAGATTATATGGAATGATTATGCTACTGGTAAAGTCAAATGTTTTTTTTAAAAATCTTTTTGCTATTAAGAAAATATCATATTAACTTTTGAAATATATTTGTTTTTTTTTTTGTTTCTATTTTATAGAAAAAGTTTGTACAATGGATATATTTAAAAGTTCAACTTGGATTCCAATTGTTGTTGGTATATGTCTTGCGGTATTAGTTATTGTTATACTTGTTGTATATCTCGTTCGTCGTCGACGTTATCGTAATGGATATCAAAGTGTTTAAATTTAACATTAAAAATACGTGACACTTTTTGATTTTATTTTATTTTTCTTTTTTTTTTCTTTTTTGCTACTGAAATCTTTTCATTTATCTCATTGTGTTTAGAAATCTGAAGGTCTTTTTCTTTTTTTGAGTCAATTGCACCTATGTTCTTTATGTACAAATCGACTAACTTCTTCGTTTGTTTTCTTTCTTTTCTTTTTCATTAGAAGTTCTACGCTTTTAAATCAAGATGTTTATAATGTTCAAAAAAGATTATTAGAAACTCATACTGACGCGTTATGTTTTCTTTTTCTTTTTCTTTTCCTTTTTTTCGTTCATTGAACAATAAACAAGCATTTTTCCTTATTTTTGTGAGATATTTTAAAAGTATGATGATTCAGAGATAGTCATGACAATTGTTTGAAAGAAAAGATAAATAGACGCATATGTTCTAATGACTACATTTACTATTTAACAAAGAAAAAAGGAAAGGAGTCATACATGTACGTTTGCCAGATAAAAAGAATGCAAGTAGATATACGAAGCATCTGACGTGTCTGGCAGACACATCAATAAATTCAAAGTCAAACTAAAAATAGAAATAGAAATAAAAATCAAATGTTTCTTTGTCAAGGAAAAAGAAAGAAAGAAATATGATTCGATATTTGCCGTGCATAGTGGAAAACTTAGTAAATCATTTTAATTATTGATTTTGTTATCGAAGGTCTTTAAATACAAATTAAACTATTGAATATTTTCATTCTATGAAATCAATACATCATACGAATGGACGAAAAAAAAAAAGAAAATGAATAAGTGTCGATAAGTTAAAGATAAAATATTCAATGTTAGTGAGAAAGGAAGAAGAATCCGTGAAGTTTATTGATGTTATTAACATATCTGCATACAATCAAAAGTCCGCTTTTATATTATCAATAATAACTATTTAATTCTTTGGTCGTTCTAGGTGAATGAAAGATAATGTAATTTATCGACTTCTTTACATGTCATTATATTTTTTCCAAAATACAAATATCTCGTACGAAAAAATCTTGTCAGATGTCAAATCGCTTTTCGACCAAGACGATGTTCATTTGACGAGTAATAGAAAAGTCTAGAATGGTTTGGTTTACCGGATTTTCGTTCTTGATATATCGAAATTTTACTAGACTTTTTAACAAAAGCTGTGATCACGTGGAAAATCAACTTTTGAGTTTCGACTTCAAACTTTGCATGAACACAGTTTTTAATGAGATTAGTTGATTGTAAAAGTTTTAGCTTTTCTACTATTTCCGTTCTGGAGATGACCAAAATTTACTTTTACACATGAAAGAATTCCGAATATTGAATATCACAGGACAGGAGATACTTGAAAATTTACAACTTGTACAATCAACGAATCTTATTAAAAAATCTTGTTCATGCAAAGTTTGAAATCGAAACTCAAAAGTCGATTTTCCACGTGATCACAACTTTTGTTAAAAAAATCTAGTAAAATTTCGATATCTCCAGAGCAAACGTCCGAAAAATCAAACTATTCTAGATATTTCTACTGCTCATCAAATGAACATCGTCTTGGCCAAAAAGCAATTTGACACCTAGAGATGCTTCCTCATGAGTTTTGTGTAGAGTACAAAAGTATGACCGAATAGGCTGTTTAACTCTTGATCAAAGTATAATAGGACAATTTGGTTGTTTTTTTTCTTTTTGTGTTCTGAGCTCAAATTTCTTTGAGAAGAAGCAATTTGGGGTTTATCGTTTCGTAAAGATGGTTAAGATGTCGGACGTTCGATTGTTAAAGATAAAATTTATGTACAAGAAATGATGAGTCCTCGTTGAATAAACTAATGAATGACTATATTGTTATTCGTAAAAGATTCATTTTTTGTTCCGAGGTGAAAAAATAAGAATTCAAATACAGTGTGTTAAAATAAAAACAATCACAAAGCATCAATAGTTGCTAGAATTTGAAATGAGAAGAAGTTTTACATCAGGATTGTTAGCTCCAAGATACAACCCATCAAAGGTAGCGTCACTTTCAATATATTGTATCCTGAGCTGTCAACCCTGCTTTGTATTTTAATTTTGATATAAACAATTATGGTATGAGTGTGAACGTGGATGAAGAGAAGATTCCAAATCCACAGCCACCAGCACACACACACACACGCACAAACGCCACTCAGAACGACACAAGTAAACTAGACTTTTTCAAAAAGAGCTCAGTTCCTGGTAGGGATGTGCGGTGTCAGTGATAAAACCGAAAAAACTGACACTGACGTCACTGGAACACCGATGACCAGTATATCACGGATCACTGATGCGCTGACATCCTCGGCGTCACTGGTGACTCAAGCACACTGACTCTACTGATCTCTCGTAATTAGTTGTTATATAGTATTGCAAGATATGTGCTTGAAATAAACACACAACAATCATAAACTAGATATGCGTGTTCTTTCACGAGGAGTAATGGCTTTATTTTTAGAAACGTGAAGAAGAATAATATATCTTCGTCGAAGAATTAGATAATATGTTATACGTGAAAATCTTCGACAAAAAGAAACCACATAAATGAATGGATATTGGAGAAAGACAATTTTATGAAAATAAAAGTAAATGCGTCTTTAAAGATCAAGATTAAATAAAATGAAAATGTGGGATAGAATAAAACACATATTAAAGAGAATCAAATATAGATAGTAGTAAACAAAAATTATAATATTATCTATGGTGTGGGTCATCATTTACCTAACGGCTATGACAATATTAACACGATTGAGTTTAGTTTAACTAATGAAAATATCAAATGAATGAATAACTGGGCATATTCCACCAGCATTGCTAAATTGACAGAGTAGAATTTCATAAAGGAAATACTCCATCAATACTGTGATTAGATGTTAGTTATACAGAACATTTTATATTCTGCTGAAGGCAGCTATCAATCGCTGTGAAGACCCATGAAGGGTGCCTGTCACGGTCTGTGATGGACCCGTTCCTGTCTGTCACAGTCTGTGATGGGTCCAGACCGTGTCTGTGACGGCGGTGGGTGTGGATGATGACGCTCTTTTCATTCACACCCACCCACACCCCACACCCACACCCTCATAAAATTCTAACTTATAGAAAAAATTTGTCGTATTTTCATCGATAAGTGGCATGACAGAGATTAAGAAACATTCAGAGTTATAACTAAAAAGAAGAATTTATCAGAACTTGAAACAAGTTGACATTACTGTGTTGAAAATGATAAAAAAGGACTTTTGAACAGAATTAGGGAAAATCAATGATAAAGAACTATTTTCAATTATTTGACTATATGATTTCTTATGTTCGTCATGCTCATGTTTCATGTAACAAACTTAAAAAACAAACTTGAGCAGAGACGGAGGGTGAGGGTATGGATCTTACTTTCGCCTACACCCATACTCGTTCAAAAAGATAAAAATCTTCTAGACTTTGGCTGAAAGAGGCTCAATAATTAGAATCATCCTACCTGCACTGCGAATGAAGTTTTGGCTCCTGCTTATCTTTATTTGGAATTGAAAGCTTTTGATCTCTTCAGATCAGCAATGCACAGAAATTATGCCATATGAACATGCTTTAGTCGATCGGTCGACAGTGTTGGCTTTTCCCTAGTGAGAGAGATGAACTGCTTTTTGCTAATGAATGAACAGCTCTTTTTCGTTGATCTGGACAGAGAAGTAGATTAGGCTAACGGTATCATTGCTCGTTTCAAAGCCATCCATGCCTCGACATGTCTGATTTCGGACGTTGCTGATCAATTGAGATATTTTTTCTTCTTCTTTCTCATCGTTTGATTCTTCGCTGACTATTAATCGAGCGTTTTCTCCGTTCTTCTTTTTTCCATTACTTTCTGATTCATTTTCTTCTTCAATCCGACCAGAACAATCCACACTTCTCGATTGTTCGAGTGGTTCTCGAATATGCCTATAAAGTTTGTCAATATCCACGAGTTTACATTTACGCAATATATGACGCAACTCTGGGAAAGACATGAGTAGATGCGAGACATTTGAGTACATGCATATAACACAAAGGGTTCCGTGAGCGCAATGGAGAGCGAAAAGTTCTGCTTGTAAAGAATCAGCTATACGCGGTGCTCTATTGCTGATAATGACGAGGCAGTACCAGGATTTTGTCAGCTACATTTTGACAGTGGATGGGTAAAAAGAAAGAAGAATATATACATCCACCCATTTTCAAAGACAAGCACAGTTGAGTTTGATATTAGCATATATTCAGCCTTCAAATGCTCCTTTAAATAGACTTTCAGTACAATTCATACGGGACTGATGTATGAAACCTACGATAGAATATTTAATTCATTTCTTTTCGATATATTCCATTGATTTTCTTGGAAGAAGAACTTGCTGCTCTCGATGGCTCGTATCACGACAAGAACAAAGTATATTGATGACAGTGAAGATTCTGATTCGACGATTTACTTACTGAAATACCAGTATCTTTGATTCTCAATTGGAAACATTTCTACCTTTGTCAAAATCATCCAGATTTACAAATTGTTCTTAAGTTACTTGCAAATTTCAACATTTTTTCCTTACTTCATTGAATCATCTGAAGATTGGATTGATCAAGCGGCACTATTTTTATTAAGTTTTCGAATATTTGAAATAAGCTATTCTTAATTACAATATTAAGCAATCGAAATATTTTTGTATATTCCCTGTGTTATCGTACTATAAAACTACTATAAATGAATACGCTCTACTACCAAACACTACACTTGTCTTTCCGACTGTTTCCTTGACCTGGTGTACAGCCAAATGCTCGATCGAATTCATCGAAATTTGATGTTGGGCCAATCACTCTGAACATCACAACAAATTCAATCATCATCAAATTAACCATGGGAAAAAAATACCTGAATTGATCCAATGAATGAACATCTATTCGAAGACGATTAACTGCATAGGCATTCGTCATCTTAATACACCAGTTATAAGCATAATTGATAAAGAACAATTGTTCCGAAGAATATTTCTGAAGACCAGGTAATCTTTTGTCAACATTCTTATTGTTTGCTGCCCATTTTTGATAGGCCTGAAACAAAATAATATTTTCTCAAATTATTACATTTAGTATTACATAGACAAATGACATATTTATCAAACAATCTCAAAAACGTTGCATGATAGATTATAGCATGCTTGCTAATAACTCAAATATACTTACGAAAAATGCACCTCTAAGACCACCATTGTCAGCAATATCTTCGCCTTGTGTTAGATTTCCATCTGCCTAATGAATGTTAAAATAAAATTAATTTATTCAATTCAACAAACTTAAGATGAAAACCTAACTTGCATATCGATCTGTGTCACTGTATAGTTGCTGTACTGATTGATAATACATGTCTTGCGTTCGTTAAACTTTTTGATTGTTTCTTCTGTCCACCATGGAATGCGATTTCCATCTTTGTCGAATTGTCGGCCGGTATCATCGAACCCATGTGTAACTTCGTGTCCAATCACATACCCAATTCCTAAATTAGTACATGTGATAAAAGGATTCATACTGAGTTTTCCAATGAACATATAGTACAGTAAGTCAAATGTTTTTTAAACGAAACATTAGACAATTTTTTTTTCGTGGAAATGTGAAAATCGAAAAATATCAAGATTTTCCTCGCAACGAAATTTAGAAAAATCTTTACTTGATATTAACCATGTACAAAAGGATTTATTTTCTAATATAAATTTTTTTATCTTTTAGTCCAATTAATAATATTTCTTGCCTTATTTGAAACAAATTCTGTTTATGTTTTGATCTTCAAAATCTTTTCAATATTCACGTGAACAAATATAATACACTATGTTACACTATTATTTGTTTGTTTTTTAAATGCGTAAAAATTGTCAAATATTTGGTCGAGAAAATTTCAGTTCTACTGTAGTCCTATGAGTTCAAAATTTAATGCTTACCACCATAATTGAGATACCTAGTAGATAAACAGAATAGTTAAATCAATTACGAAACAATAAACAGAGAGAATAATTACTTGGGTGCATCCTTATTAAAGAAAGGTATTTGTAAAATACCAGCCGGAAAACCTGAAGTATAAAAGAAAACATATATTCGTATGTCGTATAAAGGTAATGTAGAAGATCAATGAACATACTGATTCGATTTGTTGATGGATCATAAAAGGCGTTTACAACACTGGGTGCAGAGTATTCATCCCAGTCTTTTTTGTCGACAGGTTTTCGCAGTAGTTGAAAATTTTCCTTGGCAAATATTTCAAGCAATTTGAGAATGTTTCTAATGTAGGATGAGTTGAAAGTGTACTATATTAAAAAATATGCAGTAGAGAAGAGAAGTTGACTTTTCTATTGAAAACGTTATAAGGATAGTTTCTCTAAGATTTCGAATGATTTTACAATCGTCATGAAGAAATCTTATACCACATTTATAATAATGCATAGCGGGATCAAAGCGGTAGAATCTCATATATACACTTCAACACTTATTACATTGCTTACCTCAGCATAATCTTCGTCGAGTTTTGTATTATTATTGCTGGCCAAATAGTCAGGATAACCGATATGCTGATCTATACTTCTGGCCTATATTCTCATGATTTCATTTTGATTATCATTTGTTTTCTAGATTTACCTTCTCAATGGCTTTTGTTTTTGATTCAACATCCATCCAAGTAGATCCTTGAAGCATTTCGATGAATGCATCTCGGATATTGTTGATCATTTCAAGAGACTTTAAAAATACCAAAATATCAATAAACACGATATACGTTTAAACAAACCTCATTGAAAGCATTTTCATCAAAATATTTTTTAATGTAGAGTTTCGAGACAGCAAAACCTAGGATACGATTGACAAAACTGCCACATCTTACTGTACGTGGTCGTTCGGTATTCGTACCACGAAAGATTCGATCAAATCGTTGTCTGATAATTCGAATATGTTGTGGCATATCCGAAGTTCGACTTAGTATGAAACGCCAAACTATATAATTTTGTATGGTTCGTGGTGAAGCTCGTTGAAGGATTAATGAAACATTATTCAAATACTCGATTTCACTAACGGCTATAATGTCTGTATCTTGTAAAGTCACATTGCCTAATAGATAGGAACGACGAACATAATCGGTGAAATCAAACTATATAAACATATGATAGCACAGAAAGGAAGATGAGAGAGAAAAAGAAAAATGAAACTGACTGTGGTGTTGAATGTTAATGAAAGATTGTTGAATGTAGTTCGAACAGTTTCATCATAGCGTGCTCGTTGTTCGTCATCTGTCCAATGATACTATGAAGAATAAGTAAATAGAAATTAGTGTATCGATGAGAAAAAAAAGATATTGATTACCTTTGATATATTCTTTTCAAATTCGAAAATATCATTGACATCGTGATCAATCATTGATGTGTCATTTCCTAATGCCATAGCCAACTCGCGTATTAGCTGTCGATAAGCAATCGTGATATTTGTTTCATTGGCATAGTATTGCTTTTGTCCTAGTGCAAGATCACTTTGTCCGATCTATAATGGTTAATAAGATCTGTATCCTTAGTAACATGAAAATATCATCACATTTCTATGAGTTAGATGCTAAATCAATTTTTTATGTACACTGAATGTGTGGCTAGTATTAACTATTCTCGTTTAGATTCCGGCTCACACCACGTATTCGATATTATTGACGGAAAAAAATTCTCTCCATGAGAATGTGATGTTGATGATTTATTTAGAGAACTTGAATATTCCACGACCAGAAGCTCGCTAACACTCAGTGCAGTTTGACTTCTTGTTAGGTTTTGAAATATTATGTGTTATACACTTTTCTGAAACACATATAAGCATTAAAGTTTTTTTTATGAGATTCCAATTGTGGTGATCAAAAACGACTGCTCAAATAGACTAATCAGTGCATTAATCGACTCGATTGCTGTTTGGATATCCCGGTAATTTTATGCCTACATCTATGTTGAGATCGGTCATTAGACGTACTTCAATGTTGTATACTGTCGAGTTTTCTTCACTGACTACTGTGTTTACTCGATAGATAATATTATAAGCATATTTTCGCAGTTTCAAAAAGAGATTTGACAAATCAAACGTTGAACTACTCCATGATGAACCTTGAAGTATGGGCCAACCACCCAATTCTGTATTGACCAATGAAAGAATAGGATCAACACCAGTAGCCTCTATGTCTGCTTCATCTATGCAGGATTTGTACAAGAGACGAGCATTAACAACGGCTTTAGGCTCGTTGGTATCGTTCACAGGCAGCGATGATAGAAGATCTATGACATCCACAAAGAAACAATGCTACATAGATCTCATTCATGCATACCTATAACGTTATAATACAATTGCGTTCGCAACAAATTGAAAGGACTCTGTGCACTGACTAGAACAAAAAAAGCAAAGAAAAATTTCAATCCATATGAACGAGAAGTTACTGCTAACCATCATCAGGTATTCTTGTATTTTTAATCCATGTTCCACAGGCAAAATGAAAAAAATCTTCGCATGGTTCGACTGTTTCATCGATACTTTCAATTAGGTAATTGGCTGGAAAGTAGACGATTACATTTCCTTGATTTGTTTTAGAAAACAATATATACCTGCTTTGACACAATAGGGAGTGAAACATACATCTTAATAGAATGAAATCATACAATTATCAGATTTCATTTTCAAAATAAGAAAAATACCATCTGTAGTCGTCGCTAATGGTAAAGTTCTGTTTTCTGTTGTTATTGTTTTCCTGGTTTTTTCGACACCATAAAGTGTAATGAACACAATTGTAGTAATGACAAATATTCCAACAAGAAGACCGAGCAGTTTGGTAGGTGTCATAAAGCGAGATGTACTATTCAGTAACTGACTATAACATAATAAATTTATCTTGTACTGCCATCAGACAGATAGTTAGAATATTTTTCTAGAAGGCCTGGCATGGTGAAAGTAGTTTCGATCGTATAAACTTTTTTTTTTTCTGCACTCACTTCAGGTGCTTTTTTTTATGAAGGACTCAGTTCGCCCAACAACTATATTCCGACACGTTCCTTTGTTTTATCTTTCTAACGATTATTTCTGCCATTAGCAGTACATCAGAATAAGAATAATAAATGTACATACCTTCTTGTTTCTGTCAAAATTGGAGTTATCACCTTCATGAGTCAAGACTGTTCACGTATGTCAACTTGTTTGAAAGGTTTCAACTAAAAATACGAAAAAGGTTAATAAATGTGTCTTAAGCCATCATAAGATACCGTTTCTCTGAAATATGGATGCAACCATTCCTGATTTTTGACACTAAAAATCGTTCACTTGCGGTACATAGAACCATCAATTTCGGCCAATTCTTCGAATGATACCGACTCAATTTTGATTGTTCTATCTGATGCCACTGTCGAATTCGACAAATAAAAGATGAAAGAATTGGTCGGAATTAGCTGAAAATCTTGAAGTTTTCGTCAATTTCTGACAATGGCATCCAATAGAACGATCAAAATTGAGTCGGTATCACTCGAAGAATTGATCGAAATTCACGGTTCCACGTACAGCAAATGAGCGATTTCAGTGCCAGAAATTAGGATTTGGTGCATCCCTACTCTGCAATGCCAAATTTCCCTTCAAACCAGTTTTTTTAAAATGGTTATTTACATTATTTTTGTGCATCTCTATAGCTTAGTGTTATTCATGTGAATAATCAAATATTACAATATAAAGAGCAATATCAAATGTTACAACATAAACAACAAAGTTAAATGTTACAAGATAGAGAACCCAATTAAATGTTACAACATAACCTATGTAAAAAACGATCAAATAATCAGATTAAAACAGATTTTTCCAACAATAATTACAAAAAATCGATTAAATGTGCCATTTTTACATTTAATTTAATGATATAATCAATTATAACAGACTTTGATATGCCATAATCAATTAAAATCGATTTCTCGCAGGAAAATCTTTTAAATCAATTAAAAAATCGACTCGATTTTAATAGATTTCAAGATTAATCTATAATAATCTATTACTTTTGGAATGATCAAAATAATCGATTAGAAATCTAATTAATTTTGATTGATTTTAATCAACTTCTGATGTAATTGCGCCATCTCAGCTAGGAACAATTTCTATAGAACTTTTGTTTTCGTTGTAATAATTTATTGTTTCTCAATTATAGATACTATTATTGATAATGATGGCTTAGTCCGTCGAAATAAGTATTAATAAACTCAATATTTAATTATTTTATTTAAAATCGCTGTCATCTTTTCATTTATTCTTAAAATATTGTGCTTAACAAAGACTCTGTTCATTATTAATATTTTGAAGTTAAGAAAGAAATATAATTTTCTATTCGTTTATAACAACATTAATTTAATCTCGTTGAATTATTAAAATGTCGATAATCGTTCATTTTCTAAATATTTTGCTCTTGCTTGAAAAATTTTCCATTTCATTTTTTCTTCTAAATCCATAAAACCATTCGATGCAAGAATACTTGAAATACTACATTGAGATAATTTATTTAGAATAACTTCACAAGCAATTCTATCATCAATAAGTAAAAATTCACGAAACCAGATACATAAAATATCAAGAATCGATGAAATTGATAAACGTATTCCATCATCTTGTTCAATAAATTCACCACCATTTGGATACATATTTATATATTCAAGTTTTGATAAATAAAGTAATATAAATGTTCGACATGCTGACGAAATAAAATTTAATTCAAAACGATGGGCTAGAATATGAAAAATACTTTTTTTAAATAGCTAACAATATTATACCTTGAATGTTTTTTCTAAGAAGAGAAGTAGGAGATTCCAGGATTCATTATAATTTCTTAGGATTCTTCCTTGAGTATGGCTCTAAGAGTTTATTTGGAGATTTTATCTGCGTAATAACAGTTTTTCATGTTGGTTTTTTTCTTTCATTCGTTAGTGACATGATTTCGAAAAAGAAACATACTCTTATCTCTGAATTCGGACTTTTCTTTGAGCTAATTTTTATCTAACTAGTTGTCCATAAAGAATGGACGTCTCAGTGTTTTGCGTATATTTCGATGATATTAAAACGTGAAGAAGCAATTTTTTTAAAGATACATCTTTTAATTATCTACAATCTTATGTATTTCAACTAATTCGAATCTGATTCGACGACGAAACAGATATCTTTAAAAACCATAACTTTCAAAAAACAAGTCTTTCTCAAGTTTTGTTCTACACGCTTTAACTCTCGAGCAAGTTTTTTCAGTTTCTCAATCGATGTGAACCAACAAACGACAAAAAATATCAAGGTAATGAAATAGTTTAAAAGTTTCACAGTTGAGTTATTTGTCTCTGAATAAACATTATCATCAATACACAAAAATGTATGCTAATGTGATTGCTATTCATATGTGAATCTGTGAGCATAATTTTATCCAAATTTCTAAAAATCTTCAGAAACTTAAGCAGGTACATATCGTGGCTGTGAAGTCGATACATTACAGAGTACTGAGCATTTAACGAGCATCTTTTGAAATTATTGAAAACTTTGACCAACTTGAACGAAGTCATAATGATAATTCCACATATGGATAGCAATAACATTAGCATACAATTTCGTGTATTAACAGTAATATTTATTCAGAGACAAATAAATCAACTTTGAAATTTTTAAAATACATTATTATTGATATGTTTTTATCGTTTATTGGTTGACACCCATTAAGAGACTAGAGAAAAAAAATTACTCAAGAGTTAAAGCATATAGAACAAAAATTGACAAAAAGTTTTTTTTGAAAGTTGTGAATTTTAGACATCTGTTTCATCGTCGAATCCTAATCGAATCAGTTGAAATATATAAGATTATAGATAATTAAAAAGTACATTTTTAAAAAAAATGTTGCTTCTTCACATTTTTTAATACTATAGAAATATATGTAAAATACTGAAAGATCCGTTCTTTATAGACCATCCGTTATATTGAGTTACTTTAGATATCTTACAAAACTCAATCGAATAGATCTTGGTTCCACCGAGTTATTATTGAAAAATTAACGTTAGCAATATGACACGAAAATGACAAATGTTTTCACTGTGTCCGTTTCGATTTACAAATTCTGCCGGTTTAAACAATGTCTCTAAAAACTAAATAGTACGTTTTGCGAAGGACTCTTCGGGCTCCAAAATCTCTATGTGAGGCTTCTCCTAGACATGCTTAGATGTTTCAAAAAATTGATTTTATTTGTGTTTAGCAATCTGAATGAGTATGAAATTAGAAACGAAAAATCCTTCGTGAGGATCGCAAGATGATATCAGCATCAAAAGTGTCATTCTGGGATAAGGGGATCTTCGAAAAACCATTTTTTTGGAAGTATTTTTTTGAACTCTGATCTTGCTGAAAATTTCATCATAGATATAGTTCATCGTGTAGAGCTTATTCTGAAATTCTTGAACTTCTCCGTCATAAGGTTAAAAATTTATTTGCTAATTACATTGTAGTTAATTAACTAGTTCAGTTTCTTCTAATGAAGAAATTATAAAAAAAACATACTATTGAACATGTTCTATTCATAGTTGACGTACGGTACTAGATTTTCCTGTAATAGAAATACATCAAACGAGGAAATCTTTCTAACTCGAATATTTCTTTTGACTTAAAAATCAGTGAACAATAGATTATCGACTATACTGATTCTAAATATGAGCATGAAATTTGTTGATAGGCCTTACAAGATCTACTTTTGTGGAACATTAGTTTTCTTGAGCGAAAACCTCTGTTCACCAATATAATTTTCTGATCTATCTCAATTATAGAGGGCATCGAGTTGGTATAAAAAACCTACTTTATGACATTTTGAAGTGCTAAATGAGACGCAGAGAAATGAGTTTTATTTTTTCGCTAGATCCTTACTAATGTCTTGCAACCGGATTGGTACCCGAATCCGACCCTGCAATATATAAGGTCTCGACATTTCAAAATATTTTCACTTTTTTCGGACTGCTAATTTATATAAAAGCATAGGAATGAAAATCTGAGCGATTTATTGTATTTGAGAATAGGTCATAGAAGTAGAAAGCGATTTTATTTTATTAGAAAAATTCATTTTTAACGAAAACTCATCTATAGATAATGATAAACAATATGACGAAATAACTCAAGACATGACGAGGAAAATGAATTATCAAAAAAGAAAAAATGAACATGTATTCTCGTGATGGAAAAAATCACTCGTGTATGTATTCACAATTATGGCATTTGGCACTAACATTATGTTCCATTCCAGCGTCATTAGCATCAAGCAAATGTATGCTTAATGAAATTAATCGGATTTTACAAGCAAAAAGACACCAAATGAATCTTGAATCACTAGCTTTTTTTTAATGAAATTTGAGAAGATCTCATTTCTTTTTGTTACTGTTTATGGAAGAAACTAAATGATATATTTTTTCATATAAAATAAAAGTTTGAAAATCATACTGCAACTGTAAAAGTATCTGTCGAATGTCGATTAAGTCCGGTCTGATGCCGAGTATAAAAAAGTACCAGTCTGGGTTCGATTGCGAAAAGTCATACCCATGCAAGATACTAATTCCTTACTGAAATTGAGTCTGTGGTTTTGTCTTACTTTGCTACGAGTAGGGGTTAAACTGACATATTCTCACGTAGGTTTTTGCTATTTGCGAAGTCAATACGACAAGTTTTCACTCTAATAACCATATCGGAGGAGTCCTAGATCAACACAGTCGATGATCTATTGTCCACTGATTTTGAAACCAAAAGCAATTTTCAAGTTGAGAAGACTCTAGCGTAAGAACTTATTACCAAGAATGAGTAATATCGTCACATTATCATTATTAATTGTACATCGAAATTGTGGATATAAAAATTGAAGTAATTCAATCATTTCATTAGGTGATACATCAAGAATTTCAATTGAATCAATATTTTCATCTTGAAAATACGAGTGAAAAATTTTTGATCCAGCAGCTAATACACTTTTATCAACATATAATTCTTTATCTAAATAATAATGTTTTATATAAATAAATTTTATATCTAAATCTATGTAAAATACCTTGAACAACAAGTATTAAATCACTAAAAGGATGTGATTGAAAGAAAAATTCTTCAGCTGAATGTTTTATCATATGAATATTCGTATCAATAGTTTTCATTCGTTTTAATGATTGATTTGAATCCATTTGTTTACTTTTATTTTCAATGAAAATTGATTTTTTACAATCACCATCAACATTAAATCCAGATAAAATTTCTGAAGAAATCATTGATAGAAGAACAAAAGAATGAGTAAAGCGCCAAAAGCTAATATTCTTTTTTTTTTTGTTTTATTTTTTTTGTATGATTTTTTAAAAATAAACATGTACATGAATCGACGATTATTATCTTTATGGATTCATGTTATCATTAATTCAAGTTATGAAGACGATTGCTACATTTTTCAATAACTATCGTATCAATCGAAATGTTTATAATATTAATACAAATACAACAATAGATCGAATTGAATGTGAACGAAATGTATGCGAAAAAGAATTACATAGATTAAAATATGGACTTGAGAATTTATTAAAAAATAAAGCTCATAAAAATTTTCAAATACGAAAGACAAATTGGATAGATCAATGTTGGTCATGTTGTCGTCGATGTACTCGTAATAGAAATCATAGTAATACATATATGAATAAGCATCGCGATGGTTATCATTCTACAAGCCAATCTTCATTCTTTAGGTCCGATGCTCATTATGATGATATAACGAATAATCGAATAGTTTTTAGATAAGTTCCCGTTAGAAATTTTACTTCAGTTTTTATTTGAGAGTAGCAAAATAATCTCTGAACAATTCAAAAAATTAATTTGAGCGGAAAATTTTTGTATTTTTACTATTGCGATTTGAAACTAAAATTTGGAATCTTTATTTATATGTCAACTTATAGATCAAAAGCTACCTTACAAAATGCATTCTATTTTTCCATAAGGCACCTCAATATTCGTCTTTTTGTGAATACTCATTTTTTGAAAAACCACCCACTGTATTACATTGAAAGGAGTTCTTAAAAAAATGCTTGGGTAAAAGCTACAGTTTAGTTCAACATAATATTTTGTAGAGACGTGTTCATTCTACAAACCGATCGGTTTCGACATTTTCTTAGCATATGCAAAAAAGTTACATAAAAATCTATTGACTCACCATTAAAAATAATTTTTCATGTCTTTCAAAAAAGCTGTCATTACCCTTGAACAAAATTTCTAGGCGTATATTCGAAGCGAGCATAAACTCATCTAAAATACTTTCTCACGAGTCAAAAGTGAGAAAATATTTTATCTAAAAACTTTGCAATCATTTGTTTTATGTTAATAAACTATTGGTATATTTTTGTTTTTAGTGATTCATTTGTTTCTAAGTCTTCAGTACCTTACAATGGTTGGAAGAAATATGATTTAAAACGAAAAATTGCAAATTTTCTAACAAGCAAAATTGCTACTATTGATCCAACTTGTAAATCGATACTTTTCAAAATTCTTGAAGGAAAAATATTAGATTGTCTTTCTAATGGTCAAAAGTAATCTTTTGTTTTTTTTTTTTTATTAAAGTCAAAATATTCTTTCGTTGAATTATCCAGAGTTGATCAAAATCGATCAGATTCTATTAGTATTACGTCATTATCAACAAGCTATGAATCACCGTCTAATTCTTCTATATTAACTGATAATGAATTTCGTTCTCCTCACATCGTTCTATCCCAACCATCAACTACAGACACAATATCAACCTTAAAATCAAGTTCAATATCTGCATTTCCTTATGGAACGTCAACATCAAATGTAGATCATACTCTAACAAGGCTAACCTCTAAAAATGGTAAAAATTATTCTTTAATCTTCTCGTACCACTCTAGGACAGTTGCTCGCGAGGATGTAGATCTTCTCCTAACCGTACTCACATACTTCCCAATCATCCATGACATGCATCTTTTCTGGAATATTCACTTTTCGGATCAATTGCAAATGAATAGCCATTGTATATTAATAAAGATGCTTTCTTAGAGATGTTTGATATAGTAACTGACATGATTTCTGTTTTTCTGAAGTCATTCTATTAGTCTGTGCGACTTATATACACATGTTAGCATCCAAACTGATATGACATGCAATCTCGGATTGGACGAGGTGAATATCAAATCCGAGATTGGATGTAATCTCAGTTTGGATACTAAATTATATATATACATGCTTCGTTGAATATAACTTGTCGTTATATTAGAAGAATTATATCAATCAAGATTATGATGAAGATAATTCTCTCACAAGAGAAGCTGCCATAACTCAGTGGTTGTGCTGTTCAACACGTGTCTACAAGGCGCTGTGTTCAAATTTCAGTACCACCAGCCCTGAAATGATCCTGAACAAGTCACTAACAACTGTTTGTCTCAGATCACTTGACTGATAGCATGCTGACTACATGGTGACACACATCTGCTCTCTGTAGTTAGTTAGTGTGTATGACGAGCTCAAGCAATTGAACGCAAGAACTCTGCATCGAACTGACCTCCTCTCTACAAATAGAGCTAGTATTAGTTGTAGAGGAGATATCGGAATACTGAGTGTATCGCAAGGTACCTAAGAGGCAGGAATATTGTTTCTTCCTTTCTCACAAGAAATTTATTCGTTTTATCATTGTATTTCATTATTTTTTCTGAAACTCATATAAAGTTTGTATAGCAAGCAACTGTCCGTTTGCACCCTATAGGTCTACGTTTTTTTTTTTATATAGATATATCGAAAGCCAATGATTATGAAAAATCTACATTGTGAGTCAATCAAATAATAGATCATTATCATAAGCATTTATTTATCAATTTTTTTTTGTTTTATAGAAGTGTTCCTGTAGCTAAAACATTACGATCAAGTGATATTTTATTAGATATTTTAATTGATTATGGTTATATATATATTTTTTTGTTTCTAGGAAAATCAAAGAAAAGAAAACACTCATCTTTAGAAAACAAGCGAACATAGAAATTGATTAACATTAAAAATCAGAAAAAGTCAAACAACAAAATTAAATAAATGATAGACATTATAAAATCTTATTTATCAAAAGATATTATCGAAACTTTTCATTCTGTTATTCTTATTCACAGTGAAAAAAAAAATGTTTTTTTTTTAACAACAAATAATAAGTAATTCAGTTTTCAATTTTTTTTTTCTTCATCATATTTCCTGCTGTGTATATAGAGATGAATGAAACAAATGTTTGTACACATATGTTTTCTTTTTATTGATTAGTCGTCAAGTAAAAAACTATGCAGAATACAGAGAAGTAAGTCATTACATCTGAGAATGATTTCAAAATTTAAATGACTCGTAGAAATTATTAATGATCGATTATAATCTAAAACGATTATTTAGTTATAGTTCTGTATTAATTTTAAAGAATTCTATTCTGAAGGTTCAATTTAAAGATAATTTCATTAAAAAATCGAACAAGTTAAGAGTGATATCTCTTGACAATCTACTGCTTTCAATAGAGTTAGAAGAACATACGGATCTGTATAAAATTGTATCAAAGCCTTACATCGGACTCCGACTTCGGCGAAGTCAAAACGACCATCAAGAATTTTTTTTTGAATCAATATCGAAGTTACATCAATAAAAAAAACTAAATATTTTTACTCTTACATAGTGAAAACTTTATTTTTAATATGTTTGACCAATGATCGAAAATACATGAGATACATAAGCTTGAAGGAAAAAAAAGCACCAGAGAGACATTCTCATTAACAAGTAACACAAAAAGAAATATATACGTCAATCAACAAAAAAAAATTCTCGGAGTCAGAGCTGCAGGGAAGAAAATTTTTCATATCAAAAAGTTTGACTTAACAAGGTTCTAAATTGAATGAAGAATTTAGTAACTCATTATAATCATAAAAGAGATTAATTTTGAACTGAATAGTTTGAATTAATAATTTATAAAAATTACTTTTTTGCATTTTCTGTATGAATTACTATCCAAATAATGAGTCACTCATAATAAATGGCTACATATTGCATTGCATATTTTTATCTCTAAATACGTTTTAAAAAAAATAGAATGTGCCACAAGATACAGCATGAAAAACTTATTTTTTATTTCATCAATTAGTAAATCATAGTTTTTAACTTTATCCTATTACATATTATTGGTGATAGCATCCCACACGTAGTAATCCAAAATATTGAGATCAGAACTATTTGATGACCATCTAGGATTGTCTATAAAATGCATAAGACTTTCTTTACACCATGCCAATGATTCCTGACGTGTATGTGCCGTAGCGTTTTCTTGTTGGCAGGTGAAATCGTTGTCTAGGAGTCATTCGTTTTCAAATTATGCTTGTAGAAGAAGGCTCTAGGACAGTTGCTCGTCAGATCACTTGCTCACATGAGTGTGGATGAAGAGAAGAATCATGCCAGCATCCACACTTACACCCATGAGCAACTCTCTTGCTTTCGTGGAAGAATAACTTCAATATAATTTTCATTTGATAATATTTTATCAGATTTAAATAATAATGGGAGATGTCAGACCATTTTTAGATGCATCTAAACATTTCATAATTCTTTTTGGTTTATATTTTCTTGTTTGTCTACTTCTTGTCAATTTGCAGCATAAAAACGTTCTAATGAGAAATATTTTTCGTCAATAAATAGGATTCTCTTCAACCGATGATGTAAAAAAAGGGAATTAATCGTTTACCAAAAAAAATTTTTTTTTTTCTAAAATGTATTTAGAGATTAAAATATGAAATGCAAAATACAGCCATTTATTATGGATCACTCTTTATTTCGTGAGATGATTGTTGCACATTTTACTATATTGATTTCCAACCTTTTAAATATAAAAAAGAAGTCTTGATATTTCTATGCTATTTACTAGTAAAAAGTAATTGTTCTTCTTAAGAAGAAAATATGATTTTCTTTATGAATCGGATAAGTTCGATCCAATTTGATACACAAACAGTATCAACTTATTTTCTTCTTTCTATTGTTGAAAGCTACAAAACGCCAAGATTATAGTAGTAAGATTAGTAATAAGTTTGGTTTCAAAAAAAAACAAGAATTATCTTATCTATGAATTTTTTCTCTATAAAAATAGAAATTTATGTTTTATTTTTCTTTTTCTAATAAAAACTTTCTCTTATATTTTCTTTCTAGTTCTATTACATGGCATCGTAATGATGTGATTATTGCCATATGTATATTTGCTATAATGATTTGTTCAGGTTTTATAATAGGTCTTATGTATGGTATGTTAGCTGCATCACTCACCAATTGAATACAACATCGTTTAATGTTTATAAAATTTAAATATGATTTATATTTTCTTTTTCTACAATTTAATAAATAAATAATTGTTGATGTGAATTATTCATATTTTACAATTAATATTTAGAAAAAATATTGATTTACTATGCTGTTGTAACTCTAGCACGATCGCCTAACATCCATGCAGATCATAATCAGTTTCATCATACTATTATAAGTGCACAATACCATATGAAACTGCTCATCTTCTAAACATGTTCTACTTAAGATAAGTAGAGTATGCTAATAATATCTATCAGTTACACCGAACTATTATTTATGTGAATAGAACATCCTGAAGTGCATCTGAACGTTTGTTGATTACATAGGATTTGCTCAAACCTCAGTGAGATACATTGTTATATTATAGTTCATAACCTTTAATCGAATCATGCCCTTTTAAAGTATATATTAGGAACACTTATTGCAGCATATTAATCATATCAGTTAATCATACACAATTATTGTTTTTATCTAAAGTAGTTCACAGTATATGTGAGTGCTAAATAGTGATGCATGATTTCAAACACTTCAAAGATAGTGAATGATAAGGTCATGAAAAAAGTACTAGATAAATCTAGTGCAAAGTAATTCCTTCGCTATTTGTTCTTCTTGTAATTAAGGCTTAACATGTTCATAATATAAACTAGTAACAATTTCGTGTGTCATATTTATTTTATTAATGTAGGTCCGCAGGGATTCCAGGTGGATAACAAGTGGCAGTGTTATTATTAAATCAGTTCTTGTCTCGATTTATCAATGGGCGATAGTAAATTACAAAGAATAATTTTTCAAATAGATTTTTAAATCTAATTAGATGAACATTAATATTATCTATATTGATAAATATTTTTTGTAAGATCATGATTATATTTAAGTAATAATGATACAAGATTTTTTTTTTGCTGTTGAATATAATATGTTTGAGTATTATTTGAATTAGTTAATTAAAATGAAGAAAGAATTATATGAAACATAATTTAACATTGACATTAGTATAGAAGATTTTGTTCATTACATACTTATTTTTTCGTTTATAATTTTTTATTTTTTATATAATCAATATAATGATTAATAAGAATACAGAAAAACTTGTTTGATATACATTCATTAATAGAAATAGAATTAAAATAAAGCAGAATCGTTATTTCAGATTAATAATTCTTTGTTTTTAAAGATTATTAATATATCATTAAAAAATATCTTACAAGAAAACACCTCAACCATTTCCGAGTTTTCTGCTTTAATTAGCTTCCATTGATACTTAGAAAACTCTAAAAGCATCCGTGCTCATGACTCTTTATTTCTGAGATATATTTAAAATCATGTCGAAGAAAAAAAAATATTTTTCTTTCATTTTTGAAATGTATGGTATTTTTTGTCATCAAAATAAGTCTAAATCAACATTTCTATAGTCAGCTCGAATAATAATTTATTTACTGCAGTAATCATAAATTCATGGTTTTGCTAACATTCACAATATTAAAATGATAATTGTGTAAGACTTAGTGATTTTTTGATATTCCGAGAAAGAAAGACAAATAGAAAAGAACAACCGTCGATACTTTTTGATCACATATATATATATATCATGTTCGTGTAAGAGAAAAATACTTGACACGTATAATAATTATATGGGCAAAGTATTTCTCTCTGACATGAATATAATGCAAATATGATCAAAAAGTATCGGCGGTTTGTTTTTTTTTTTCTTTTCTATTTTTCTTTCTTTCTCTGGAATATCGTAAGTCACTAGGTCTTATGCAATTATAATAATTTGATATTCTGAATGTTAGTAGACCATGAATTTATGATTACTATAGCAAATAAACTATTATTCGAACTGACAATAAAACACTAACTTTGATGGCAAAACAAATATATACATTTCAAAAATGAGAAAAAAAAAACGCAGGTGTTTTTTCTACGACACTATTTAAAAAGCATATGTCGGAAATGAAGAATCGCAAGCACGAATGTTTCTAGAGTTTTCTTAGTGTTACTGAGATCTAATTAAAGCTAAAAGTTCGAAGTTATCTCGTTAGATGAACAATCACATAATTAATTCAAAAGTTAAGAGACAAAATATATCAGTTCTTTAAACTATTCATAATATTTTCTTTTTCATGTCTATGAATTTATATTCTCAAGTAAAATGAAGATATAAATAATGAAAAAAAATAATTTGATTATAATCCATAAAGTTAGATGAATAGTTTATTATGTTTATTGTCTAAAATAGACTTTCGAATAAGAAAAATATTTTCATCTAAAAAATTCATATTTGTTTTTTTTTCCTTAAGCTTAATTAACTTATAATCATAGATCTATAGTCAAAATTTTGAATTTTAGTTTAATAATAGTGTATTGAATAATAATAACAATACTAATGATCAATTTTATATGCACGAATAGATTTTTTTTCTTTTCTGGTACATACAACAAACTCAAAATTATAAGATGAAAAAAAAAATGAATTTTTAATTAACTTCCTTGTCTTATAGAGTCTGTTTCTGATTTCCTTATTTCAAGAAGTGTCATCTTGCATGAATTCATCATCATCAGAAAAACAAATTTTTTTTTTTGGTTTCTAAAGAAAATATATAATTATATATATATATATATTTATTTTTTTTTTTTTGTGTGTTTCTAATCAAAGTTTTTTTTTCATTTCGAACGACTTGAGTAACCTTAAATTGCATGTTCATATGGATTATTTCAATCACCTAAGGCTATCAATACATTACGACGAAGTCCACCTGTATATACATTGTTTTTTTGAATTCATGCAATCAATGAAATGCACATTTGTAAACAAAGAAAATATGACATAGTCGTTCCCGTCTAAATATAATATAGAGAAATCGGATGATGTTTTCCGGTATAAATTTGATTCCTTCGCTTTCTTGTCTTTTTTCTTTCTCGATTTCTATCCGTTACAAAGTCGATAGTAATGATGCGACATGCTCAATCAAGTGGTTTATCAACAATATGTTTGTTCATTTATTCTTATAGAGTTGTCTTTTTTTTTTTTTTTTTTTTTTAAAGCAAAATGCAAATGAGAAACTGCTCGTACGCATGATAAGTATGACTCTCATACTCGTCGGCCTAATCATGATGAGCATCATCGAAAGTTAGTTCCTGTATAGTAGAACAAGTCAAGATGTATATACATACTCATCGTGTTCAATTAGTGTTAGTTAATGAATTTATGGTCATGATAAAGGAAATCAACTACTGTAATCAAATAATGATTAGTTTTCCTACAAATTTTGTTCGATCCATTTCTTCTATTCAAGCGACTTCCTTTTTTTTTTTCATGTAGAGTCAAGTATAAATATGTCTATATAACATGTCAAATATGTCAAACATCGAATTCACAATTAAATATTCCAAAATTTTTTGACTGTTTATTCCTGTACAATAAACGAAATTATTCAATAGTATAATAACAAAGAATAATTAACATCAAGTACATTTAGCTATAGGCACTAGCTTTCTTTTTCTTTCTTTATTGTATTAACTGGCTTTTAATCAAGCTTTCTGCTATTTTGGTTAATTACATCATATGTAAAGGTCTGTCTGCCTTTTTTCACGCTTATTATATCTACATATATACACTAAGATTTCTCTATTAGAAAAGAAGAAAAACATTATGTCGAGATGCTTGCAGAAAAAATTATACAGATTTCTAGAAAAAAAAAATTGACGGATAATAGATGAAAGAAAAAAGAAAGTAAAAAGGAAGAAAAGGATAATGCAGATTGATGCACTCAGTTGTCTAGAATAGTGCTTATTTAAAAAAAAAAACGACAACGAGAGCAAGGTTAATAGAGTATATCTATGTTACTCATAAGAAATATGATGTAACTCATTGTATAAAAAAAAAAAATGCAAGTGACTTTCTTACTTCTTCCTTTTACTTACATGCAACTGTAAATCTTCGTTTAATTTTCTATTTATTATTTTAATTTATTATTTATATTCTAGAAAAAAAATCTCAATTAATTATAATTAAATATTTAATTTTAATTAATTATCATGTTCCATTGGTGGGTGTTTGAAGCATTAGAACAGTAAGTTGTTACTTTCTAATTGATAGAAAATTCGTTTGACTATTATCATGACTAAATTGAGAAGATAATCTTTTGGAAAACCTTTTAAAAGAATTATACGACCTAGACAACTGCTCGATATAATCTCTTCGTTTTGGTTGATGATCAATATGTTTTTTTTTTCTATATGATAAACGATATTTTATAATGACATAAATCTTTCACTAAGGTGATTTACAATAGAACTAAGATATATAATGTAATTTTCTAAATAAAAACATATATTAACAATTCGATAAAAGAATATATTAATAATATCTATCATATATTTGTTCAGAAACAAAAGAAAAATAACATCTATAGTAATTGACTTTTTCAATGAAAATAAAATAAAGGCCATAGATCCATTAATTTATGATTATCAATTATGCAATAGAAAAAAAAAATAACTTCGTAAATGTCAGTGAATAGATCATAAAAAAATATTTGTCATCTAATAATGTCAAATTGGCAGATACTGTTTCAAGGATATTTATCTGGCTAATATCAAAAATATTTTGCTATTTTGGAAAATATTTATCGAATAAATCAATGATCTTTATAGATTAATTTTAGAGATGTGTAGAATTATCTTACCCTGTAGGGTAAGAATAAAAAGTATCTCACAAGGGAACCTATCCGACTGAGAATCTTCGTTTGAGCTCATAGGTAGAACTCATAGTATAGATATGGATATCACAAGAAAAGTCGCAATAAGAAATTTCGGTCTGAAATTCTCCCTAACACTAACTCTTATGATTCTTAGGATATTCTGAAAGTTTCAACTCGAATGAATTATTACTTCTTAAGATATTATATGCTTAAGAACTGGACTATTTTTCGAGCGTTTGTGTAACAATAACGTTTATTTGAGCAGCAACTTTCAGGATATAATAAGGCCCATGAGAATTATTATTGTGAAGGAGTTCAGGACGAAACTTCTTATTGTGATTTTTCTTGTGATATCCTGCAATACGTTGAAAGTTTAGTAAAATGGCTATAACTCGAGAAGAAAGACCCAATGGCACGAACTCATTCTGGATTTTTATCTACTTTATGAGTCTTACCTATGAGCTCAAACGAAGATTCTCAGTCAGATGAATTTCCTCGTCAATCAGGGTACGAGAAAAGCTTACTCAACATATCTCTAATATGATACAATTTCGCTATTTATTACTTTTAGAGTCTTCCAAATAGAGTAGAATTAAGGAAGAGTAAAATAAAAACTTCATAGAGTAAGGTAAAGGTTAGAAAAATTTTTTCGCGAGAAAATCTCTTCTGTCGCCCTTTTCCTATTTTAATGATTTTGTTTTGCCGATAGATACCAGAGACCGTCACAGGGCACTTTTTCTTGCCCTGCCCAGCCCTGAAACTAACTCATGGCAAAATTTTTTCGTCCTGCCCTGCCCTCAGGGGCAGGACAGGGCAGGGCATTTCATTTGATCTTGCTAATTAATAGAGCTGCTAATATGTTAAAAGTATATAGCCATTTTCAGGTTAAACATGTACATGTTATTTACATTAATTCGAAAGAAATGTTATACATAAACCAGGATCATCATAGGAAACGTCCATGACATTTGAGCATAAAAAACAATCAAAATTATCACAAGGAGAAAATGCAAGTATTAGGAAAAAAAAATATTGAAAGATTAAATAAACATAGTAAATAGTTTTATCATATGAACGCGCATCGTTCGACGTTTTCCCTTCTTTTTATCCATCCTTTTATTTATATATGTAGACTAAATTGCATCCAATGAAATCATAAAAAATGCCACAATTACATCAGAGACCGAAAACGAGTCGAGTTGAATGAGAAGTTTTGAGACATGTACCCAGTCGAGTCGAGTCGAATCGAGTCTGCTCAGACCTTCTGTCGAGTCGAGCCGAGTCGAGTTTGACTCGAGAGACTCGACTTTTTTGAAATTTCTCCATGATTCTTTCATTCGCAGCATTAGTCTTTATTGTTGTCAGTTGAATCAGAAGGATTCAAAATTAATTCATTACCATGAAAAAGTCTAACAAAGCACTACGATGAATAGACACTGATAAACTAATGGCATTACATAAACTACAATGAATAACGTACACTAACGCTCATTGTATTCAATGCATTAGTGTCTATACAAAAATTAATTCGAATACAAAGAATTGACTAATCACAAATCCACAGAAGTAATCAATACGCAATATGTAACAGAGTTGGTAATACATAGTGTTATTTGATCACTTATCACATGAAGGTGATAGAAAAAGAGAAATAACTGACAAGTCTGAGATAGTTACAAGAGGTAGACATAGACAATCATTTGCTCTCCAAAGTCTCACAAAAAAAAACGATTCACAATTGTATTAAACTACCATATAAGTGTACTGTGTGACTGAATTCTTCTTATTCTTGTTATGAAAATGTACTTCTAGACATTCGTTATTTGAACCCAGTGAAACTTTTTAAACTTTATGGCGAGCCAAGTTGAGTTCAATTTTTTTGACTCGTTTCGGCCTCTGAATCACATCCATTGAAATCACTTACCTTGACCAACTGATGACGACATCTGTTGTAAATGATCATGATATCACCGTTATTAGCTCAAAAATCTCGGAGATATTGTTTATTGCAGGGTTGTAACCGGTCAAAAAAATTCAGACCGGCCCGGCCCGGCCGGTCACCGGCCGGTCTGAAAAAATTTCTAGACCGGCAAAAACCGGCAGACGTATGAGTTTTCTTTACATGATAAAACTAGTTCTAGCCATAGACCTTTTATCCATAAATTGATTTTTACACTTTCCTTTTCATATATATTATCATTTTCATAGCAAAAAAATAAAACAAACTTCTACGATTGAATACGTTCTGGACAAAATAAACTTCTTTTCTGCTAAAGCTGATAATTGATTTAAATTTCTTTTTTTATTATATACGAAATTTACACAAAAAATATATCATAACGATACATATTAAATTAACAAACTAATGTGACACATAAATACATATAAACAAAAGTGCGTATATCTATATGCACAATGAGCTTGACGGCCTACTCTCTTTTTAATTAATTTAATCCATCATGTGTCGGCATGTTAACAAGAATTGAATTATTATTAAAAGGAATACTCAAAAAAGAATAATAATCAATATGTGACACTGCTCTGATTATTAAGATGTTGTAAATAGGAGATAATAGAAATCTTTTAAGAAGAAACTTAATGTTGAGAAAAATTTGAATTTACATCGAAAAATAAAGCTCTTGTTCTTTTCATTTCAAAAATTGTAATGAACAGAAATAAATACTATTATCTAATTAAAAAATTAATAATTAAACAACTTTTTCAAACCGGCAAAAACCGATAAAAACCGGCCGGTCTAGCTGTTCTAACCGGCCCGGCCCGGCACCGGTCCGGACCGGCCGGTCCAGGCCGGTTTCGCCGGGCCGGTTACAACTCTGGTTTATTGCAGAAAAAAGTGACCAGGGCATCAGGGCAAAAATTTCTGCCCTGCTCTGTGACGGTCTCTGATAGATACTACATAGTATTCTAATAAAAACCCTAAATGATTCATGTTTCCATTGATATGCGATTAAGTTATTGAATTTTTAATATGTTCATTTTCTAGAAGTTCCAAGTTTTCGAAAAACTCGTATTTTCGAATTTTCATCTGAAACTTTACGCATATAGACAACTCAACTAGAATAGTTTCTATAGGAAAATTCAGAACTTTTGAACAAAGTTTCTTTGATATATTAGATTTTTAAAACATAGATCCTGGTCTATGAGTAGTATATACAACATGTATTTTTTTTTTGAAAGCTTCATATTTCGAAGAAACTTTGTTCAAAACTTCTGAATTTTCCTATGAAAGTTATTCTAATTGAGTTGTCTATATGCCTAAAATTTCAGATCAAAATTTGAAAATACGACTTTTTCTGAAAACTTGAAACTTCTAGAAAATAAACTTATTAAAAATTCAATAGCTTAGTCGAATATCAATAGGAACCCGAATCCTTTTAGAGTTTTTATTAGAACACTATGTAGTATCTATAGATAAACAAATTATCAAAATCGGAAGCCGGCAGCTGAAGAGGTTTTCTCATCAATCAAAGTACAAAAAAGCTTATCCTGCACATGTCTACTCACTTTTTAATAATAGTTCGATCGGCAAATCTCCTAATACTATTCGAATGGATAATTCTTTATTTCAAGTTTCTATATTATCTATTTTAGTATGGCAATATTTCTATTCGATGCTGCTGCTAAGGTCAGTCATCATGGACATGATGGTGCATGTGATGATGATTTTTATGATCGTATATCACGTCGTTATTCTGTTATTCTACTTGTTATATTTACAATGCTTGTATCAACAAAACAATATGTTGGTGAACCTATAGCATGTTTTTGTCCAGCACATTTTACTGGTACACATGTTGAATATACAAATAATATATGTTGGGTATCAAATTCATATGTTGTTTCATTTGATCGTTTATTACCAAAATATCCAGATCCAAAAACTGAACAATTTATTTATTTTTATCAATATGTACCATTTATTCTTATTATACAAGCAATATTTTTTTATATTCCATCTCTTCTATGGTCAACATTAAATACAAAAAGTGGTTATGATTTAGGTATGCTTGTAACACAAGCTCGTATAATAGATACATATACATCAAATATACGTGAAACATCTATTCAATATTTAGCACGTTATATTGATCGAATACTTGAATTTCATAGACAAAAACGTCTAGAATATTTTGAACAATTACGTTCAATAAAATATTCAACATTTTTATCATTTTTAATACGACATAATCATATAACAATGTGTGACAATCATTTAATGTGGTCTTTTTTATTAACTAAAATTCTTTATTTGCTCAATGCTTTGGGACAATTATATTTGCTCAATTTATTTCTTGGAAATGATTATCATATGTATGGTTTTTCTGTCATACGTTCTTTATTTAGAGGAAATAATGAAAATTGGACAGTAATACAAAGATTTCCAAGAGTAACATGGTAAGTTTAGTAAATATAGTTGACTTATTCTTTTTTATTAGTATACTTTCTTTTGTAAACAAGTAACAATTCTAATGGAAAAATTTTCGTTAAAATATGATTTATGAAAGTAAGGCAATGAAGACGAAATGTATTCTAGTCGAATCGTTTATTGAAAATAGATAATTGGAAATTTACAAAATAATTTTTGAGAACATTATAATATTAAATTCGATAAATAACATTCATAGATATAAAGAACTGTAAAGGAAAAACTTGTGAATCTCAATTGTTTATTTTCCAATTGCGACGAAAATTTTGTCGAGAGAATTTAATGACATACATGTTAAATAATCTGTTTGACTTTTAAATACGATGACACATAAAGGATGTCTCAGATATTCTGAAACCGTTTTAAAATTCATTGTTCTTGTATTCAACAAAAGCAAATTCTTTTCAACTTTAGCAAGTTATTGTACCTACTTATGAGGGAGCCACCTTGGATAGTACCTCGCATTTGAAATGAGACACCTCTCATTAGGGATGGATTTGTTGAGACTAGAAAAATCTTAGAAGGATTCCTTCACAAATGCTGTCATTCTAGGGTTATGACCATTCCATAGGATTTTTTACTCTTGGTATGGTACTTATAAAAATATCGAACAAACGAATTTTAACCTGAAACTTTGGTCATGAATACCTTTTGAGACCATTAGAATATCCTAAAAATTTCAGTTAAAAAGAACGACTCCTACTTGAGAGTAATCATTAATCTTGGTTAAAATTTTTAGAATATTCTAATAGTCTCAAGAACTATTTATGAACAAAGTTTCAAGCCTATACCTTTTACTATGAATGAGAAACTGTAACAATACTATCGTGAACTATTTTATCAATTAAAATTGATCTTATAAGCAAGAGATAAATTTGTTTTCGTAACATGTTAAGAAAGGTTTCAACTTGTTGAGGTGTAGCTTTTGGTAAAATATAGCGTATGTTTCATAGTTTATTTGTGCCAAGTACAAGGTGGGGGAAAAAACAAGACTCTAGTAAACTATAAAATATGATTTATATTTTGCTAAAATCAGCATTTTAATACATTGAACCTTTCTTAAGATATTAGGAAAACAAAGCCATCCCTTGTTTATACAATCAATTTTAAGAACCGCGGTATATCGATTTGTCAACGTTCGTGTATTTGATTACTATCATAATCGATTATGAATTATAATGGTATTGGTATTTTATCTATCATTTGATGATATACAGAAAGACAAAATGTTTCCATTTCTCTTTATTGTTCTTTTCCTGTCTTTGTAATTTTTCTCTCAACATATCATAAATATTTTCTATTCGTCCGAACGTCGACTAGTTTTTCATCAAAATTTTTCGCTTCATTTTATTGCATCGAAAACAACATTTATCCTTTGTTTATGAACATGATTATATTGAAAAATCTAATTTTTGTAAATCACTTATTTCTTTGTCACTTCTTCTGTTAGAATACTTCGAATAAATTTTACATATTCATCACCAATAAAATATATTTTCTTACGATAATCATAATCTTGTGATGAGTTCAAATCATTCATCAATAAAACAGTACATGATGGTGTTATTACAGTTTCTCATCCATAGTGCAGGTTATAGGCTTAAAACTATATTTATTTTGAATAATGTAAGTACAATCATCTTTCAAAAGGGCAAAGAAAAGTCACAGCTTATCTTTTGGTCATCGCTTCTAAATTCAGTCGCCACAGTTGAGTGGCGACTTTATTCGATAGGTGTATACTAGGCACTGTATTCAAATCTCGGTATCACAACCCATGGAATGACTCGGGACAAGTCACTAACGGTTGATTCGCTAAAAATCATAGAGAATTTAACAAGAATTATTAGCTCTAGTTCGAATAACTTTTTTTTTGTCTTGTACTTTCGAACCTTATAAATTTTTTTAATTATTCGTCCTAGACTCTCACATATCTATTTGATACACCATTTAAAATGATATCTATAGATAAAAAAAGAGTATCAATTACGTTATATAATCTCCAATTATAATAAATATGATTCTTAAAGATTGTTTTGGAAAAAAAGTTTCAAATTTAAAAATTGTTATACATCATAATTTAATGAACTTCTTTTTTTTTTATTTAGGTGTAATTTTGCTGTTCGAAATTTAGCCGATAATGTTCATACTTATACTGTTCAATGTAGTTTACCAATAAATTTATTTAATGAAAAAATTTTTTTAATTATCTGGTTTTGGCTTTATTTTACAACATTATTTACATTATTTGGTTTTATCTATTGGATTATATCATTTTTTTATCCAAAATTTTATCGATCAAATCTTATACGTTATTTATCATCAATGAAACATATAAATATTCATCATTTTCCACAAGATCCATTTCAAGAACCATCAATAATTCATCGACAACATTCTTTTTCTCATCGTCATCATCATCATCATCAATCATTTGTACATTCACATTATAGATCAAGTCATAGTATTCGTCATCATCATAGTGGTGTATCATCATATACTAATCGAATATCAAGAAAAAATTATGATTCAAATCGTTTACCAAGTATACGTGAACAATTAAGTATACCAATTCCAGATGATGGAGAAACTATTGAAAGTAGTAGAACATCAACATCTGATGAACAATCACGAACACCAACACCACAACGAAAATTACCTGATCGATCTAACTCAATTTCATTATCAAATGAACATAATCGTATAGTGAAAAATTTTTTAACAGATTATCTTGGTCATGATGGAACACTTGTTTTATATTTACTTAAAAGAAATACAAATGAAGTAATAACAGGTGAAATTGTTACAACTTTATTCGAATTATTTAAAACAAATTATCAAATTAATATAACAAATTGAAAAGAAAAAAACAAAATAGTTATTTTTCTATTAGTTAATAATTTAATTAGAATTGAATAAAATGTGATAATAGATGTAGCGAAAAATATTGTAAAAAAAACAACAAAAAAAAAATTAAAAAAAAAAAAATTTTAGACTTTTTTGTTTTAAAAATTTTATTATTCTAGAATAATCAATAAACTTATCAATAGAATTATTTTGTATGATATTCAATATTATACTATTAAACAATTAACATACAATGTAAAAGTCTTTCTAAATATTTCAAAATCTACAAGATCATATCGTTGATTTCGAAACTAAGAGAAGGCTATACAAAAGATCCTCACTTAAACATTTTCAATTCATTGAATCAACTATTCTTATGAGAGAGAACATTTTCAACTGACCAATTGTTTTCTCATCAAAAGCTACTGGATTATGAGTTATTGGTCATGTTTATTTTGAATATGACCATAAGAAACTTCTTTAAGTTTTTATATGCTAGTTTTCTATAAAATCAGTATATAAAGGCCTAAGATGATTTCTTATAGTCATATTCGAAATTAATATGATTGAAAACTTATGATCCACTAGTTTTCGGTGAGAAAGCAATCGATTATTTGAAAACGTTCTCTTGTTAGTCACATTTATTCTCTGCAGTTTTCAATCTTGAAATCAAAGTATAGAAGATGAAGCCACGAAGGAACTTGTTTTCTGTATTTCTTTTCTATTCTACTGACGACAGTTTTTGTATACTCGAATATGTATAAATGGCTAGGCATTAGAGGCGATGAAAAAAAAGAGAGAAGACAATACATATCGAAGGTAAAATGTGATCTAATAATATTATCACATATTATAACGAACAACTCTCTTGTCGAAATTTTATTATTATGATATTAATTACAACAAGATCACAATATCAGACCATATAGAGAACAAGTTTCTTTAAGCTTTTTACAAGGACTCAAAAATACTCCTGCCACCACTTTTAGTATACTTTAAATAACTTATGCGTTAAAGAAGAAAAAGCTTGACTTTCATCTTAATTATAATTAAAGAAAAAAAGCTAATTTCATGGGAATTCTATTGAATAAAATCACAACAACCTGATTTCGTTCTGATAAAAATCTATTCATTTAATAAGAACTCAATTTTGATACATTGAAAGGATTATTTAATACAACCACTAATTCTACTGTATTTTTTTTTTCAACCTCTCGATTAAGCAAACCTATTGCCATTTTAAAGATACATTTCATTGCACTCTCATAACGACCGAACATCATCAAAGTGCATAAATGCATTATCTAATATTTATTTAACTAAAAAAAAATCTTTTACGTCTTATTTTTTTTGTCAAACTAATTAATATCAAAATAAAAGTACATATTTATATTTAATAAAATTTTCTTGTTTACTTGTTTACTATTTCTTCATTATTCTCTTTCTTTCTGGGTTAAGTTAAGGTCGTATGCCGATTGAAATGATGATTCACTTAAAAACTAAAAGAAAAAAAAAGGAGAAATTTCCATACACCTACGTCTTCCCTTTGTTTATATTTCTTTTCTTTTTTTTTCTCGTATTTAAATAAGTACATAAAAAAATCTGACATTTTGCATTTTCATTTGTTAGAGATACTTGCTTATCTTATGACAATGTCTAATCCAACTGATCTATCGCAATTGTATATTTTATTATCATATGAAAAGGTGTGTCACATAAAATAAAACAAAATAAAAAAACAACAAAAAAATAAAAATAAAAAATAAACAAAACTAATCATTGAAAATTTTAATTTCTAGTTACAACGTTCAACAATAAGTCAACGTCAACGACCTATTGAAGCATCATTAAGAAATCGTTTATTAGTTTGGCGTTTTCTTAAAAAAATTGAAAATGAACCAGTATCAACAATAATCAATTCTGAACAGCAATTATTAACAAATAATGATTCAAATAACAGTTCATGGATACTTGATTTAAATGAAAATTGTGATTCAAATGAAATTGATATGGATATTGATTCTGATATAGTAACTGTTGTAAGTAATAATGAAACAAATGATTCAACGTGTGACACAATGGATATTGAACAAGAAACTGATGTAACATTATTATTAAAACGTGCAATTGGTGCTGAACGAAGACAAAAAATTTCAACAGAAAATTTAATTTTAAATGAAAATAATAATAATAACAATAATAATAATAATAATAATAATAATAATTTATCTGAAACGACAACACTTGAAGAAACAGAACAATTTTTTCATGATTTATGTGCCGAATTAACAAATACGACAGCAGCCCTTGTATCATCATCATCAACAAATTCCTTAAGATGTCCAACACCACCCGAACAAACACTTATACATTAAAATTTTATTCCTTTTTTTTTGACTTTAAGACAGTATATAAATATGAAGGTTAGCCTAAGTTTCTTCTAGGTGCTGCTGCTTTTTGTTTGCCTCATATTATTTTATTCGTTTATCGGAATGATAAAGTTTCTAGCAACACATCGCTCAAATTCTCCACGAATGGGTTCTAAGTTTTTCTTTGTTTATGTTTTTAAAAAAAAATAATTCCGATCCGGTCCTTGGTATTTTTTTTTTGATTTGTCTTTTAAATTGATCTCTTGGATTGTTAAATGATGCGAATAACCGATATAAAATTTATGTTTTCTGTGTAGTTATGTCAGTTCACTTGTTTATTGACTTTCTTTTTCTTCTTTTTTTTTTTGTCTTATTATTATTATTATCGCAGATGTGTTCTTGTCTTTTTGTTTCAAAAAAAAAAAAAAATATATATATATATGAAAAAAAGAGATACTTTTTTTTCCTTTTCTGTTGTTAGTGTTTGTTTTTTACTCTTGATGTTTTCTTGTTTCATTACGCACACGTTGCATCCTGTGCAAACACAACAGAATTGATCTATTTATTGTAAAACGTGACTTTTTTTTTTCAAAAAAAAAAAGAAATCTCAAAGATTATTAAAATTTATTTTGTTTTTATTATTATGGACTCTAGAAAAAAAGGAAAAGTAGCTTTTTCTTAGTTTTCTTCTTCATATGGTCAGCATATGAAGATGAATATAGTGAAAATATTTTAAACGGAAGAAATTAATTTAATTATTTTATCTTATATACATTAGAGAAAAAGAAATTTATTATATTTCAGAGAAGCATACAACTGTTTTAGATTAAATGTATCCTACTATTCGTGAAGTAGCTTCGGCAAGTAATAATGATGAAGTATTAATAGACGATGCACCTGAACTTCCACCGATTGATGATGAAGAAATTCGTCAAGTTCAAACAGCTTTTTCTCATATGATTGATCAAACATGTTCAAATGGTCCAGCTGCTGATGGAACTATTTTTGAACATACATATGTTCCACGAGATTGGTATGCTTTTTTCTTTCGTTCAATTGTACCAACACAAGAATCAGTTAAACATCATCTTGAACACGAATTACCTCAACAATTTTTTAATTATGAAGGTACTGGTGTTAAATATGCATTCAAAGTTCTTGATCGTCGTACAAATAATTTAATATATGAACAAATGCCATCATATCATAAATATGGTATGCGTTTATTATTTAGTGGTCCTGTTCAACGTGAATTATTACATACAAATGCAATAAAAAAATTTTTTGCTCGTGAAACAATACGTTTAGGTAAAGCATTTGATGATCCAAAATCATCTAAACATATATCAGCATTTGTTAAAATGTATCAAATTAATTTAAATGAATTACTTCTTACAAATATATCTGATTATCAAACATTTAATCAATTTTTTTATCGAAAATTAAAATCAAATGCTAGAAAAATAGCTAGTCAAGATAATCCAAATATAATTGTTTCAGCTGCTGATTGTCGTTTAATTATATTTAATAATATAAATGATGCAACACGTATTTGGATAAAAGGACATAATTTTTCTCTTAAAGATTTATTTAATGATGAAAAATTAGCAGATGAATTTGATGGTGGTTCAATAGCTATATTTCGTTTAGCACCTGTTGATTATCATCGATTCCATTCACCAATTAATGGAAAAATTGGTTCTCATATGAAAACAATAGTTGGAACTTATTATACTGTTAATCCAATTGCAATTAAAGAAAAATTAGATGTTTTAACAAGAAATCAACGAACGATGATTACAATTGAAAATGAATCTTTTGAAAAAGTCGCTTTTGTTGCTATTGGTGCATTACTTGTTGGATCAGTTAATTTTACTGTTCAACCTAATCAATATATTAATAAAGGCGATGAACTTGGTAAGATATGAAAATTTAGATTTAATAATGATTTAGAATGTGTCACATATTGATGTTAATTAAGGAAGTTGGCAGTTAAGATGAATATCTAGTTTATTTAATATAGCCTTTGCAACGTATTGCTACAGTAAATGAGCAAAACGTCAGGAAATCAAGACAGAGCGTTGACCATAGCGACCTCCACGATGAGAATTGTCTGTATATTTAGTGACATAATCAAATATTTCATAGAACAAAAGGACTATACCTAGTGAATAAACAGAAGTATAATGACAGAGAAATTTCAACATACGGTAAAATAGTGATAAAGAAAATTATCTAAGTTATTTATTACAGAATGTATTTTTTTTTTTGTTTATTTATTTAGGATTTTTTGCTTATGGTGGTAGTACTGTCGTTGTTGTTTTCAAAGCGGGTGTGGTAAAATGGGATGATGATTTACGACATAATTCGAATAATTCTATGGAAACACTTGTTCGTATGGGTGAACAAATTGGTCAACGAAGAACTGATGAAGAACGTCAAGACTATTTATCTAATAGTATTAATACTGGTAAAAAAAATTCTGCAATAACTCAACTTTTGACTCGTTTTCCTGTGATGCATACAACTAAATAATATTGCCATGAACATCTTATTATTAATATTATTATTCATAATCTATGTTGCTTGCAATTTTATTGTGATATTATTTTTCTTAATGATCATTCGAGCATAATATGTTTAATTATTTTTAATGAAAAAAAATATATATATATATTTTATCTTTTTTAGATCTATTAAAAAATACAAATGGATAGTGAAGATGAACCTAATTCAAATGGTTTATGTTCACCTCCATTAAATGTAATGACACAAACAATTGCACCTAATGATTTTTTACTTTCAACATATAAAGAAAATATTCGTTCAAATATTGATAATCATAATGATGATAATTTAGCAACAGTTTCAATGAATATACATGGAAATACAAAAACAAGTATATCATCATATAAATGTTGTTTATGTCGAAAAATAGTTGATGATGCAACATTAACATGTGCAAAATGTGTTAATACAGGACGATTTTGTCCATCAAAACATGATACATGTTCAAATAAACGAAGACAAACATTAATAAATATGTTAAATTCAAATGATTATGAAGAATTTCAACAATATTCAAATAAATATTCAATTAATACACCAGCTCATTTACAGTAATAATAGATAATATTTTATGCGCATTTTTTTTTCAGTCGATTTGTTTTTTTTTTCTAGATGTTCTGATCGAATGTTCTTATTAAAAAAATTCAGTATCGAAAAAAAAATTTTACAAGCCGAGTAAGTTTTATTGGATGTTTACAAAAAAAAACAAAACAAATAATGAGATTATATTCTATTTTTTTTAGATATCAAACAAAAATGGAACCAGTAATTGGACTACATCAAATGGTAAAGTATAAAATCTTTACAAAGATCGTCGGTATACCGACAGTTTTTGCCCGATTTGACCCACATGAATCGTTTAGAAAGAATTTTAATAAACTATGATGATACATTCACGATTAGAGTTTAGGTGGACTCGAGTATGATCTTACTATTATGCTTAGATATATTTCGATATTATACAATAATCCGAATTTTTTATATTAGAATTTGTATGAAAGTCAACAACTAAAAGCAAAATCGATTATAATTAAATAATTGAACATACTTATGAATGAATCATTTTGTTTAAAAAATAGATTGCGAGATTTTATGAGATTGATAATCAGTTGTTATGATGGAAAAAGATACTCATCCTGATATCAATATCTGAACTAATGAAAAAAGTTCTCAAAATGATTAATCACTTTTGAGTTAGGACTATGTGCATCTGATAGACTCTAATGAGCTATGGATGCCCTCAAACGAGTTCGAGTTCTTCGGTGATAGCTATGAAGATACTACATGGTGACGGTATTTTTTAAGTCAATATTGTTTTCTCTCCTTAGGGAAACCAATTTTCGAATTTCGACTTGAAACTATTGCGCGGAAACACATTTTAACGAGAATAGTTTATTACGAAAATTTCAAGTCTTTTCATGTATTCCTATGTTGAAATAAGAACATCGCATCTGCGATGTGCGAGATATGCTTTTATTATAGCCATATCTTAGAATAGGAAAACATGAAAAGACCTGAAACCTTCACAATAAACTATTCTCGTTAAGATCAGTCTCTGTGTAAAGTTTCAAGTCGAAATTCAATAATTAGTTTTTCTTTCGGGAGCACAGCATTGACTTAAAAACTACCATCAACACCCAGTATCTCCATAGCAACAAGCTAAGCACTTGAACTCTTTTTAGGGTATTCATTGCTTATTATGATCTTCATAATGCATAGAACCTTGACTCAAAAATGATTCATCAGTTTTGAGACTTCCCTATTAAGATCGAGATAATTAAATTCATAATTGTTAATGGACAAGTCAAAGCAAAATGAAACGGTTCATTTGATAAATAAAAACTTTGTTGATAATTTTTGTTCATCTAATTTTTCTTATCAATTAGTTATGTCTAACAACACATTGTTATTCATAAAAGATTTCTGAAATTTAATATTCGTTTTAAAATTAAAATTAATTAAATTTTTGTTTAATTCGAATAAAATTTCATTTAACTTTTTATTAATTTTTAGTATGAAGAAATTCTTATACGAAAAAATCGTCTTAATCTTGTTAATCAATCTATGACACGATTACGAGAAAAAATTGAACGAAGTAAAAAGAAAAATATTTATTTTTTTCTTTTCAATTCATATAATTATTTAGACAAAAAAATTAAAGCTGAAACTCAACAACGTATAGATAAAAGAAATTTACGAATACAATTAATTAAAAAAAAACTACATGAAATAAATATGGTATTAAATTCATCGAATGATGAAATACGAAAAAAAAATGAATTACGAATTGAACAAGAAAATAAATTACATGTTATTCGTCGACAACGTCTTAATGAAGTATATAAATATGTATTTCCTATTGAACATATATCATCAATTAAAGAGTAAAATTTATTTTCTTTGTTTCATATATTCACTTAGAATTATATTTTTTGTTTTTAGAGATCTTGCATCAACAATACGAGCTTTATCAAGTGCTCAACAACCAATTGTTGATGAAACAAATAGTGATTGGTCCGAGAATGATGAATTACTAAGTTTAGGAGGAGATAGATATCAAATTGTTAATTCATGTTTACCAGCTAATGGAGATTATCAAGTTGCTAAACGTATGTATTTTATTTCGGTTTACAAAACATTTTTGTTTACATTTATTAAATATGAAGAAAAAATTGGATGTCGAAATCATTGATATGGAGTATTAAAAATAAATTTCAGTTGTTTATATGAAGTTAAGATTACGATTGCATTAATTCAAATTCCAATCGATTCCAGTTTTGGTTTCAGAACCGGAAGCATTTGGTATTGGATGAAAGGATAATGCACTTGTTTTCTCTATGTCTGTGACAATAATTCAAATATTTGACGTACTAAGAACTCTACTGTTGTTCAATCGTTGAATGCTATGTGATGTTATTATTACTAAAATTTTGATCGAGCTATGTATATGACAAAGTATGAGTAATTTTGAACTCCATTGGAATTATTTGTAGAGATTCCCCAAGTACATTTTGAGACGGTATCAAGATTATGATATAACTTTTGAATGCACATAATTTCTATAGAGTTCGATTTTTCAGTTATTTGGAATTGGTATATCCCTAGTTAAGATTGTTAAACTGTCCTAATAACACAATCAATTCGTCTAAAAGCACTGTGACAAGCAGTTTTCCGTGCTAAACTATCTGCTTAACTTTAATCATGAGTATTTGATTACAAATATTTTTAATAAGAATTACACGAATACGAGTATAAAATCTATTTTAGAAAAGAAATTTTATGTCTCGTTTTTCAAAATATAAAATTCTTGAATTTATCTCGTTATAAAACCTATTGTTACCAATTATATTCATTCTCACCCTTCTATGAAGTTAATCGAGCACTAACCAGTTTTCAGTCTGACGAAAGTAATCTTTTACATGGGCTTATCCCATTATGAGCCCACCCTAAGCTCTAATACTGTCTTCACCACTACAAAAGATATATATATATATATAAAAGAGTGCGGCAACGATAGGAACTCACTAGAAAGTACATACATGATTCATATAGAAAACAAGAGAAACAAAACGAATATATCTGAATATGCAAATTCTCTTAGCGATTCTATGCCTCTACTCATCATGATGAATTGAATAGTAAAATAGTCTCAAGCAAAAAAGCGATTCGACAGCTGCCAATGTTCCCTCATGCATTCCATTCTACTACAAAATCCTTCTTTTTTTATCAATGATATATCTAAATGTATTTTAATTATTTTTAAACAAAGACATCATCTATTTTCGATTCGAATAAATAAAATTTTTCTTTTTTAGTTCTTCTCACAACTGATGTTGATAATAAAACACCTGATGTTGATTCTCTTCAATCAACACTTTCTCATGAATTATATGAAATACTTTCAGCTTTATCACATGCTTGTCAATTAATTAATGTTATTGCATTTTATCTTCATATTGCTTTACCATTTCGTTTACATCAATTGTAAGAAAATTAATATTTTAATTAATTTTATAATAATTAAACAAAACAAAAAAACACCTAACAAAAATTTTTTTTTAGGGAATTTAATAGCGATAATTTAACAACAGATCGTCTTCGTGGTGATATTGCGAAATTAAATGCAAATATCGTTACTAGTTGTATATCACAAGATATACCAATTGAAAATACAAATGTAACACATACACTTGAAAATTTATTAAAATTACTTACATTTAAACGGTACCGTAGCCGGTTAGTTAATTTTTTTTTTCTTCTATTAATCATTTATTGTGAAACATGATCTAAATGAAATGTTGAAGCATACAAGTAAATATTTGAACCTTTTCAACAGGCCATGACAAACGCTAGTCAGAGACCATCAAAGATGACTCAGTTAAAATAATCTCTTTGTGATTAACAAGAGCAGTCATATCATGTTTCACATTTTAATCAGGTGAGATTTGTGCTAATAGCTTTCTTTTTTGTTTTACTTAAATCAGACCAAAGCCAGTTGTATATTCTCAACAATATATTGACATGATGGACGAAGAAGTTAATGAAATAAGTCGAGCCTATGTTACTGATTATTGGTTTGACGATGTTGAAAAAGATGTAATTGATCTTTTAAATAATGATGAATGGGAAACAATACCACAAGGTAAATGAAAAAAAAATAATTTGAAAACAAATTTATTTATTTATTTAATCTTTTTTTCTGTCATTTAATCAAATAGATTATCTCATACCAGATGATCCATCAATTCATGAACGTATTAATTCATTACCATCATCATCTAGTCAACAACATCAATCAGTTATGAGTGGTTCAATTGATTATTTGAGAAATCGAGGCTCAAATCTTTTCAATTCAGTTTTTCGTAGTTTCGCAAGACCATAAAATTTGTTTTGTTTTTTCTCTTTCTTTTTTTTTTAAACGGTGCTGGTGTTTTTCTTTTCTAAAATGTAATATTCTATACCTCTATGTATCTGGACATAACATTTTCTTTTTTTTTTAAAATTTATTCGAGACGATAAAAAACGAAACAAAACAAAAATTCAAATCAGTAATTTTTTTCTTTTGCAGATAAACATCATGTCATCAAATTTAACTTCATCATATTTTCTACAAGAAATGGCTTATCCACCATATTGTATTCAACCATTAAAATCTTGGGGTATGATTGCAATTGGAGGTGGAGGTGGTACAGCTAAAACTGGTGTTACAAATGCTGTTGATTTAAAATGGGTTTATTTAAATCAATCATCAGATCCAACTAATAATAAATGTTCAATACAAAATGTTAATAGTTTTACACAACATGATAGTGTTATGCGAATGGTTTCATTACGTAAACAACATGAATATCTTATATTAGCATTGAATCGTCAATTAAAAGTTATTATGCTTAAAGCATCACAACGTGATGCTGACAATGGATTAGCAATGATGAATGTTTTACCACCTCCAACACCACATATTCAAGATACTATACCTAGTGTTCCAGTACAAAGAAATGTACGTCGACGACATAATTCATCAACATCATCAATACCAGATTCAATGAATATACAACATCGTTCAACAGTTGTACTTCATCGAAATGGACAAGCAACTGTTGAAGCTATTGGAAATACAAATACAATTGTTCAATCACCAACAAATCGTTCAAATTCATTTAATTTTCAAGCAGGAATAGTAACAACAATGAATAATATTTATACAGTTCCAATACAAGAACACGAATATGTTAATGCACTTGTAGTTTGTCCAGCTACACAATCCAAACTTTTTGTTGGTTAGTAAATAATATTTAGAACATATCAAAAGTAGTGACGAAGATATTTTAATTCCTTATAATAAAAAAAAAGCTTAAAGAAACTTTTTCTCTGAATTATCTGATAGTAAAAACAATACTCTGATGTTTGATCATTCTTTAACTAATATTATAATTATAAAATTTCGATAAGACCTATCTGTTATGATATACTATGTCGTCTATTTGTTGGCAAAGTCAACATTTTATTGTGATTACTAAAAATACCAGTGGTTTGTTCTTGTTATATCAATTTTGAATTACAGCATGTTTTGTTCGATAATGGTGCAATTATTTCACCTGGTTTTATCTTTCGATTAATGAGTAATTTTTTATGGTGCTATCTATACTAAACAATCCAAACTCATAATATAAGCTAGGACAGTCAATATAGCTAGTATAGATGGCTCGAATGCGTTCACTATTAAAGAGGAGCGTGATTTCGACTAAGATCTGACCTTTTTTCTAAGAGTAAAAAAAAATTCAAGCAGAAGAGCTGTAGTTAATCAATAGTTTTCTGCCGGTTGTCGCAACATGAAATGTGAGAGTAGTATTGGATCACATGTTGTCTTCGATGTGTATCCTTTTGTTCTCGTCTCCTCGAATGTCTAGTCATCTATATATATATATATTAGTGTATATAAAAAGTAATGATGGTAATTAAAAACCGTTCTAAGTATAATAAGTTTATTTTACAGGTGCAAGTGATGGTTCATTAACAATCTATGAAATAATTTGGCCAGCTACATCATCATCAGATCGTTTAATACAATTAAAATTATTAACATCATTTACAGCACATAAGAAAGAAATTGATGATTTAGCTGTTGATCCATTTGGAACTTGGCTTATTAGTGTATCACGTGATTATCATGTTCAAATTCGTCAATGTACATCAGCATTTGATAAACATAATGAACTTGATTTATGTCAATTTGGTATGAATAAAACATCAAAAACACCAAAACCACTTTATCGTATTCGACATGTTCGTTTTGGTATTGTACCATCATCATCATCATCAAATGCAACATATTATTTATATACAAGTCTTATACCTCAAGCTATTGTGGATAAATTAGTTAGTTATATTATTCAATGGACAGAAAATAAACAACATGAATTTATTGTTCGACAACGTCGGATGGTTTCATATGATCGAATCTCAGCTATAGCCGTTAGTAATTGTGGTCAATATATCTCTGTTGGTGATTCAGGTGGTTGTGTACGAATATATGCAAGTGATCGTTTAAAATTATTATATGAACATCAAGCACATTCCATATTTGTAACCGATTTAGCTTTTATGTTACGTGAAGAAAATTATTTATATGAAACAAGTGTATTAAGCATAAGTGCGGACAAAAATCTCTATGTACATAATGTACATCCGCCACAAACAAATATTTTTTCGGTTTCATTTTTAATTGTTATGGGTCTTTTATTGCTCTTTTTATTGTTATCACAAATTCGTTTTAGGTTTCATTAATTTTTTTTGTTTTCTTTTTTTTTTTGGTTTTGAAAATTTTACTATTTATTTAAGAGAAAAAAATAAAAATAAAAATAATATGGTATTGGGTTTTAGATCAGCATCTCATTACCGCCCATTCTACGATAGTCTAGTCATAATGGTTCACTATTTGATCGACTCAAGCCATGGCATTCATTCATCTACGGTATGTTTTTAATAAATTTCTTTCTGTCAAGATTACTAAAATATATAACTTGATTTATATGATAAGATAATAAATTGTTCTGTTCAACTTTTAATATTTTATAGAGAGAGAGGGTGAAATATGGCTCACAGTATTTTGAATGTAACTGTGAAAAATTCAAATTAGTACAAATATGAATATCATCTAATTATGACAAGTTGATTTGAATAGAATCCTTCATAACTATTTTTATAACATCATATTTGAAAGAGGAGTAGGTTACTTTTATGTATCTACTTAATTGAAGCTCAACCTCAATTTTCGATCTGAAAAACGAATAGAATTTGTATTCTAATTTGAATGTTTGAGTTCGATCTCAATCGTCAAAATCATTCTCTTCAGTTTAATATCATTTCTGAAATTCGAATAGTTTGAGTTGATCACAACTGAGCCTCCAAAATAAGGTGCAGGTAATTCAAACTTCGAGTAAAAATGTTTTTTTGCCTTCTTTTTATATCATTTGATAGATTTTTAGTTGATGATCACGAATATCTACTTTTTAGCCTTAGCAAGAACTTCTTTCCGGTCGAAAAATACGAAATACTCGAGAGGTGTCATTTTTCAAGAAAAATGCATCCTTTCGTGAAATGTGCAAAATTTTCTATTTTATTCTTTTTTTTCCTTCTGAAAATAACTTTTTCAGATTCAGCATCAAAAACTGAATCTGGAAAAGTTTTTGAATCGGCTCTAGATCCAAAACTGTATTGGTG
>CAJNOL010000154.1:187068-223441 GCA_905250125.1 Rotaria sordida
CACCAATACAGTTTTGGATCTAGAGCCGATTCAAAAACTTTTCCAGATTCAGTTTTTGATGCTGAATCTGAAAAAGTTATTTTCAGAAGGAAAAAAAAGAATAAAATAGAAAATTTTGCACATTTCACGAAAGGATGCATTTTTCTTGAAAAATGACACCTCTCGAGTATTTCGTATTTTTCGACCGGAAAGAAGTTCTTGCTAAGGCTAAAAAGTAGATATTCGTGATCATCAACTAAAAATCTATCAAATGATATAAAAAGAAGGCAAAAAAACATTTTTACTCGAAATTCGCTTTGCCGACACCTTACAAAATACCATTGACAAATATTCTACGACAGAGACATAGTATTTAAAGACCAGCAACAGAAATACAGATAATCAAAGATGCTTTCCAACTCATGATGACCCAGAAAATGATTCTTCTCCTGGTACGAGAAGCCAATCGGATGTAATGCACTTCGCCGAAAATCGTTTCGTCGAAAGACTCGTTTGTCACTTTAGACTGTTCGAACCCCCCTTAATTTTTATACTGGCTTGTTAAGCATGAAGAGGCCAACTCATTTTGCCCACACCCACACCTTTGAAGTGCCCTGCGTGACCACAAAATGTTTTCGATGAAGTGCTTTTCGGCGAAGAGCATACTTACCATGTCGACCGAATGAATCAGATAATAGCAACATATTCGTGCAAATGGAAAACGACACGTTGATCAAAGACTTTCTTTTTCAATATGGTCGACGTTATTGGGATTTCCGCTTTTAATGTGTGGATCAGCAAAAATCCACAATGGAACGACGGAAAGCGCCACCGCTGACATTTATTTTTGTTCCAATTATGTTGTGATCTCGTTAATGATCACTTGAGTTGACGATATCAACAACCATAAAGAATGCAAAGGAATATTCGACTCGCTTTGCAAGCTATTGGACTACTTCTTAATACCTAACTACCTGATATAATACTAGTCAGCGGTATAAAGCAACGTTGCCAACTTTATTGAAAAGAACGCAATTGAAAAGTCATCAGCCGCTGTGCATCTTGTCATGCTCCTTGTTGTCTAAATCATCACAAGGTCATTTGTAATAAATGCTGCGATACATTTACAGAATGAAAGCGAATAATGACAGTTTTTAGAAAAAAAAAGAAGGAATAGTAGAACTAACAATAACAGCATTCCTTTTTGTCGTTCTTGTAGTCAACTTCTCTACAGAGTCTCCACAGTCCTAACGTAATATAAGACTAACTTCGTGTCTCACACCTGTTTTATTCAATCGGGGTCTGCATGAATCCCAGGTTGACAACAAGTGTCGCTCTTTAAGGTTGCTATGTCAAGGTTAAAACTACCAGTTAACCATGGAGCCGAATCCTTGTAAACATTTGTTAATCTCATCGAGATCTACTCGTGATCATAATATGAAGTCGAACAGCATCCGACAGTTGAATATAGTCCTTTATTGATGAAGTGAAATCTTTTTCATTTATTTATTTATTTATTTTCTAGATCGTAATTCCACGATGTTTGACTACATTCTAGCCAAAACGTCAACAGCATTTACGCAGCACTAATTGTATTTCTGTTTTTTCTGCATCATTTGAATAAAATGTTCAATTTATTTCTTTGTTTTGTTTTCTTTGATATATTTTGATCAATATGAATAATGTTTTTGTTTCTTGTTCTTCAAGATGTCAGCTGAAACAGATAAATTACGAAATAATCTTCATGCTCAACTTGAACGATTACTTGATCAATTAACTGATTTAGATCAAAGTAAAGATGATATGGATGAAAATGAATATAATGAAGCAAGACAAGATACAGTTGATCAATTAGAAGAATTTAGTAAATCATTAGAAAAAATGAAAAGTGGTGAAGGTGGTTTATCATTACTTGATGAAGTACAACGAATTCAAAATGTATGTAAAACCAAAAAAAAATAAAAAATAAAAAATATATTCATAGATATTTTCTTTATCCTAGGCTATTAAATGTGCTATAAGTCAAGCATTCCATACACCTGAAGTTATTCGATTTTTTGCTAAAAAGCAACCAGTTCAATTACGAAATCATTTAGCTGAAGTAAATATTGATTTTTTTTTACGGAAAAAAAAGATTTTTATTTTCATGAAAAAACAAAATTCTAGATTGAACGAGATACAAAAATTGGTAAAATAAATGGTACTGAAGGTGCTCGACAAAAAAAAGAAATTCTTGATGCACTTAAAAAACTTGGAGAACCATTGACAATTGATGAAGAAATGTATTTAAAACAATATTCTGAAGGTGGTAATATACATTTTGCTAAAATGAATGATACATCAGGTAGAATAATTCGTTTAATATAATAGATTAAAAAATTATTTTTATTGTTATAGGTGTTAATGTTAATGCTTTATCAGCTGTTGCAGCAAAACAAATCGAAAATGCTCGAGCTCCTCGATAGTAATAATTTTTAATATTTTGGTTTCTATTGTTTTAATTTTTTTAAGATTAACTTTTGTAATACAACAATATAATTTCTTTTCTTTTGCAATACAATCAACTTTTTTTTCGATTAAATAAAATTATTATAATTTGTTATCAAAGAATAAATAGTCAGTTCTTGTTAATGACTGTATTTTTAAAATAACGGACAGGGGAGAGACACGTAAAAATGTGTTTTTCAATTCTCTTTTGACTTTAAAAGTTTAATCTAATTGAGCCATATATAGAACGAATGATCATGAGTTACTGATCATTTTTTGGATGTTAACATCGATACATTTAATTCGATCATAGTTATGAAGAGGATTTAATCTACATGTAAAAAGTCTTTGCACAAAATGCTTAGAATTTGTTACTGACTTACGATGCGTCAGCTGTAAGCAAATATTTAAATAAATCAAAAATATTATTTGTACTGAGTAAATTAGACTTTTGTCTGTTATTCATAACTTATCAAAATGAGACTTTAAGATAGCTTTGACTTTCTAGTGTTGCACAGAATTTAATTTCCTACTAAATCATACATTGTAGTCAGCTAAAACTTAAAAAAAAGAGAATAAAATTCGATATACCCTTTTCGAACAGTTACTTCTTCCCAATTCATATATTTCGAATCCAAATAGATTTCGATCGTTTGTAGTAATATGTAAACAAAGAGAAACAAATTGGGTATTTGATATAGCAAGCCTCGTTCTACAACCTAATGTATGAAAATATTTTCCTATAGTTTGAATTGAGATAAATACAAAACTGAACTATATGAAAAATTTTGTACAAGTGTCGTTTTTTACCTCTGTCACAGCTTTCTTCTCAATAAACGAACTTTAAGGTAGAAAAAGAAATTCTGAATATATAGTGACAAACAGTATGAAATTTTGATTCTAGCTGATTACATTTGATTCTCTCCAAAGATTTACAAGTCAACGAAAATAGATCAGACATGTTGTGCAAAGACTTTTCACGACATATTAAATGATCAATTAGTTACTGATATTAGCCAGCAATGTAAGCATTTGTTTGATAGAAAATAAATAAAGGTGAAATATGATTAAAAATTATACTAATGGATCTTTATTCAGGTTACATTTTATAATAGATACTATTCATTTAGAATAATGTTTTGAATCTATTAGAACATGATACAAATCTTCCATTGCTTATATTTTGAGTTTGACATACCCATGTGAATTCAATTTGCCGTTTAATTAATGAAGCTTCCTTCGCATTGAGGTCATTTCCTAATTAATAGAACTTTTCAAATGCTACAAACTAATTTTTTATGCTCTAAAAAAGTGGATCATCTAACAAAGCCATTAGTCTACTATTCGTGAGACCTAGTTTCCAACTTTTTCGATGGTTTTCATGTAGAATAAGACCCATTTCACTTTTATTTGGAATCAGTACAAAAAATTGAGTCGATCCTATATATGTTTCAAACTTTTTGTGCGACTTTTCTTTTTCTGATCAAATTTTTACTCCTTGACTTGTTCTCAAGGTATGAAAACAAATGAATCTAATCAAAACGAATTTTTTATTATTTAGTAACCTGTTCTTTTGTTCTAAAATATGATTTTGCAAGTTTAGAATTTGCTTTCCACTACTATAATGACATTTTAATTAAATTAATTTTTTCATATATCTTCGAGGGAAGTGCTAGGTGTGAAAATTTGATCAAGAAAAAAGTAGCGCAAAAATTTTGAAACATGTGTAAATCAACTCAGTTTTCTGTATTGATTTCAAATAAAAGTGAAATGGATATTATTCTGCTCGAAAACCATCGAAAATTGGGTCTCACAAATAGTGGACTAAGGACTTTATTAGGTGGTCCACTTTTTTTAAAGAGTACAAAGCAATTTGGTTTATAGCATTTGAAAAGCTCTATCAATTGTTCACAGTTATGATTAGTAGACGACTCAATTAGATTGAACTTTGAAAATCGAAAGAAGTCAAAATGCATTTTTATGCACTTCCTGCTCTTTATAGTAGAAAGTAATTAAGCTATTGAAAAACTGAAAAAGAAAATTCTTAATATTCAAAATGTGAAGTGTTTCTGAAAGATTTTACTTGAACATTTCTTTTATACAAAATTAAACATCATTTTACAGGCAAACGACACTGAATGAAAGGTTGTTTCTGTCATGTCTAGTGCAAAAATAAGAGAATGATAGGAACTGGTTATCATATTCAGTACAAATATGAAACAGAATTTCAAAGAAATATAAGCCAATTCTGTTTATTATCATCAACTTAATGAAACATTTTATGAACAATTTTCGATGTTTTTCATATTTCTATTATATATGTAAATCGATGAACATCAAACAGAATCAATAAAATTAATTGAGAAAATTGTTTCTAAATGAATGCAAATTTTGTTTTTATTGAAAAGAAAATTAATGCAACCGAAACAACAACACGTATCTAATAATTTATATGACAAGAATTATATATTATTATTACATCCACTATTACTCTTTAAAACAAATCACACATTATCCTACATTAGAAATTATTTTCAAGTCATGTATCCATCGAATAATAATAAGGCTCTGATTTGATTCCATACATTGACTTATTCCATAGCGTGAATTTTATCATACAGATTTATCATCTAATGATTTGAATTATAACATAGATTTCAGGGAAAAAAATGTTGATTTAGATGATACATCAAAATATCAACTATTGATTGTAATGAATAAAAGTCTCTGTCCTACTCAATCTCAACTATTATAAGTCCTAGAGATCTGAAAACTTGTTTGAACATATATACTTTGCCCATAATGTAGCTCAACGGCAAAAGTCTGCCTTGATTATTTAAGAAAGCAGAGAATCATCATAGATGACGATGGACAGCGCCTATTACCGCTTTGAACTTTGTGACTCTGGAAAACAACAGTTTTGTGGATTTACCAACAACTCACTATCTGATATTATGTTCGAGCAATCTGCACAATAGATTTCATAGAAGTTTATGATTCCTTTCTAGAACTGTTCACAGTTTCCTATACCAATCGGTATGGGAAAAATTCATCTACTACTGTATAAAATTAGGATTTATTAATAATTTAGTGGATAAAGCTCAAATTCTTCGAATAGCTTCTTCTGTAGTTGGAAATTACTGTTCATTAGTTTTAGAAACGAATTTTATATTAATGGAAAATAACAAAGCTATAACCATCATATTGATAATGCAAACCTATCAGAGACATTCAAAGACACTATTATTTGAGCAAATCAACTTCTTTTTTAACTATGGAAAATCTGTGACTGTAAAAATATCAAGAATTAATCTAACATTTAATAATAAAAACAATGCAAAATTTAGTGAACAACCTCTTGACAGATTCATTGAACTACATTCTTGGTAGAGTATCAAATTTATTCTATTAAAATTTCATTATTAAAACATTTCTCTTTTTATTTATTATTGACATTCTTTGATAATAATTGCTAATGTACTTCTCGGTCAAAGACAATGTCCTTTTATTAAATTGTTGTATACTTTGTCGATGTAACAACAGAATAAATTTAACGTCAAATTAGAAGTTTTGTTTACATAGAAAGAAATATAGTCTAAATAATTGATTCAATATTCTAGGACAGATCTTATGATTAAAAGATAAAATAATCTTAAATTGTCATTATTAAAATAAATTTGATTATGCGCTATTAATAAAGTATAAAATAATTTAACAAAAATAAATATTTTCTTCATTTAATAAATGTAAGAGAAAAAAAGCTGTGACAAAAAAAACTGTTGATTGATTATTTGGCTTCGTAATCAACTTTATTCCCTGAAGTATCAATCGAAATAAAGTACCAATGATTGTCTTTGTATTACATCGTGATCTTTTATTAATTTAAACAAATTTAGGATCAAAATAAAAAGTGTTTCTACTTAATCAGGAGTTAACATCAACAACAATTACATATACATATATAATATATATATATAACAACAAGAGAATTATCCTAGAAAAGTCACAACGACTTAGATTAATGTAACTAATATTTAAATGTTTATGGCGTGCATGAAAACATTGCTGGGAGAAATTATGCCATAAAGAAATAAAATGTATTAAAGCATTTAATGAGAGAAAAAGAAAAAAAAAAGGGAAATGCAATTTTTCCCTTACTCAAAATATGAACATTAGCTTTGTTCTATTGATGAAGAGAATAATTTGCTAGATATAATATTACATAGAATTGAACACAAATTCAATAAGAAATTTTATTGTAAAAGGTATTTAAAATTTTTGTAAACGAATCATAATAGGTATATTTGCAAGCAAAAAAAAACTGAATAAAAATAAAAAGACAGATTCAAAAGTTCATTGTTCATATATATATGAAATGCATTTTTTTATTGTTATGTGAAAATTATAAATAACAATGACAAGTTCGAGAAGACTCGTTTATTATATAAATGAGATGAGTGACAATCGAGAAGCATGTTGTTGAAAGCCAATTACTTGCCTGTGGTAACGACTAGTAAAATTTTCTTTTTCTTTCACTCTTTCTCTTGCTGTCTTACTAGTTAAACGATAATAGATAATAGAATAAAGAGAGTAAGTAGTTCTAAGAAGAGCATCGTCACCACTCTAGAAAACAAAGAAAAAGTAGGCGTCGTATGCTAGTTATATCTATTTCTATTTTTTTTTTTTCGTTTAGACATTCACACTCGAAGAATTGTTCGTTCAATTACTTAACAATACTGTTTAAAAATATAAGAATGTATTCATTTCATCGAAAACTAACAGCATTCATTTTTATTTTTTTTCTTGTAATCTGCTGTATACACAGTTTTAGAATAGTAAGTCATTCTTATTTTTGATTATTTATTGAATTATTCAGTGATTTTTGTTTTCTTTTTTTTTCGTTTACATTTCAGAATGAACTTGAAAATGCTATAAATGGAAAAAATCTTATCAATGATCAAGCAATTACTGCTGCTCAACTTCATGCTCTTGAACAAGTTTTAAATCGTCGAAGTCTTTATGATCCTGCATATAGCGATTCTTGGTCAAATTATTTGGAAAAAAAGCGTAGTCTATTCGATCCTGCTTATAGTGATTGGGCTAACAGCTTTAAACGATCAGATGAATAAAATATCCAATTAACATCATCAGTTTTTTTTTCTTCGTTGTATAAGAAAATATTGCAATAAAATTTAAACCAAATTTTGAAATATTAAACATAATAAATAACGTTGAAAAACTAACATTATATGTATTATCATGTATTCTTCTTTTTTTTCTCTAATAGACAGCTAATTAATCTACATTTTATAATGAATTTCATATTCTGAAAGACACAATATTATAATTGTTATGAAAAAAAAAAAAACAATATTTTCTCAGATGAGTTGAATATTGTAGACTTTTGAAAATTTCCCAAAAGAGCTCTAGTTGTGATTTATTAGAAAAAATAAGAAATTATCTAAAGAATGTACATCAAAAAGTATTATAACAATAATATTAACTCTTCGAGGACGAGATTAGTTTTTTGAAAAACAAAATAGCGAAAGAAGCAATCTTTGTAAATAATTGATTATCTGTGTTCAATCAAGGGTTTTACCTTTCGAGACTTATGACGAGTATGTATACAAAACGTCTCGAAAGTCCACAGCAATATTAGACAGAAGAATAGATAGATAATTGATATTCAGAGATCTTAACCCTTTGAGAACGGGCGACGCACATATGCGTCACCCGTTTTCAAAGGGTTAATGAGTTTTAAAATGAATTATCCAATGCCATGATGTTGCAAAAATCATGGTATGTTAACTAAGCTCTTTCCCTCAGAAAAAAAAAGAAAGTCCATTTCCGTCAGATTAATTGAAATTAAAATATAATCATGGGAAAATAGCTTTGAGTTGGATTTTTCGTAAGTAATATAAATTTTTATTTGATACATCATTTTCTTCGAAAACATTCGTTTCTTTTTACTTACATAATATGTTTTTCTTAGATAGGATCTGAAATTACTTTTGTTTTTTTTCTTGCCTCGACATATGCTTATCTCATAACGTCTTTCGGAATTCTTGAAGGAACATCATTGTAGCCAATTGGTTTTTTGTTTTATTTGAAAGATTAAGTGCAACTACAGTGCTAAATAGAATCCATTTTGTGCGCTAAGTTTTTTGATTATTATATAAAAAGCATGTCTATAAAGATATGACTATTTTTTTGACAGTTTTTCGAGTTATTGAAATTGACATCCTTTTTCCTACATATAAAAAGTAAGAATTAAAAGAAAATGACTTTATCAAAGATTGTACTCTTACATGCTCTTTCAACTAAAAACAAAGATAAAATGTATGTAATGAAAATCTACAAAGAATTATCCGGTTGTCAAATGAGCTTTTTTTTTTTACTTTTGTTTGCTGAATATTTACCGGAAACGTTATGTTATAAGGCTGAATATTTTAGTATAGCTGCTTCACTACACTCACAACCATATTCTAAAAAATGTCATACGGTTTTAATGTACTTGGCTCAACATCGAGTTTTTAGGGAAGAGGTAACAATTTTAATATTCATAATAATGATTCTTGATCTGAAAAGATTTGTATTATCAAAATTAAATCATCGTATTATTCATTGCATCATATTTTTGTATGATGTTTATATAAATCTTTGTTATTATTTAGCTCGAAATTTTTTCAACAATTGTCTTCTCATTCTCAAATAAATTGCGAAAGATTTTTAACATCGTAAACTTCAATTATCTTCCATAAGATAAATATGATTGATGAATATAAATACTATCTTTTGTATATACCAAGTAGATTTTAAATTCCTAAAAACATATATATATATATATATTAATGTGTAGGGTAGAAAAAAAAAGCACCTATTGAGAATGTCACATGATCAGTATGACACCCTAAATATAAATATATATGTATAAGTTTTAATAAACACAAAAAAAAGTTATTACACGAAAAGAGTTAATATCTGTTTATTGAACTATGCTGTTTTGTTTTCGTCGGTATTTGTTGATCATGTTTTATTGGTTGAAAATTTTGTCGTATTGTTGAAATATTGGTATGTTGATTGATACTAGTAAATTTAATAGAATTTTCATTATTATATGAAGAAATATCAAGGCAAAGAGGATCATAGATATCTGGTTGAAGTAAAATTTCAACCAGTCGATCATTACCATGAATATTCATATCTATATTATCATTATTTGTTATTGATTGTTTGCTCTTTTGAATAAGTTCATTTAAATTTAATGGATCTCTACAATTACCACCTAATAAAGAAAAAGATGGAAACTTGATAAGTTGTTCTTTAGATTTGAACATCTTACCAAAACGTACATGTTTACGTTTTTTAAAAGTATTACTTTTAATAAAATGTGATTGTGTTGATATTGACCATGAATTGTGTTTGTATGACATTATTGAAACGAAATATTTCGAAGAATGTTTAATGGTTATTAAATTGTTGCGTCAGATATAGAGAAGAAGAATGAATATATGATGTGATGTAAGTTCTATTATTTACTTTGACTGTATTGGTGTAATTGAAAAATATAGAACCAATAACAAAATCAAGCAATGATAAATTTAAATATAAAAAATCTGTTTGGTTGATTTATAATTGTGCAATTATGGACAAATTTAAGTATTATATGGATTTAGATAACAAGCAATACAAAATTTTTCTTTAGATTTGAAGACTAAATTGATAAACATATGGTTGACTTTTTATTGATTATATTTATCAAAATGAAAGCTTTATTTGATCATGATATATAAACTAAACCTTTTTATGTTTATTTATTATTGTACACTTCAAATAATAATAATAATAACACAACCTTGCTATTTTTTTTTCTCTTGTCTATCATCTATAGAAAATTTGTTCTTGATGAATGACATTTCTTTGTTTTTTTTACGTTAATAAAAGATAATACGAAGATGAAAAACATCTATAGAATTCTCAGTCATTAAAAAATAATAAAGGGACACTGCCCATATTTTACATCTATCGTTGATAGATATATTTGTTTTATCAAAAATACAACATATCTGTTTAAGAAAAAAAAGGAATATGAAACTATTGTTGCTATTTTGGTTACATAGATCAATCATAAAGATTCAAAGACAAAAAAGAACAATCTATTATTTTTTTTTTTTGCTGAATAAATCCAGATAATTAACTTAATAATATATCTTTTGCTCTATATAATCATATACAAATAAATGCTTTTATCTCAATATGACTGAAGGAAATACTTGAAAATCCATATATATATATATTATTCCTAATTATGTTCATATTTGGCTCTGTTAAGTTTCAATTCAAAGTGCATTAATGTGTTGTATATTGTAAATTGATGACTCATCATCGAGACCTGTCAGTTATGAAATATATGAAACAAGATGATCAAATCTAATGCAATAAAAATATACATGAATATTAATTGTAGAATTTATTTTTTTATGTTCTAGATTAAAATAATAATGGGTGTTCAAAAGAATAAAAACCTTGATTCACATGATACTGTTGATGATCTTGATCAATCTGCTGCACCAGTAAAAAGTATTGAAGTAAGTTACTTGTTTTCTAATAATTTTATTTTTTATTTTTTTGAATGATTTTGATTTAATAGGATAAATGGAAACTTGTACCAGCTTTTCTTAAAATAAAAGGACTTGTTAAACAACATCTTGATTCATTTGATTATTTTGTTAATACTGAAGTAAATAAGATTTGAAATTCTAGTCGTTTTTTTTTTGTAATAATTTATGTTTATAGATAAAAAAAATTATGTTAGCAAATCAAGAAATTCTTATTGAATCGGATCCTTCATTTTATATGAGGTTTTATATTATAAAATAAAAAAAGAATTATTATTAAATTATTTAGAGTTTCTATTTATGTTTTCATAGATATTTAAATATTGAAGTTCTTTCACCATGTATTGATGAAGGTTTTAATATAGTACGACCAATAACACCTCATGAAGTATATCTAATTATTATTTTATTAAAATTTAATATTTCATTATGATTATTCTGTTTCACAAAAATAGTGTCGTTTACGTGATATGTCTTATTCAGCTCCAATATCTGTTGATATTGAATATATACGAGGAAAAGAACGTGTTATACGAAAAGGTCTAGTTATTGGAAAGTAAATTTATTTTTATTTTGTTTTTTGATTATGAAATTTAAGTTATTTATTGAATAAATAAAAAAAAATCTTTAGATTACCAATTATGTTACGAAGTTGTAAATGTGTACTTTATCAAAAGAATGAAGCTGAAATGGCTAAGATGCGAGAATGTCCACTTGATCCAGGTGGTTATTTCATTACACGGGGTAAAAATAAAAAATAAGAATTTTTTTTTTTTTTTTTGTATTTAAATTTTTGATTATTTTCCTTAGGTACTGAACGTGTCATTTTAATTCAAGAACAAATATCTAAAAATAGAATGCTTATTGAAAAAGATTCAAAAGATCGGTTTCAATGTACTGTTACAAGGTATGAACGTTATTGTAAATTTGAAATAAATTCTACTTTTTAAAATATCAAATTAGCAAAAGCTCCAACGTTTTTAAATTATAATTAATTATCAAACAATTTTATAATTTCCAGAAAACGCTGTATTTTCCAGAAGAGGAAAAAAATTGATTTCATAATTCTGACCACCGGAATAGGAAATGGGAGTTACTCTTACATGATCGAGTAACACACAAATTCGTAGATTTGATTCTTTCATCAGTATATATCTAGTTGAGGAAAATCACGATTTTGTTTTATAAAGTTTGACCAAAGGTCTTCGGAGTTGCGAAATCCGAATCTATAATTGATTTCTCGGTCAACTCTCCTAAAATATCCTTTGTCGCAACAATAAATCAAGTAATCCGATTACAGATTCAGATTTCTCGACCTCGAAAACCTTTAATCAAACTTCATAGGATATCATTTATTTCGAAAAACAGCTTTTCCTTGATAAACTCATGAAATTCTCTGTTACTGAGTGATTGACTATGTAATGGTAACTTCCTTGTCCTAATATTGACTATTATTATTAGATAGAACGATCTACTGTGTTCTTGAAAGAAAAATGAAGAGTGATTTGAAATGTCTTCATGTAATTACCAAAGGAGAAACAGCTGATTTCATGTGATTCAATCATTTTTTTCCGAAAAATAGACTTTTAATCCGGTTTCCTGAAAAAATTGTTTTCGAACGAATTGAAAAATCATTTAAACAGTAATAACTATAGAACCATTGTTTAGACACATGTTAATCAGTCGATGATGTCGAGAATTGATTTTTTTCTTCCACAGCTGCAATGAATATGTGAGTTATATAAGGCACAGCTAGTGCATACTAATTCTTCGTATAGTAATGAAAACAAGTAATAAACTATGTTAATTGTATAGAAGTGAAAGCACAATTTATTGTAAAGATGAAAAGTAATAGTAGATATTCTATTTTCTGCAAAAATGTTCAGAATTGAAAATCGAGTTCGATATTCTAGAAATGTCCATATGAATATAACCGTGATTTTCTAAGTGAAAGAATCGAAAGTTGAATATCATATTTTCAAGAAAATTATAGTATATGATTATATCAATTGATTGATATATCTTACTTTTTTTTTAATTTAGTACAACACAACAAACAAAAACAAAAACAGGTGTATATGAAAGTAAAGGTCGATATTTTTTGGCACATAATAGTCTTACTGATGTGAGAAATAAAAAAACAAACATGTCTATTTAATAATTTAATAAGATATATTTTTGTATGATAGGATATTCCAATTGTGATTATATTCAAAGCTTATGGAATTCAATCAGATCAAGAAATAGCTGAATTAATTGGTTTTGAAGATTATATTTTAAATTGTTTTTCAGCATCTATTGAAGAATGTCATCGATTAGGAATATTTACACAAATACAGGTTAGAATTCTTCGAGATTTTATCATTTGATAGTATGTTTGAATCGTATTGACGTTCGATTTTAGTCTAATTTCTTTCTTTTTTCTTTTAATTGTAAAATAATTTTCGAATAAATAAGTACGGAAGAACAAATGATTGATTAGCTGTTTTGAAATGAACCGAAAAAAAAATACAACTTCTGAGCTATTGTAACATTGATCGGCCCGGTTCATGAATGAGCTTTCGAAATTTTTTCAATTTAAACCAGTGCAAACAATAGAGCAGACAGTCTATGAGTGGGGCCTATCAAATAAGAACTCTTTTCGAACATATACTCACTTTCCATAATGACTAAAACTATTGATAATCATCATGTTTTGTTCTATTTCACAACTCCAGTCATAATATATTGTTTATGATTACTTTTATGACATCTTAAGCTCAAGAGCTTTGTTATGTTAGTCGTAGTTGGTTTTCTTATGAGTAGAAATCACTGAAGTATTCATTTTACGTAGTCAAAACAAAATAAGATGTTCAATAAGTCAAATTCATATGAATGAAACTAGTTCTCTGCATTCAATACACATAAATACAGTACGAATTATGAGTATTTTACTAGACTTATTAGATATTAAGTTTTCGGTAAATCTCTTGTCATAAGTGATAAATCTAGTAAAGTGCTCATAATTTGGGAAGAAAGCCCTATAGGCTCTTATCCTATTAGGCTTGTTCTAGTCTCAATGGGTTCTATTTATGTGACAAATATCAGCGCAATGGCTCTGAATCACGTGGGACTGTTCCCTCATAAGTATTGATAAGAAAAATCAAAGAGAAACAACTTTTTCAAAACCAATATTTCTACTCGAATGAAATTATTTTATCAGTTTGCCTAAAAGTATTGATATAAGTGGAATTCAAATTCGAAGAAATAATTGTTATTGATATACCAGTAGATGAAAGAAGAAAGCATAGATACAATATTTGAGTAAATGAAGTATGTGTTATTCCGTAATTGAATAAATTCGCGTCTCCTCTTATCTCATATTGCTCGCTATTATCAAGAAATCTAAGAAGGATTTTAATTAGAAAATTGGTTCATAAGTCGAAGTCATAGGATAAGCTTACAAGGGTAGTTTTCTAAACTGATTAATGGCTTTTAAGTCAGAATTATATGTGCATCATGTAGATTCTAATGAGCGTTGAAAATGCCCTGAAAAGAGTTTAAAATCTTCACTTATTACTTCGAAGATATTGTATTTACAGTATTTTTTTAACCCAATATGATGATCCTTCTCAGAAACATTAGGAAAATTAATTTTTGAATTTCGATTTAAAAGTTTGCATAGCGATAGATCTTCACAACAATAGTTTATTATGAAAGTTTCTCATCTTTTGATTTGTTCCTATCTTGAGATAAGAATATCGAATCTACAAATGTTGTAAACGATACGGTTTTATCATAGACATATTTCAGGATAGGAACCTAAAATTAGTTCTCCTAATGTTCCTGAGAGAAAAATCATGGTATTTAATTAAAAAATATCGTAAAAATGTGGTATCTCGGTTTCCGAACAGTCCCAACATGAGAAATTTGACATTTTAATTTTAAAGGTAATCTATACTTTACAGAAACGAATATAAAAAATAGTATATTTCATTTAAAACTTCGCTAAAATATTTTTTGTACTATTCGCATACAGATTTCTTTGTTTGAAAATATCTTCATTTATGATATTGTTTTTTCTATTTGTGAAGGCATTAAAATATATTTCAACAAAAATGAAAAGTTTATCAAAACAATTTTCATCAAATCAATCATCTCGTCATAGTCGAATTGATGAAGCACGTGAAATATTAGCGCATATTATATTCGCTCATGTACCAGTAAGTTAATATTTTTATTAACAGAATGTGTTTTTGTTTTTTTTTCTCTAATTCTCATCAGAGGTTATTGAATATAATTATAAATTAAAAGCTGTTTATACTGCTTCAATGGTACGACGTGTTATACAAGCACAATTAGGTCTTGTTAATATTGATGATCGAGATTATTATGGAAATAAACGTTTAGAATTAGCTGGACAATTAATTGCTCTTCTATTTGAAGATCTTTTTAAAAGATTTAATACAGAAGTAAATTTAAAATATGAAAAATAAAAACAAAAATAAAAAATTGTTTTCTTTTTAGTTACAAAAAATTGCTAATAAAATAATTCCACGTCAACGAGCACAACAATTTGATGTTACTAAACATATTCGACCAGATATAATAACAAATGGTCTTGTTATAGCTATATCAACTGGTAATTGGACAATAAAACGTTTTAAAATGGAACGACATGGTGTAACACATGTACTTTCAAGACTTTCTTATGTTGCTGGTATTGGTATGATGACAATGATAACAAGTCAATTTGAAAAAACTCGTAAAGTATCTGGTCCTCGTTCACTTCAACCATCACAATGGGGAATGTTATGTCCATCGGATACACCTGAAGGTGAAGGTTGTGGTCTTGTTAAAAATCTTGCATTAATGACACATATAACAACTGATATAGAAGAAAAACCTTTAATACGTTTAGCACAAAATCTTGGTATTGAAGATATAACAATGATGAATGGAGAAGAAATTTATGCTGATAATATGTTTATTGTTATGCTTAATGGTAATATAATTGGTGCAACAAATAAACCTAAAAAATTAATTGATTCTATAAGATTTTTACGACGTAAAGGATATTTAAATGAATTTATATCAGTATATACATTAAAAAAACAACGTGTTATTAATATATCATCTGATAGTGGAAGATTATGTCGACCATATATTATTGTTATTAAAGGTCAACCAAAAGTAACAAATCAACATATACAAGAACTTGCGCTTGGACAAAAGTAAATAATTAATAATAAAAAAAGATAAAAATTATTGATTTATTTTTTTTTTAAATATTTTATAGAACATTTATTGATTTTCTTCGACAAGGTCTTGTTGAATATCTTGATGTTAATGAAGAAGGTGATTCAAATATAGCTGTTTATGAAAAAGATATTAATAAGTAAACATAATAATAATAATAATAAATATAATTAAATGAAATTTTTTTTTTTTATATAGAGAAACAACTCATCTAGAAATTGAACCATTTACTTTATTAGGTGCATGTGCTGGTCTTATACCATATCCACATCATAATCAATCACCACGTAATACATATCAATGTGCTATGGGTAAACAAGCTATGTAAGTATCAAAAAAGTTATTTCTATTTTTTGAACAATGAAATTCAATAACTAATTCTATGTTGATTATACAGAAAGATAACTATAATGTTCAGAGTCATTTTTGACTACAAAACAGGATATATATACACTTCCAAAGGAAGATTTCCTGTATTCAATGGGTGTGAGTGCTGATGCAGTTGACAAAATTTGTTTGTTTTCGAAACTCTGATATCTCGATCCGTGCGGATCTTTCGGGATACCCTAATCGTTCTATCTATTGTATTAGTATTTAAATTATAGGAGTATTTTATCAATTTGTCTTCTGAAATTATCATTTGGAGTAAAGAGTCAGTTAATAATATAGAAATCTATCGAGTTATAATATTTTGATGTCGAATTTATGTAAAACAATAATTTCAATTGATCGATCTTATTCTTATTCTTTTTAGGGGTGCTATTGGTTATAATCAATCTCAACGTTGTGATACTTTATTATATTTACTTGTTTATCCACAACGTCATTTAGTTAAAACACGAGTATACATATATATTCGAATTATTTTATTTTAATATAATAATTTTTATTAATATTTAGACAATTGAATTAATTAATCTTGAAAAACTTCCAGCCGGTCAAAATGCTATTGTTGCTGTAATGAGTTATTCTGGTTATGATATTGAAGATGCACTTATTCTTAATAAATCTTCATTAGATCGAGGTTTTGGACGATGTATTGTTTATAAAAAACAAGTTGTTGCTATGAAACGTTATCCAAATCGATCATGTGATAAAATTAAAGGTCCATTAATTAATATTGATACAAAAAAACCTAAATGGGAACATGAAGTACTTGATATGGATGGTATTGTTGGTGTTGGAGAAATAGTTGATAATAAACAAGTACTTGTAAATAAATATACACCTAGTTCAACAACAATGACATTAGCTGAACAACAAAATTCAACGTCAACAACAACAACAAATGTTTTTGCTGAACCTGAAGATAAAGAAACACCATTAGTTTATCGTAATTCAGTACCAGCTTGTATTGAAAAAGTTATGTTAACAAGTAATCATGAAGATATGTTTATTGTTAAATTATTAACACGACAAACACGTCGTCCTGAAATAGGAGATAAATTTAGTTCACGTCATGGACAAAAAGGTGTTTGTGGTTTAATTGTACAACAAGAAGATATGCCATTTAATGATTATGGTATGTGTCCAGATATAATTATGAATCCACATGGATATCCAAGTCGAATGACAATTGGAAAATTAATTGAATTATTAGGTGGAAAAGCTGGAGTTTTAGAAGGAAAATTTCAGTAAGAATAAATAATTTACATTGCAAAAAAAAAAAAAATAGAAAAGATATATCAAGTTCTATAGCTCATGAGAGAATTTCTCCGTTTCGCTACATAGAACGAAGCTTCTTTTGAACACCTACAACAATAGTTTGTAACAATTTTTGATTAAGTTCTTTTGCAATCTGTTTGATCCTTTGAGTCCATGCATTCAAAACTTTTGCGTCTCAATTATTTTCATACAGTTTTCGTTTGAGAAGAACTTAAGCGATTTCAATTGGTCGAATTTTTCCGTGTGAGACGACTAGCTTCGACATTTTTTCCATTTCTTTTGCAATGCATATTATGTTTATTTTTTTGAAAAAACAACAAAATTTTTTATATTTTTGTAATTTCTTAGTTATGGTACAGCATTTGGTGGTGATAAAATTGTTGATTTATCAAAAGTATTAATTGAAAAAGGTTTTAATTATTTGGGTAAAGATTTATTAACATCAGGTTTAACCGGTGAACCATTACAATCATATATTTTTTTTGGACCTATTTTTTATCAAAAACTTAAACATATGGTTCAAGATAAAATGCATGCAAGGTAAATATTTTCAATAATTTTAAATTATATCGAATTATTTATTATATATTTTAGAGCACGTGGTCCTCGATCAGTTTTAACTCGACAACCAACTGAAGGTCGATCACGTGATGGTGGTCTTCGACTTGGTGAAATGGAACGTATGTATAAGAAGTTTCAAATAATTAGTTTGTACGAGATAGTAAAGTCTTGATAACAAAAAAAAAAAGATATTAGAAAAAGTTACAAGTGAACTGCTGAAAGCTTTTTATTCGATATTTTATCCATAAGTAGGAAACTCACAGATAAAAAAAAAGTCTAAAAAGATTTTAATCAACTTTGTCATTTGGTTGGTACTATCTTACGTGGAAGCCTGACACTTTCGTCTTAGGGCCGATTCTCACTGAAGAAAGTTTTGTGAAAAACGCAAAATTAATGAATATATTATTTAGTTATTCCGCAAGATTACATTAAAAAATCAACAAAAATAATATTGAACAAGAATGTATAAATAAAAATAGGAAGAGAATCTATCGAGACAGTAAACACCCGTTTATACTTTAACTGATCATTAATGTCTATATGTAGATTTTCAATAACATTGCGTAGTTGTTTGTTGAAAGACTCGTTTTTTTTTTGCTTTGATGGTTGACTGTCTAACATTGTGTTGATGATGTCTGAACATAGAGCATGTGTCTATGAGGATGTAAATGGGTGAGCTTTCTTTTCGTCCACGTTCACTCTCAAATCGTACATAAGAAAATCAGTTCGGCTGATACTCAAATGATGATTTCCGAGAATCTACCGTCAGTTTTTCTTTGAAAGCGTTGTACTATGATGTATTAATCAAAATGGGTGAATATTTTTGTAGTCTATTAAAACTGACTGAATTGAGTCGTTTTCGACGCATTCTGGTAATATCAATATGTCTGAGCCACCTATATTCGCGACAGAGGCCAAGTCAGTTCCAGTTATATTCGTAAAATATGTTTTGAAACTATTTTCTTCTCAGTTAATTTGAACTCGAGTAGAACATACTCTTTGCAATCATTTATAACTAAAACCGAAAGTCATAAGCACTACCGCCAATGCTTATGAGTACTGCGATACTGCGCACAAACGTGCGACATGGGTTCTTTGTAGCGATTTTCAGTTACATAACAGTATCTTTTTTGTTTTTGTATTATAATAAATTTCTTGATTATTATTTGTATCAACTAATTTTCTTATTGACTCATATTTCATAGTGGTCAATAGAAAACCAAGGTATTCGTATATAATTTCGATATTTTTTGTATTCTAATTGTTTCAAATGATTTTTCTCGAAATTGATTTTGATCTTTCTTATTTCTAGGTGATTGTCTAATCGGTTATGGTGCAAGGTAAGAAAATTGAATTTGTTTCTTTTTTTTCTTCTCTATGTTTTATATTTTAGTATGCTTATACTTGAACGTTTAATGATATCGAGTGATCAATTTCAAGTTGATGTATGTAATCAATGTGGTTTGTTTGGTTATAATGGATGGTAAAAAAAAAATAATTATTTTTTTTTTTTTTTATTTCTTGAAAATAATAAACAAAACAAAAATGTTCTTTTTTTTAGGTGTCAATTTTGTAAATCATCATCAGATGTGGCAACTATAAAAATTCCCTATGCTTGCAAATTACTTTTTCAGGAATTACAATCTATGAATATTGTACCACGAATTTCATTAAAAACACAAATTTGATTCAAAAAATAAAAAATAAAATAACCACATTTTTTTTAATAAATGTGATGGTTTTTTGTCTGTCTGTTTGTTATGTTTTTTAGATATATGGGTAATCATAATTCAACATCTGATACTTCTTTTATAAATAATGAAGATATATTTAAAGTTGATAATATAAATTCGTATGGTCGTAAACATTCATCAGCTAAAATTCAGCTATCGAATGATAATTTATGTATACATCAAAAAAATCGACAATCATTATTTATTCCACTTAATACAATAAAACGTTATGGTTTAGATGGTTCAATATTTATTCTTGAATGTGGTCGTCATGCACCACTTGGTCCAGCACGTTATGCATTTCGTTGTAAAGAAGCTCGAAATCTTGTTAATTGTTTAGATGAACGTATAATAATAATTTCCAATGAATTATTCAATAAACAACAAGATAAATCATCATCAAGTTTAACAACTGTTTCATCAGCATTTAATAATCTACAACGAACACAATCAGCAATATCATTATCATCAGCAACAACATTTTATCGAAATTCTCAATCGAATTTATCAGAAAATTATTTTATGTTAGGAAAAGAAAATCAACAATATCCTAATTCAATAAATTATTCAGAATTTCAAATACAAAAATCAAAATCAAAATCAATATCATCACTAGAATTACCAATAACTTGTGAAATAGTAAAATAATTTTTGTATTAAAATAATCATATCAAATAAACTATTGTTCTCTTTATAATTAGCAGAAATCAAATGTAACTCTATCGAATAGTCAAAATGATGATACAATTATTCCAAATACATCAAAATCTTATGTTTTTATTGATCATGAAAAAACAACAACATTGAAAGATATTGCTAAACAACGATTACAACAACATCCTATGCGTTATAATATCTAATGATTAAATTTTCTATCTTTCTAATCTCATGTTGTTTTCTTTGTTTATTGTACATTTTATATTCGTTGGTTTTTTTTCTTGATTTATTATCAAGATCTTTTTGTTTTGCTATGATGTGGTGCACTATCTAGTAGTATGTAGTCAATGTTTTATACCAGTTTTTTGTATTCTTTAAAAATAAACGATTGAGAAAATTTTTATATTCATGATAGTTTTGATATAATGATGCTTTTTAGTATACGCTGATGAATATCTTCATATTGTGCGATGTGACTTTTAGTGTTAGAATAATTAGATGAAAATAGCTGGGTTTCTGCTTAATACTCTAAGGAATTGTAAATTGCTTTTGTGATGATTCTAACATCAATTATATAGATTCAATTGAGACGAGAGAAAGTGTAAAAGAATTCATATCTATGGATTTTTCGTTTTGTGATAAAGCTATTATGGTGAGTTGTAAGACAAACTATTATAATTCCTTTTAGATTACCTTCCAAATCGACTGTCGAGTTGACACCTTGTATAAATAAAATTTTCAATAACAGAAATTTAATTGTGAAGCTGTTTGATTTATTTGTATCTTCTATGTGAATATACAAAACATAAGGACAAAGTTTGCTTAACAGAATTTTTAATATGGATAGCTAAGAAAAGGAAATATTAGAAAATTTTATATTTTGACAATTAACTAGTCGTATTGAGAACTTTATTTGTGAACAATTTGAACTCAAAAGTTGATTTCTAAAATGACATGATGAGATTATAATATTTCGTTGAAGAATTTACTAAAATGATCACAATGGAAAATGAAAAGCCGACGAATATGAATCCTTTTGGGCTTTCACTCATCTCAATCAAACCTACCTATTGAAGTAAGACTTCTACCGAAAAACGATTTATCATTTGGCAAAATTCTCTCATCATTTAAATAATTAAGTATCAACAAAATGATCGAGTTGTTCTTATCGTTCAATAATAATATGTAATATCGTGGTTTAATTTCACTTAATGAACCTTTCTATACTATCCATTTGACAGATCTCAATATTAGAACCTTTCTACCACCATCCTTTTTTTTGCATAAAAAAACCTTAAATGAAGCAATTGATCAATCACATCTTTGGAAGATGTGAGACTGAACTGATATGATCTTTTCAGAATTGAAGAAAATATATGATTGTAAAATGATTCTAACGAGACAGCCAACCAAACTGGTACTCACCGTTTGAACTCATACTGGACGTATAAGAAAGCCTTGGTGAGACTAGCAACAGTCTAAAAGGATTCGTTCCCAAAAACCATTGTAATCGAGTAATAATTGTTTTACTAAACTTTCGAGTTATTTTTAGATACATACCAAAAAATCAAAACGTAGAATTTCGACCCAGAAATTTCCGTCCACAGATCGATCTAATGACCCTTAGAATATTCTGGAAGTTTCAGCCGAAAAGCATATTTTTTTTGCTGTGATATTGAATTTCCAAAAAGTAATCGTTTGTCACAGGCATCATACAAAACTCGAGTTTACCTGAGAATATATCTTGATAGAAGAACAATCTTTTCGACTGAAACTTTCATGATATTCTGAGGATCATTTGATCTATCTATAGTCGAAATTCGATCACATGATTTTTCAGTAAATACTTAAAACGATCATAATTCGACTCCAAAGGTTCATCAGGATGAATTCTTTTATACTTTTGATAAACTTATGAAAACATCTTTATATGCTTCAATATGAGCTCAAAACATGACTATCAGCTCGAGTGGTTCTCTCATAAGATCTTATCATCCGATAAAATCTTTTTGAATGAGAACATACAACATCCTATACACATCAACAAAGCTTTGTAATCATCTAATGTAACTCACGACGACAACATATCGTACATACTCATTTGATTACATAATCTGAGAGCATGTTTACTTGAATATCATTTCTTTACGCATGATTTCCCTTGAAATAGTATTTAATAAGAATAATACAAAATGAACATTTTGTATGACTTATATATGAAACTACTATGTATTTAGATGAAATATATCAATGAAAATGAATTATTTTGTTCTCTCGCATCATTTATTTGTATCGAAATATATGTTACAGAAGAAATTAGAATTCAAGAAAATTATAAATTTTCTTTTGTTCTATGACAACTCGAAATTTCAGATTTTGCTATAGAAGAACTTTAAGTAGTCTCGAACGCATAGTTTAAAGTTCATATTTTAGTTTATTTTATACAAATATCTTTTACATTCGGCAGAATTGATAGAAGATCAAAATGAAATTAAAATGTACACTTTAATAAATTACTTAATAATCATACTGAATAAGTTAAATTAAAAGTTTTATGATAATTTTTCAAAAATATAACCATTGTATGATGATATAATTTTGCTTCGATGAAATAATTGACTAAGATTCTTACCTTAAATTCTCAATGCATAAAAAATTTAAATTAATCAAAATTTGTGACTGAATTAATTTAAAAATTGACAAACTAGACAGATCAAATGGTACACCTAAAGTATTGTCATGTAAAATAATATCGATTTGATCATCATCGAATGATATAGATCCTACCTATTATGTGCAAATCTTCTCATGGTTACAACCATTCGATTTATCGAACTATAATTTTCGCGGTCTACCTGATTCATTTATGTCTGCAAATTTTATATGAATGCCAGATTAATTATTTCCGTTGAAGTATGTAACTGCAATATCACTGTCAGGCAGTAAACATAAAGTGTAGTATAAAATGCCATTCATCAAAAAATGCAATCGTATTCAAATATCTAGTTTAATTGAATCTACGGCAATAAGTTGCAGTGTTGAAAAATAAAATTAGCAAAAAAAAATTTTTTCTTAACATTATAGAAAACATAAATCGAAGAAGTTCAGAGAATAACTAACAATCTACTTAAGGAGAAGAAAAATTAGATATGAGTATAAATATTCTAATTGAGCATGAAACCTTACAGGGGAATAAGTAGTAGTTGCTTTACACATTTATTATAGTTGTTCCTTACTTTACTAGTTAGTATCTACTACGATTTTCGCTATTCAACAATGAATATACTTGTTATCTTTTCGTGACATCCCGTTACATGAGAAATGTGCACATCAACATTAAATTAACATTTATTAGCGAAATCATCTATGAATCTATTGCATGGAGGAAATCTTTATTTTTCATATGTCATCGTCATCCTTGCACGGTTCTATATATGATTGAAACATATGTTTGCAAATAGAAGTTTATGGTAAATGAAATAAGAACCACGCTTGTGTCAAATATGCGAGTAATTATCATAGAGCCCATCTATCGCTACGACCAACTGTCGTTTTCTAAGTGTAATTGTTGTATTCCTTGAAATATTATAGTTAAGGAATAGCTGTTTAAAAAGTTTTCCTATAGGAAAATCTGAAATTTCAAGTTAATCTAGAAGAAACTAAAATATTATTTTTGTCCTAGTAGAATTTTACGTTTTTCGAAATTCTAATTTTTTTCTGCAGAGTCAAACTTTTTCACTACGAAAATTTTTTTTTTGACTAATCTATATATATGTATTTCTTTTATTGATACTTGATAATGTGAATGTCTCTCTGATTTTTTTTCTTCTTGTAACTTATGAAATGTATTTTTGTTTATTACTTAATATATAAAGAATAAACTTGTTATTATGTGTGAGTAAAAAGAAAAAACTTGACTGTTTTTCTAATATAACTTCGGCATTGACTCCGAAGAATATATATTTTTTTCATGACTCCATTGGAGTCGAATTTCGAAGTCGGACGCCGCATTCTATCTATGACATATATATTTATCACAAAACTATGTTAGATAGTTATATACGATGCATACAAATGCAAATCATGTATTTCTTTTTGTTTTTGTTTATCTCATAAATTTTCATAAACTTAATATTTTATATAATCAAGTAATATCTATTTTCATGATGGCTACAGTTAAAATCTTATTTGATAATCACATGCTCATACAAACAATATATATCTATATTTATTATTCATGTGTATAAAGACATTATTCATACGACATCGATGTAGCACGTGAAGCAGTTTTTTTTTCTCAATGACATAAAAGAAGAAGAGAAAAAACGAAAACAAATAGAAGAGTAAAGATTAAAAATGAGAACTAAAACAAGGCAAGCAAAGACAAAAACGCAGAAAACAACAATATAGAATGTTTTCCTAAGAATTAAAATAAGAAAAGGTTAAAGCAGAATACATATACCAGACAAACGTATTAAACGATTGAACATAACTACCCTAGATAAACAAAAACCTGCCTGATAAAACATAGATGAATGATAAAGATAATAAGAAAAATAGATAATTTTTTTCTTTTTTTTTTGTTTATTTTCACATGCTCTTCAGATAATTTAGTTGTTGTAACTTATTTTTATTTTTATTTTATTTTTGTTTAAACATTAGGTGCTAATAACTGTCGAAGTACATCATCTCTAAGACAGCCTTCAACAAATTCATCACGAGAAATATTTTTATCATCATTAAGATCTAATTTTTCCATTATTTTCTTCACACGAAGTTCTGGTGCATTTTCACCCTTACGATTTTCTTCACCTTAAAAAAAAAACAAAAAAGAATATAACAAACAATCAAAATCTCCTAGAGATTAAAAATAAAATAAAATAAAATACAAACCTAAGAGTTCATAAATAGCCGTAATTACTTTCGTCATTTCTTTCTTGTCGATCTAAATAAAAGAAAAAGAGAACAATAACTCAACGTGACATATTACTGAACTTTAGGACAAAAAAAAAGTTGAGGATTAATCACGCGCATAGACGACCAACGTAAGATAATAAGTGATGCAACATATATGTCGTGTGTTTAATATTGAGCGAATATGTACACATAGACAAGAGAAAAAAGTACGATCTTTACTATCTTACTTGTCCATTGGAATTCAAATCATAGACATCAAAAGCAAGACCAAGTTTATCTCGTATATCACCATTTGAATTAATGTTTACAGCAAGCAAAAATTCAACAAAATCAATATAACCATTATCATCCATATCAAATGTACGAAATACTTGTTGACTATATTTTTCTGCTTCATGTTCAGGATAAAATTTTTTATAAACTTCTGTAAATTGTCTTGGTGATAATTTTCCATTTGGACAATCACGTAAAAATGCTTGATGCCATTGACGAATTTGTTCAGGTGTATAATTTGTATTTTTTGTAAGACGATCAATTGTTTCGTCGTCTAATTCAACACCAATAGTTTTACTTTCTTTATGACCCATTGTAGTAGTATTATTGAAAAATAAAAAAAAAGCTAAATCTGAATATAGGTAATTTTAAGAATATAACTAAAATAGTTTTATGAATAAGATGATATAATATGATTTGATATAGAAATAACAAGGATGAAAACAAAACAAAATGAAAATAATCAAATGAAAGCAAGAACAAAATAAAGGTACACGAAAAGGAGTAATATGTATGAAAAACAATAGCACATAAAACAGTAAACGATGTGTTGTTCTTTCGCCAACACACGCATACAACTTGCTTTTATGTTCTCTCTTTTCACTAATACAATTCTTTTTCCTTTCTCTGTCCTACGACGACAAACGTTGTCGACAAGTCAGCAGCTTGCAAAAGAGAATAAAGAAGAAAAATGGTTATCAAAGATGCACTATGTGTTTATACAAACGCCCAATTTATATTCGGTTTTCTAACATTTATTATTAGTTTGTTTGTGCGTTTTTTCTTGTTAACGACACAATGTAACAAGAGTGTGCGGTGATGCGATACTATGAGTGTCCTTTTCATTATATGCTTGTAATGTTATAGTCTTCGTTTACGGGAGAAAAAGAAAGCATAGAAAACAAATCGTATGATAGCAGAAGTAATAGGGAACAGCGGTAGAGCTTCTTTAAAAGATTCTAAGAATATAAGAGAAATAAGAAACGACAAAAACAATTGCTATTTTTCTTTTTTCCGATTGTTAGGCATGGCCAATGACGACATATATATGCATGCAACAGCTGGCCTTATTTTTATCACAGAATAAGAACGATTGGTAGATTGTATATGTAGTGTTATATCATCATATATATATATATATATTCAATGCGATCGTAAGTTATATCAAGTAGATGCAGAATATTTTAATCAAAAATTCTATTAATCTCTCTTGAGAAGTTTTCTGTTGTTTTCTATTAAAAATTACCTTTCCATTTTTATTTATATCATACATATCAAAAGCTAATCGAAGTTTTTCTCTAACATCACCTAAAAACAAAAAAGAAAATAGAATTGATTAAAGATTTTATTCCTAATCTTTTTTCTATTTTTAATTTTAAATACTAACCATGAGATGTTATATTCACAGCAATAAGAAATTCAACAAAATCAATATAACCATTATCATCCGAATCTACATTATAGAAGAGAATAGGAAAACAAAAATTGAAATTTTTAAAAATCATTATTTACCAAATGCTTTAAAAACTTGTGAACAAAATTTTTCAGCTTTACCTTCAGGATAAAATTTCTAAATGAAACAACAATAAACAATTTCTATATCAATGAACAAATGAATATTATACCTTATACACTTCTAAGAATTTCTTTTTATCAAGTTTGCCATTAGGACAATCACTATATAATAAAAATAAAAATATATATTTATATATATATATATATATTATTTTCTTTTGTTATCATTTTGTTTTTTATACCGAATAAATCCTTGATGCCAATCTTGAATTTGTTGTTTTGTATATGTTGTATTCTTTGTTAATCGTTCAATTTCTTCATCTGACAAATGAGTTAAGTCTTTTTTCTGTTTACTCGTTTTTTGTCCCATTTTGATATTATAATTAATTATACAAAAATTTTAAATTGATTATTAATACTTCTACAAAGAATATGGCAATGTATATATAAATACATAAATATTTATATCAAGAGACTATTGAAAATAAATTTAAGACGAAATATTAAATGATCCACAACATAATCGACTTTTTTTTGTCATTAGTTCGAGCTACATACAGAATCAATAAACGATAAAACGAAACCGTACTTCGTTCTGAATATAGATCAAGATGATATTCAACAAATGAATCTGTACACACAAATATATATTCACACTAAATATTAAGAAATATATGTATCAACGTAACATAAATAGTTGGATCGAATGCATACACAAAATACTAACAAAAAAATATATGCGCGTCCTCTTCCTTTTGCTGCATCTCTCACTCTCTTATGACGACGATCGACGATGATCACTGCCGCAGTAACGCCAACATTACTTATTCGTGGTTGTCAAAAAAAAAGAGACGGAGCGACCGGGCAAACGAACGAGAAAGAAAGATAAATGAATGCTTTTTATCATTTTAACATATTCTTTCTTTCCTCTTCGTTTTTTTTCTTGACTGTACTCTAATAACGACAAAACATTACACAAGTAATAGATTTTATATTCTTTCCACAATCATTGTGTTGGTTATCTTATCTTTTTTTGTTTCTTTTTATTATTTTGATAAATATAAAAATAATTTTCAAAAGAAAATGTTTAAATTGAATTAATAAAAACTTTCAATTGGCCAATTAGAAAATTTATATTGTTTGGGTAATGGTTTAATATTAACCGATTTTGCACGTCCATAGATTTCAATAGCTTGTTGTGGTAAAATTCTCCAACCAATTTTCTATATATAAAAAAACAACAAGTATCATATATAACTCATCAATCAAGAGTAACGCAAAAATAACTCAAGATGCTCACGTCATTTTCTGTTTCGGGAAATGCTCCTAATAAACGTCGACGACGTTGACCTGTAAGACGTTTATGTAATGGTGGAAAGATATTAGTTGGTTGCTGCCATTCAGTACGTTTCAGAGAAATAAGACAATTCTCACGAGAAATACCATGAACTTTTGCTATATTATCATACATCTGTAATTCATCATTAATAATTAAAAATTTTTAAGAATATTAAACATATCTTACTTGTCGATATTCATCAATTAACCATGGATCAAATTTTGTTATCCATGCTCGATGTGCTTCTTGTTGTTTATGAATAATTTCTTTTCTAATAAAAAAATTCTTTTATTCTTGTTTCAATCATTCGTTATTGTCTTTATTTTTGTCTAATTAATCGATTTACCTAGCTACATCTATTGTATTGTAATCTATAAATTCGATATTACTTGCTCGTGATAATGCAGCTACTGTTGGTTGACTACTGGTAGATATTACACTTTTAACTGTTGTTCGAGCCGATGGTATATTAGTGGAAACTACAAAAAAAACTGATTGTTTTTTTTTCTTTTTAAAAAATTATCATTCCTCGATTTACCGTGACGAGTATTTCTTTGTGACATTTTGTATTTTAATTTATTTAAAAAGAAATCAGTTGATTTAGTTTATATATATGGGCGGTTTCTTATATTTTTTGTTGTCACAATTCTCGTTTGAATCATGGCGAAAAAAAAATCTATCGGCAGAGAAACATTTAAAATGCATAACGACAATAGCAAACATACAAACGTTTTCTTGGCAGGTGGCTTCTTGACTTTCTTTTCATTTGACAAGAAACAAAACTGCATTATTATTATTATTATTCTTTTTTTTTTATTGATTGAATTCTTTAGAAGCAAAAAAAAATAAACGAGACAGAAAGAAAAGCTTTTTAAGATTAGATAAAATAAATACTATATCCAATATGTACATCAGTTTCTTTGCAGATTAGATTTTAATATCTTAAATATTGTTGATATTTTATTTCATTTTGTCATTTTGATTTATACTTCAAGGATATCGATACTGCATAATAATAAAAAACACTTGGAATAAAAAATTTCAAGCAATAAATATCTCAATAAATCATAGCACTTTTTCTTTTATAGACTATGAATAGTAGATCATACACATTTTGAATTTATTTAGATAATCTCAACCAAAAAAAAAAAGATTTCATGATGATTTTGGTAAAAAAACAAACTTAAAAAAATACTCTAAGCAATCGTATTCAAAATGATTCAACATAAACAATAAAGCCACATAAATTTTGAAGTATTTAATGGATTCTATTCAAAGTTTATTCTGATTTTTCACAGGATACTGCAATACCAAGACAATAACACTTTCATGAAAAGACAAATAATACAAGTAAATAGAGATGGAATCGGTGAAGGTTTGTCATGCTCGACATCAATACCGGCTTTACAATTTGAATATTAGGTTGATGCCAAACAGAAGCAGAAAGATTCTTAATGGTAATTGAATACCTAAGAAGTTCCATTAGTGTCAAAATGTGAGAGTTGAATCCAATTATTGAAGATCTTTTCAGATATTCTGATATTACCCTGCGTATATAGTTCCGTGGTGTCCTCAGCGCGAAAGTTGCTTCGTATATATTTCTATTTCCATGAATATCTAAATTTCATGTATATCTATATTGAATTATTGAATTCAACTATCTGATTTGACATATATGCAAAATTCTATTTTTGTTCGAGTCTTGTTATATTTATTTATTTGATAAAAATATTTGAATAATTGATTTATTAAAATCTACACATGTCAAACACATATGTTCTTTTTTTTTTTTGCTTTACAATTTCCATGAAACAAATATAGTTTAATTGAATAGTGAATCTTCAATGATTTACTATGATTTGTATTCTGAAATTTATTAATATTGACATTTTAATTAGAATGAAAAATGTTAATGATGAATCAAGTAACGTCAGCTTATCAACAACAGTGGAAACAATAAGTTCCATCAAAGACATTTATTCTTAGTTACATAGAGAAAACTGAAGATTGATTATTCTACGAGAATGAATTATAGTGAAAACAAGACAGATCTGATATACATAATTTATTTGGCAATAAATATTGGAAAATAATGATTGAAAACAAAAATATATATCGGAAGAAGATGATAAATCTATGATTGAAAAACTTTCTCTTTAGAAAAATAATTCAAACCAGTCCTTTAATTTCATTAGTAGTTAAATTAACAGAAGTTGATCGAACAATGATATGTATATATATATATATAGACATTACTGCATTATTAAATATAATATTATCGACAATAGCCGATTGAAATAATTGAATTTGTCTCAAACGAAACAAAACAGATATATAACAAATCTATTTTATTATCAAACTAACGACTAAAATAGTTCAATTGATCAATATTTTCCACGCTTATATTTAAAGATCTTTGTATATTATTAGAAAATAAAACAAAATCATTTTTAATGATGCAATAAGTTCAATAGGGTACATCAATAGATTTTTGAATAAATTAGATTAATATAAATAAATCAACATTGAATAACTTACTTGTCCAAATAATACATAAGTACGCTCACGTACTTCGATTAAATGAAGTATTTTTTTTTCTTCCGAATCATTTAATATTATTTCATATAGGAGATGTATATATGTATATTCTTTTAAATTTCTTATCTTTTATGCAAATCATATATAGGTTACAATCTTTTTTTTGTATTAGTTGTTGATATAAGTATTGAATTGTAATAATAAATATTTTCTAATTGTAGTTCATATTACGAAAATATTTCATTGAAATATTACTATATGTATAATGATATACGTTAGAATTCGAATGATTATATAAATCAAAAATATTTATTATTAATCTTATTGAATAATTAGGATCTAAAGATCAATGTATTCAAAAGAATATTCTATATTAATCAATCCTTCACTAGAAGTATATTGGTGTTAACAAGTAAATGATTAATTGATATTCCTATCAACATCAATATCAATCGTTGTATAAACCAATATTTATCTTAAATAGCTTAATACACGACCAACTAATAAAAGACTTACATATAAATATACAGATATTTAGAAATTCTCTATATCTACAGTAAATAATCTAATAAAATTGACTGAAATATTTTCGAAATATGTTATTTAAATAATGATCATATCTAATAGAATATATATTCAATTTTTTACTTCAATGAAAGAGATTTTATTTAAATTAATTGTCATACGTGCATACATTGACAAAAGAGTTGAGCTAGAAATGAATACACACATGAGAAAAGAAAAAGGCACATAAACAATCAAGATTATGAAAGAAAAAAAAAGAAAGAAAACTTTTTTAAATAACAATATTATTGATTGTAATTTAAAAAGATGTATTGTCACATAAGTCGACAACGATTTAAATATCGACGTTTTTTTCGTTTCTTTTTTATTGGATATTGATTTTGATTTTGTTGTCGTATTACACGAACAAGTTCATGAAATGCAGTATCAACATTTACTGGTGGAACTTTTGCACTGGTTTCAATATATGGGATTTGTAATTCATTTGCTAATTCACGACCTTCTTCTTCAGATATTTTTCTTAAATGCACTAAATCAATTTTATTTGCAACAAGAATCATTGGATAAGATTTTCTATTTAAAACCGAAAGGTACAAATAATTTATATTTTTGTATAAAATTCTTCAAAAAAAACAAAATGAAATACCTGTCTTTAACACGAAGTATTTGATTATAAAATTGTCGAGTATTTTTAAATGAATTAGAATCAATCACAGAATAAACAATAAGAAAACCATCACCTTTACGCATATATTGTTCACGTAAAGCAGAAAATTCTTCTTGACCAGCTGTATCAAGAACATCAAGTACACATACTTGTTTATCAACTTCAACATGTTGAATATAACTATCTTCAATAGTTGGATCATAATCTTCAACAAACATTTTTTGAAAAAACTAAAATGAAAATTATATGAAAGTTTGTTTTTTTATTAAATTCCTTCAATATTGTATTTACTTGAATGGTTAAGGCAGATTTGCCAACACCACCTTCACCAACGACTACTAATTTATAGGTAATTGCATTATCAGGTGGAGCACTTTGCATGATGAACACCGGAAGTACTCTGTATGATCAAGTTTTATTTTTTAAAGAATAGTACAAAATGGCATAACGTGTCAATTGAAATGAAAATGAATCATTGAGATTGTGAGGACAAGATAAGGGAGGGCAATATATAATAGATTGGACATATTTATGTCAATCAATAGACAGTCAGAAACGATGAAGATTTCAAAAAAAAAAGTAAAAAAGCCAATGAGAAAAAAAATCTGAGAAAGAGATATTTATATAAGAGTTGTAAAAAAAAAGAAAGAATGCGCAGAAAAAAGAAAAAACAACAATATGTTATATGGATTGTAGGACGTTTTTTCCAATTAATATTAAGCAATTAGACAGAGGACGCTAATAATCAAGGAATTAAAAAAAAAATATAACGATTCGATAATTTATTCCTCATGAGCTACATCGAAGTAAGAAAATATTTATCTACTGAACATTGAGATAGACTTGTTTTTTAGAATTAGATTTAAATCATCGTTTCTTACTTTTCGTAAAAAAAAGAGTACAAAATAATAATTTTTTGGTTTTTTTTGAGCTTCACAAACGGTGATATTCAATAACAACCCTTTTCAGTTTACTTTAATCAATCGAACTGAATTTTTTCGCGGTAATAGGAGACTCGTCAAAGTTTTTATTCATAAAGAGCCTGTCGAATAGATACTGTGTAGAACTAGCGCTATTGGTGAAAAAGTATCTCAGCCATTCTTAGTACTTAACATTTAAAAATTTTAGTGTGTTCAAAAGCAGTAGAACTTTATATCTTAACAGTAACAATCATCCTTGAAATTTTTAAAACCATGTCTTGATAACTTTCGACCTCCGATTCTAAGAGTCGTTCTCGTTAAAATCCGACTTCTAGAATTTTCTTATTTTAAAGGATAAAATACTGAAAGTTTCAAAACAGATACTAATCAGTGAGGTTAACTTTTGTTAAACAAATTTGTTTTTCTCCAACGTTTTCTTTATATAGAAAGTGCCTACATAGAACTCTGTTTTTTCGAGGTTCTCCAAGCCTAAATTATTCGCTTAGGTCAAGATTATCCTAAATAGAAAGCTTTCTTATAGTCAGAATTCTGAGTTTTCTCAGCAAGAAGTTCAGGTAAAAATTAAAAATTGCCTCCCAAAATCCTCATATTTAGCAGTCAGATTTTACTTAACACCTTTGAAAATTTTCTAGAACATGCAGGGATGATTTTAACGTATATAATATTGGTTAGTAAGTAATGTTCCTCATGGAAGAAATTAGGCTCGTTAAACATCGGAAAAATCGAGTTTTCCGAAGGCATTTTTAATCCAAAGGAAACTTTGGAAAGAAGAGCTTTTCTCTTCGTCAGACTAAATACATTTATGCTTATTAACACATGTTTGTTTTTAATTTTCTCTCTGCTGATATTGATTTTAAACATATAATAGTAGGACGGAGGAAGAAGACAAATAGTCGACAAATCCTACCAGTATCACTGTCTTGCCATCTCCCTATCATAAATTTAAAATCAATATGAAAAGGAGAAGAGAGAAAACAGAAAGAAAAATATATGCTTGTGTATATGTGAGTGTTTGTAAACATAAAGGTGTTTCATTTAATTGAAGGGAGTATTGTTGTCCAAACGTAACTCACTAATACATAAATAAATAAGTAAAACCTTTTACAAGGAAGAATTCAAACATTAAGATAACAAAAAAATCATTTGAAATAAGAAAATTCTGGAAATCGAATTATGACTAGAAAAGCTATCCGCATCGAATGTTGCAATCTATCAAGACATTATTTTTTAAATGTTTGAAGATAATTTTTGGCGTCAGAATATCAAGTTCTAATACTTCTGAAAGTTTGAAACACTTCGAATGGAGTCAATGTAAATTCTAGTACACTTCCAAAAGAATTACTCTAGAGCAGACTGGAGATATTGAATTGTTTTGGGCGTATAGCTATTTATGAGCCACTCCGCATAGAAGATAGTGGGAAAAGTTTATTAACAACGTACCTTTGATTTTTTTTTTCTATAATGTTAAACAGCTACCTCAAATTCAGATAGTGATTTTAATAGCCAATGAAGTTCTCAATACCAAGATTTCATAGATAAACTATGATGGCAAGGTTTCCAAAAGACTGGACACAGTAGTTTTTATGTTTCAAAAGGCTTTGTCGGAGAAATATTATAACAATGTCATTTTAAAGAGCACAAATTCTGAACAAAATGTCTGATCGTCTTATCTTTTACGACTTTCTGTTAACAAGTTAAAAATATCATAAAAACTGGGAAAAGGCAAGTTTTAGTCGATTTTTTGTTAAATATTGGTTTTTATGATACTTTTAACTTTTTAAAAGAAGATCGGAGAAAAAGCGGCAACCCCTCATTTTGTTCCAATTTTGAATGTGTGGATGTGAGTTACAGATATACGGGACCAGTTCCCGTTGCTGTGACCAAAAAAGCTTGGTCCTGCACATCTCTAGTGTGGATGTGGATATGAGTTTTCAGGTCACCAATACTCATACCACATCCATTCATATCTTTATCTCGCTGGTCGAGAATCTCAAAATAAACTTTTTTCGACATTTTCATGTGATCGTCATTTTTTTTCTTTCGGTCAAATCAATGCCATTCGTAAAAACAATCATTTTTTTTTTTCACAACGAAAATAAATCTTTCATTCATTACTTTATCAGGAAAAAATTTTCCTAAGAAAAATTTTCTCATTGATCACTGTTAGACAACACAAAATAATATGAAATCTAATTAGATTGAATAATTTTTATATTGCAAATATACGTAATAAAAAAAATATTTGACATACAAGAAAAAAAGAAAAACTGAACAATAATCAGAAGTCAATTCCTATGAAATACAAATTGCCTGATTAGTCACAAAAGAACAAAAAGAAAAAGGAAAAAAAAGAAAAGAAAAGTAAACTAAGAAAGTGATGATGATGATGTGGCCGTTGTTGTTATATGACTATGACTATTTGTATCACTTGCAATACCTGATGTTGATAGAGGTAAAATTGTTGTCGATGCAAAATCACTCATTGATGGTGATGATATTGGTGGAAAATCTACATAATCTAAATCGGAATAATCAATTGGTGATGAACCATATAAATAATGTCGAAGACTTCCACATATTTGTGTAAATGTTGGCCGTAATGATTCTTTAAATGTCCAACATGATTCAATTATTTGAAAACTAAAACAAACGAAAATTATTAAACAAAAAAAAAAAAACATCTCATTTTAATGATTTTACATTTCATTTGGACAATTAAC
>CAJNOL010000155.1:0-19907 GCA_905250125.1 Rotaria sordida
TTAATAATTCATGGAACAGAAGGTAAAAATAATACTTTTTGGTCTTAACTTAGAGTTATAGAGTAATTAATGTGTTTTTCCTTTTGTGTTTAATTGAAGGTGTTGTTAGTCTTCCAACTCATTTTTGGGCTCCAACTCGAATTGTATTACCAAATGGTCATCATGTTGATCATCATTTACCTGAAACAATTAGAAAAACAAATTTTGTGCATTCAGCTGGTCTTCGTTATGAAGCAATTGCATGTCGTGATCAAATCATGAGTGGAAAAACTGAACATCCATTGATGACACTTGAAAATTCATTACAAATAACTCGAATTGTTGAAGAAGCTCGAAAACAAATTCTTTCTTCCAAGCATTAACTGTTTTATTGGATTTATAAAAAAAAGGAAACCATATGATGATGATTTAAAAAAAGAATGTTGATTTAATTTTTAGATTTAGGAACCACTACTTTTTAATAAAAACGAGTAAAAGAATTATCTAACTCAAATCAATAATTTATTTATTAATAATTCCTTCATTTCTCAGTAAAATATATCATGCAAGTAGTTGACAATAAATCGATATGTGGAGAGGAGATAGAAGTTCTAAAGCAATTTTAAGATAAATTCTTCTCGCATTCAACAAAAGCAAACTCTTGAAAACTTTGGCAGGTTTGAGCATCTACTTCATACTGAATACACAAGTTTTCAAACTTATGGCTATCTCAATGGATGAGAAATTGTCGGAATACTATTTTTAGCAGAAAAAAAAGTTTCAGACAAAATGTTATTTTTCAAGGTGATTACGATCATAAACTAAGGATACGGATAGCTTTGAATAATATTAAACATATGTTTAGACTGTGGTGTGAATCTTGTGAGTGAGATTGAACAGAAAACTAACATCCCTATATCATAGATTTCAACGATGCTCTTTCAGATATACTATGCCTCAGCTCACAATTATGGTTTTCAATTTGGTCGATCTTGGAGAAACTGCTACTTCGGAGGCCAGAATCTTTGATATATTGTCTGTATTTAGCACAAAACTTGTGAAATTTCAATTTCTTGCTGCTATATAATTGAATTTTTACAAAGAATTACTTCGAGCATCACTGATCGATATTAAAAACAACGTTATCGATCTGTTTTAGCTGCATAACGGTTTTGTTTTGATGTTTTTTAAGTTGCCGACTGTGAATTATAAATGAGATACATATCAATATAAGTCTTACAACTGTTACTCATCTAAAATCAATGAAAAGAACGAATTTCAAATGAATTTAAATTCTAGTTTTTTATTTTTAACAGTAGCTGAAGAGAATGTAATGCACAATATCAGAAAGAAAGACTATCGAAATGACAGAATTTACTTTTGCAGAAAAACTGCAAAAGTAAATTCTGTATAAACTAACTTTTATGTTGGAAAGTACTGACATTGTGTAATTACCTTTCCTACCACTATTATATAGTGACGAATAACATTTTTGAACACGGCTTACGACAAAATTCATAAAATTCTTCTTTCTATGACAATATCTTAAATTGAGCAGAGCCGTTCATGGATTACATGGACTAGCTCATAAAGTGTTTCTTTATATGAAATTTGATGTTATAAGAACGAAGTACATCTAGATTAATACGTACAAAGTCAAAAATTCTTTGAAACAAATAAATCGTCTAATATCAATGTATGAAGTTGAACAAGTATATGTTTTTGAGTTAAAGAATTATCGTAGATGTTTTTAGATGTTTAGTAGCTGTTATTTCGACTATGCTACTTGCCGTCATTAATGTTTCATTTGAAGAGAAAATTCTGACTTGTGTTATCGACTCATATTAAATCAATGATCAGTCGAATGTATTCATTTTTAATATGATATCTATGAATAACAACCGAAATAACTGAGATGAAAACAAATTTCCTTTCGAATTTGAACAATTTTAAAACTCAAGTTAATTGGTACGTTCTATTGACTATGAAATAGACAACTAAGTTATCACCTAATGAATACACTTCAAGTGGATTTCAAAACAATGTTTTTCAAGAAAATTAAAAGAGATCAGATTGAACTGATATTGAAAGAAATCACACAATGACGTCGTTCGTAATCACGTAGGAGTGGGAACGAAGTCTTTAAGAACGAGTTGGAGTGTGAAGCAATCCATCTCCGAAAGATTTTATTTTGTCCTTTTGTGAGTAAGATATCTGATAGATATCATCGATCAAGATCATTGAGAGTTTCTTCTGAAACTTTGGTCTCACCAATCACACTCTGACATTGACTTGTGCATTTTGTACTCTTTCAGGACTTGCCTATTGTAAGAAAATGACAATTATCATATTGACTACCAAAGGATTGATGATATTACAAAAATTCGGTTCGATTTTTGATAATCAAAAAGTTTCTAGTAAAAGATGACAAATACTTTTCTAAATATAAAACTCATTTTAAATATATGACGTGGGGTAGTGAAAAAGATACATTAAATAATTTTTCGTCTCTTCTCTTGACACTCATTTTACAATGGCACAATAGTTGTTTTACTCTGTTTTAGTGTCAAAATTATATTAAGCAACAAATCATATTTAAATCGATTAAAATTTTATTAAAGATTGGTTAAAATTATACAGTTTTAGTTGATTGCAATCAAAAATAATCCAAAAAACAAAATCAAAATTTCATTGATTATTCGATTAATTTTGATGTTAATTGATTCAATATTGATAAAAAAAAACATCGACTGTATTGATGCAAACCGAAAACAATTGAATAAAGATTCTATCATGTATCATCAAAGCAAAATTAATAGAAAGCGATGGTTTCTATTATTAAAACTGAATCAGAATAATCAATGAAACATTGATTTTTTTTTGGATTATTTTCTATTATAATTGGTTAAAGATGCATAATTTGAACCGATTTAATCTGTTTTTTCATCTAATGCTTTTACACGGAAAAGATCGAGCATTAAAATATGCTCAGAATTGATTACGAAAAAGAGAAAGATTCAATTGAAAAAACATTTTTAATCATCAAAAAAAGTACCAATCATCATGTTGCCTTATATTGAACATTCTAAATCGTCGACTTTTATTGTTGATACAAATTGCCACAGCTAGAGAGATCTTTTATTGCACAAAACTCGTAAGCAGTTCACGCGCGTTGAGCCACCGCTAGAGTGCAAAGCTAGATGAGCAAGGTATCGTTAAATATTAATGCAAATATGATCTGGATTACAAAATTATATTCGAGGATAGTGTTACGATTAATCAACAATTTTGAATAAACAAATAGATTAGGGGGAACGAAATTTACGAGAAATTACGACAAAGCAGAGGACTCAAGATATGTCTGAAGAAATAGTGTGGTATAAGAATAATTTAGCTCGAGAAACATCAATGTTTATATGGGAGTAAACAGTGAATGACACATACAATTACCGTAAAGATCAGAAAAAGTGACTAGAATCCATTTGTTTTCTCCAAAGACTTCTTCTATTAGCTATTCAAAAGCATGGATTTTAACGAGACGGAGAACTTTCAGCCAGAGATGAGTAGAATTCCAAAAATCGAGCATCAGAAGTTGATCCTAGTAGTCATGAGTATAAAGAGTCAGATTCCATACTATTCTTTACAAGGATTATGAAGGTTCACTGATGCATTCGATTTTTTCGAGATCATCTTTTGAGTGATGCGAAAAAACAATCTAGAAAAAGCTGCTGCTGCTGCTGTTTTCAACAAGAAAAATAATTAATATACAAGTAATCTATCAATAGAAAAATCTAAAAACACTCAAATGATTACTAGCTTGTAGAATAAAATGAGAAATACTTCATCTAATAAATCATTAGCTAGAAAAGTTAAATTTTTGTTTGAGCTTGGTTCATGTTATGGACTCTAATTGACTCGAAAAATAAAAATATAATAAATGATGCTAAACTTATGTCAACTGTGGTAAGAATTGCTCAAGATATCACAGAATATGATCTTATTTGTAATGGTGAAATTTATTTGCTTGGCCAGGTCAATCTAAAACGGATATCAGTCATAGTCTGTTTTCTGCCAGTAAATAGTGGCAAAACAATAATTTTACGACAGGAAATCGACTGTATTTTCTTGTAACCCTGTCCACGAAAATACGACACCGTATATGATAGCACATTTTTGCCGTATACAGTCATATATGTGTCTTAATATTAACCTGAAACAATTAAAAAACCAAATTTTGCGCATGCAGCTGGTCTTCGTTATGAAGCGATTGCATGTCGTGATCAAATCATGAGTGGAAAAACTGAACATCCATTGATGACACTCGAAAATTCATTACAAATAGCTCGAATTGTTGAAGAAGCTCGAAAACAAATTCTTTCTTCCAAACAGTAATTGTTTGATTGGATTTATAAAATAAAAATAAATGCGGAAACTTCGGATTTAAATCCGAGAGTTATGTGTACTTCAAAAAGTGAATGGGACAGATGAGTCATCCTAGAATGTGTGGGCATAAAAATGATCCTGGCAAACCTTTTCTATAAACAGTTGATTTCTATTGGCTACTGCTCAACCACTAGGATTTAGAGATGAATAGAGCTCAGATTTGAACTCTTCGCCTTGATTTATCCTAGGAAAGTCGTTTTTCCGATAACTTCATTTCTATTGGTTACTGCTCAACCAATAGGAGTTCGAGGCACACGGAGCTCGGATTGGAGTTCTCCGACCCAAAAAACCTCGAACTGTCATCTCTATGATCGAAAGACAGAGCTCGAATTGTCGATCAATTAGAGTGTGAACACAAACAGAACCAATTCCCGTTTAATTACCCTTGCAATAGGTGAGTTAGTCTTCTTATTTCTTTATGTTTTATATACCATTTTGTAGCTCGCGAAATTCTCTATCGAATGGTATATAATAGTTGGGGTTTCATTTGACTATAATAGGAAAAGTTTTTTAGGAAAGCGGGTATAGGTCGATTTTCGTATAGGAAGGCATAGGAAAAAATGACTATTTTTCCAATAACTCAGGAACGGCTCGGCCAATCCTTCTCATCTTCGAACTTGACTGAGATATTATTGATACTAAGCTGTGTAGAAAATTTCATCGCAATCGGACTCTCCTTTCAAAAGTTATCGTTTAAACGGCCGGACGGACATACTGACCGATTCTAGAGTGTACTCACTTTTTGAGTACACAAAAAGGAATCATATGATGATAATTTAAAAAAGAATATTGATTTAATTTTTAGATTTAGGAGATACTACTTTTTAATAAAGACAAAGCAGTTGTCAATAAATTGGCATTTACATCTAGACTTACTCTACTTATAGTTGTTAAATAAAAGTCGATTTTAATGAGGAAATCTTAGAATTGGATGCAAAACAAAGATTAAAGAAACTTTATAATAATATTTTCTTATCTGACAATGATTTATTATTCGTCATATGATGAAATACTTGAATAAATGACTTCCAAAGTTAAAATTGAATTTTTCATTAGAATTTTTTTATAGGGTTTAGCATAAACATTGCATAATGTTTTTTTGATTATATTTCATCTCATATTTTTTTGGTACAAACGGTTAATACAATATACATATTTGAAATAGAAACAAGAAGTTTACTATATTTATATTTTTGAGATATAATTGATTAATGGATGATAGCTAGCCCAAATCCGAAAAATGAAAGATTTCATTAGCTTTCATATCAGTAAAATTATTGTTTCTGTTCGTTTTAAAATTTTTTTGAGGAAAAGATCTTCTATTACAGTCAAATCTACGGAAGACTCCGAACTGTAAAATACAGTAAATCTTTAAAGAACAAACGGAAATATTCCTCTGGTGTCTTGTGTAAATTGAATATAGTTTGATGAACCAAAGTTTGTCGAGAGCTCAGCAACATCTTATTTTGCACACTATTAGAGGAGTTTATTTACAAAACGTTTCCAATCGAATTCAGAAAACTATTGTTCTGGAATCTTGGTTTTCCAGAAGATCTTCTTCCGAAAACATGTCTATGACAATTGGAAAAATACCTCCGATAGAAAATTTTTCTTTCTTTTTAATAGGAAACAAATGCAACTCTCTTGCCGAGTAAAATGAATTTCAATAGAATTGTAGAAACTTGTCGGTTTGCTTAATGATAAAATCTTTGTTTATTAGTTTGTCTTATTCATACACATGATATTGTGACTATTTATTATTCATTTCAACTGATAGATATAGTTAAAACCGAGGTGAAGGCCGCACAACTGTAAAATGATATTGCTAATCACAAGAAGATTGTTTTATTCTATCTATTTTGGGATACATTTCTTCATTCATCCTTTTACTTAATCATCAAAATATGCAATAAGAAAGTACTTCATATATTATAACGAGACATTATTGATATACAGTCTGTGATTGTATATTCACGTCTGTCACGTAGAGTCTTGCAAGACCGTCCTGAATCCACAAAAAATTCTATTTATTTCATCTATTTATAAATCTTAGACCTTCGTAGAGGAAATTATAATGAATTTCAATCGCGCTCACTTATCTTGGATCAGTTGACACGGTAAGCCGTAATGAATCTGAACGAACTATTGCACACTGCATGTAGAATATCATTGGTCTTTTTCAGATCATATAAAGAAACGCTTGGCTGTTAATCATCATTTTCCACATTTTTTTAAAGCCTCCGAACGGTATCAAGCTTCCGAAAAATAGACTTCAGATGTACACTCATCACTTATTTTCTATACTTCTTATAGATCGTATTTCACATAATAAATATTAATAGTAAGATTCAAAAGGTTACATATTTGTACGAAACTACGATGTAAACATGATCAAAGACAAAAATAATTCGTTATAGTACAAGGTTTAAATAATCTGAAATTCATAATATCCAAAAAAGAAATGGTGCATATTGTTAGTAGTGTCGAAAACAAAAATCTAATTTTTAAACCAAAACCGAAAGTGTTATATTTTCCATGCCGTTCATAAACTTGGTCTTTACAAATCAAAACTTACTTGTCTCTTACTAGAAACAAAAAAAAAGTTTTGATTAAACTATCGATCATGACTTTAGAGATGTACATTATAATAGTAATATTGATGTTTTAGTGCAATATATAAAAATTTCCTTGGATTAAAATTAAAAGTTTTTCATGATTTCGACTAATATACATTTCATTGAATCTAATAAAAAGAAACAAATATTCTAAATTGCAATTGAAAATAGTATATAGTAGCTCTATCTTCTATCGATAGTCTATTCTCGTATACATTTAATCATAATTCCGAAACAATGAAAAAGTTTTTTTACTAAAAACATGTATTTTCATGCATCAAACTTGCGCAGAAACGCTTTGTTTTTTATTCGTATATTCTAAAAAAAAAAGGGAGGGAATAATGCAAGAATACATATATATATATATATACACACACACATATGTAAGAGAAGCAATCGAGAACAACAAGAGAAATAAATCCATAATTATAATGTGTCTTTTTTTCTTATATAATATTTTATAGTTGATATAATACTTTATTTCCTGCTGTACTTTTCTTTTTATATGTTATATTAGTTGTTGTACTTATTTCTTGATTATGAAGCTTGAAAAAAGAAAAAAAAATATATATAAAAGAAATCTCTTTATTTTTACTTCAAATAAAATATGAATTTGTCGTGGAATATTAATTAATTCACGCATACGTCGACTATGAAATAAAAAAAAAGAATACTATTAAATTAAATTAAATTAAATTCTATACCCAATACGAAAGATAAGTTGTTGATCATGATGAATCGATGTCCAAAGTGCAATACGATCACAACTTTTACGTGCTGATAAAACAACTCCATTAACATAATTAGTATCTTGTGCATATTGACCACCGATTAGTGCTAACATCTACATAAAGAATTGTTTTTACAAAGCAAAAACAAAAAAAAATTAGAAAAGACTTACTGAAGCAAGCCAACAAACATCAAGATTAAGATAGACTTGTTCAGATTTAGAAAAATAAAGAACCCAACGACCACCATTGGAATTATGTGAATCTTCCCAACAAGGTAAAATAGGAGTTTTAAATAACATATAATCACAACTTGGTGGTAAACGTGATGCTACACGTAGATGATTGAAGAGACTAAATGAAAAAAAAGATTAGAGCAATCATTCAAGCAGATCTAACGTCTAGTTTTTATATTAGAAAATATCTAACAAAAATCTTGTGAGCGGAAATCAAAAAAATCTCTAGCATACGATAGCTATTTTTCAAGGATATGAACGATCTGTTGCATTGATTTCGAATAGAAATCTTTTCTTTTTCTCTTGTTATTTTTTGTTCATTTTAACTTACGCCCAAAATTCTTCTACATAACTAAATGTTGCTAATTTCATTAAATTATCTTGCCAATCTTTTCCTTGTTGATTTTTTAAATACCAAAATGACCATTGATTTTCAAGAGGATGTATAAGTTCAATTTGTTTATTCATTAATATATGTGATGTTAATAATTCATTTGAATCAATTGTTGATAATGATGATGTATTCTCTTTATGATCATCCGTATTTGATAAAAGTATATTTTTGTCAAGTAAATTTTGTATATTTAGTGATTTCGATTGTTCTCCATCATTTATATTTAAATGAATTTGTTCAGCTAAAAACAAAAGAAAATAAATAGAAAATCTGTATTATAGCTCGAACTTCAGCAGATGACCTTAGTGATGTTAAATCAACTGTCATTCATATAGATACTGATTGCATAAAAAGTCTTATTTCATTAGGTATGCTCTTGTTGTAATTATAGAAATCCTAAAACGATTCATGTCTATAGAGATCTTTCTTCTTCATTTATAATCATTCTAATAAATTTTTCAATAAAATACCGTGACTTGCTTCCGATCATCTTCAACACGATTTATGAGTTCACAATAAGAAACTATCACGTTTTCTTCGAATAATACAATTTTTAATAAACAGGAGATATCTGATGAATCCTATTGAAAACTTGATTCCTGAAAAGTTTTTTTGTTTTTGACAAAATCTTTTAGACTTTCTATAGTCACAAAGGGACTTACCTAATGATATAAGACAAAGGAATTAGATCTTGCAATAAATTCAGAAAAAAGAAACGCCTGTAAAAAACACATTGAAGATATAAGAGATAGAAACAGTATAATCGTATAGGACAATTATGCCGCTTATACCACCAGGGAAGTAGTGCACAACAGCAGGGAAATAATTTTTTGATTTTTTATCCGTACTTGTACCCCTTGCTTTTCTGTATACCCCTATACCAACAAAATTTGTAGATATTACTGCCCATTTTAAAATAAAATGGCACGCGGGTATTTTTTGAATAACTTTTGATAGGAACAAGATTGAGACCTGTGGTTTTTACCGTTGGAAAGAGCAGATAAAAACGCATCGAACCGTATAAAGCAATGATTTTTAACTTGGATTTTTGAAACCTTTTGCAATAGTTGAACAAAAAAATACCTTAAAAACAGGCCTAATTCTTCTAGGAAAAACGAGAAAAACTCAAAAAAACTGAGTTTTTTTTACAGAAAACGCTGGCAAAATGGACTATAATTGTCGACTATAGTACCTAGAACTCACAAACCAGTAAAGTTTTGAATCAAGTATTATATATATTTTTATAGCTCTTGAGCTGGCGATTCTAACGCGCTCCTCGAAGTTTAAGATTTGTTCTATCTTCAAAGAGCAATACTCTACTCTTTCAAGATGATAATGGATCACTACCTATTTTTGAGATAAACCTTAACAATTTTATATGAATTGATGCACTGAATCAGCCTCTTTGCAACGGTGAAATCCACAGCTCTCTATCTTGTTACTATCATAAGTTATTCAAAAAATACCCACGTGCCTTATATTTTGAAATGGGCAGTAGTTTTGTTACAAATTAAATTTTTTTTAAAGAAAGTCATTTTGTCGCAAACTTATATGAGTAAGTCACGTCTCAAAAATGATTTATTATTTGGAGAGATTGTCTTGTTACAGTGATGGAGAAGAGAAATAGACGTCATATTCAACTTTCTATATATCCTAGTGACTGGAATAATGATATGTAATTATTCTTCTTTCGATCTAGGTGTTACTAGCCTCAACCTGCACGTTTTTCGTGTTATCTCTTCGAAGATTTCAACCATTTGTCTGAGAACTGTAGCTCCTCCGATCCTTGAAAATCATTGAATTATAATTATTTACTTCTTCTGAAGATTGACAGCACTGTTACCGAACTATAGAAGTAAGATTTTTTTTCTCTAATTAATTACATAAAATTGAATACATACAATTAACATTTAATTTTTCCACTTGTTCATTGATTTGATGATAATCACCAATATTTTCTTTAATATCATCAAGTACTTTATTGACAATTGTTATTGTTGTTGATTCAGTAAGAAGATTTGTCATTTTGTTTTGTTTTGTTTTTGTTTTTTATAAATGAATTCTTAGAAATACAAAACCTTCGACGTATGTTATGTGTATGTATAAAAATGTAACTGGAGTATATGATGTATTGAACGTCTATGATTCATTATCTGTTCATAGCGCGCATACCTTTGTTCATTCAAACAAAAAAAAAGCGCTTTACAATTAATTATTTAATTAATACATAAATAAAAAAATAATTTTCAATCTCAACTCAAAAAAAAATCTCATTGAATTTTAAATAATTTAAAAATACAAAAAGAATTTACTTTAATTAAAGTGCATTAATGCATTGATTTAAATCAATTAAAATCTTTTCTCATTGGTTTATTCATATTTTTTTCTATTTGACCTTAAAAATTTATTTATTTATTTTTTTCTTCAAATGTATCGTTTCTATTTTAATTGCCATCGTTGGAAACCAACTCGTGATCAATGGTTATATGCAAATCGTTGCCTACCAATTAATGAATTAAAACGCATTGATGAATATACATATCAACGTGATGTCAAATTTACACTTATTGGACAATTACTAATTCGTTATCTTTTAAGTCAAGTATTTCATAAGAAAAGTTCGTCATTTATTATAGAACGTACAAAATATAATCGTCCATTTATTAAAATAAATCCATCATTTGATTTTAATCTTGCACATTATAATCAATTAGTATGTATTGCTGGTACATTTAATGGACAAATTGGTTGTGATACAATGATATATAAAAAAGAAAATATACAAAAATTAAATTTGAATTTAATTCAAAAAAAATTTACATTAAATGAATATAATTTTATTAAAAAAAATTCATCAAATTTTTATCGTTTATGGTCTTTAAAAGAAAGTTATATTAAATGGTTAGGTATTGGTTTGGGTTATAATTTATTAAAATTAAATTTTCATATTAATACAAATGAATTTAATAAAAATTCAATTATATCTGATACAATATTAGAAATTGATAATAAATTAATAATAAATAATCTTCGTTTTGATGAACAAATTATATTTTTATCCGATAATGAACAACAAATAATAACTTTATGTTTATTAATGAATAATCATTGTCAATCATTTGTTGAATTAAATATTGATGATATACTGCATGGTTGTACATCATTTGATAATAATAAAGAAGATGATTTGATATCCTGGGAGAGATTTCAAATGAAAAGACAAACAGATATAATTTGATATTCAGAATTTATAGATATTATAAAGTAAGTGGAGTCAAAAGATATACAAAAAAAAAATAATAATAATAATAAAAGTCAGATTATATTTTATTCGATTCTTATTGTAAATGATCAGACAAAGAAGAGTTTATCGGTGCAGATCTTTTGCGAGTGATATGTGTTATACTAATCAACAACAAAATGTTAAGTGAATAATCTCTCTAGCAGATTTTATAGTTAATTTTCAAGGATACGACCTGTTGCATTTAGAAGAGAGTTTTTTTTTTCTAATACCGCTCGATATTTTTGTTTGCATTGGTGTTTTTCTTAATTCAATATTGATTTAACTATCAAATAAGCATATGATACATATACGATTATATCTACGTGAGGTTTCAATGTACTATTATATATCTTGATAAGTTCAGAAATATTGATATTGATTATTTCTCAAAGTTATAACTTGCTTATAGTTCACGCTTTTTATATTGATCATATAACGATTATGATAAATCAATGCATCACTACCCATCATTAGCCTTGATATTATCATTATATAAATTTTTATCTGCGCAAAAAAATCACAAACTCCATGATGTAGAACATTAACAAACGTATTCTAGTCAGAGAATGTTCGCGAACAGTCGAAGTTGTGTTGCTAATAGCGCTCAGTGCTTTTCTTTTCTTTTTTTTTCGTTGCTAAGGAAATCTGGGAAAGGGGTGTGATGTCTGTTGTTCTCGTTTGCTATGAAGGAGAGAGGTCGCAAAATCAGCATTTCCTTATTCTTAGCAATGGACATTTATTTCTTATTGCATGTGCAATAACAACACCTATGTAAATATGAGCGACATATATTCTATCACTCATGTGCAGAACGAAAAAAAAGGAAATGGTGTGATGTGTATTGCGTTATGATAAAATAATAGTGTTTGATGTAATATGTTGTCATTTGTATATTAATAGCTAGTGACATGAAAGCATGTGCAGACGTGTTGATTAAAAAAAAAGAAATTCAATTAATAAACTGTCGGAGAAGAGAAAGAAGATCACTCTGTGTAGCTGACAAGCGATTGCAACTAAATGAGCACATATGTAAAGTGAGCACTTTTGAATGAACTCGATATTATTCCTTGCATGAGAGAGATTTTAATCTAGTCAGAATGTAAGTTGTTGCTAATAATAGAAACATTGCGGTGTATATTTCCTAAGATATTATTGATAAAATGATGATAGATATTTTCTTCTTTTTTTTTCTTTAAAGCATTATCCTTATCCAATTTTGATTGTTAACTTTAATCAGATTTATTATGATTAATTCTTTTGTTTTTGCTGATTATTTATCTTTTTAATATATTATGTTCAATCAACAAATATATGATTTAGTTCATTTGCTTTGATTAAGAAATCTATTTTCTAATTGAGTCTGCTATTCATTTCTATGATATTAAAATATCAATTTAGACATTTTACAGAAAATTGATCTGTTTCGATTTTCTCAGAGGATGTGTGGGTGTGCAAAATTGATGTATGGCCATCTGCGATTTGACTTTGATTCTTTTTCCGAATAAGTTTTGGTACCATAAATATATGTTAAAATATTGATTTTTTCAGTTCAAATATAATTAAACATAATTAGCAAATAAATCTCTTATCTTACGATGGAAAAGTCCAAGAATTTTAGCAAGATTCGATTCTTCATAGATCTTTTCATATTTCAGAACGAGACCTTTTATTTTGCTATCATTTCAAGATCTCCAAGAATGATTTTGTACCATTGAGAATTGGCTTTTCAAACTTCTGATTCATATTATTAGCAATGAATAAATTTAATTTCTTGAAAAAATTTGAGCATATTCAAAACTACTTTATGCAAATGAAAATTTGTGTCATATCACTAACGCTAGTTTTTCTTTTTCATTGGCCGAACAAAAAAAAAAAATTCACTGAAGAATGAAATTGTCCATAAACAATTCTTTCAATCAATAAATCATTTTATACAGAAATCTCTCAATGGTATTTAAATAATTCATGAAGATTTCTTTCTCGCAATATTAATTTCATTAGCAAAATATTTATTTTTTAGGATATATGTACAGATCAATATCATTAAATTTCTTGTCAATTTTCGATACATAAAAACAAAAAAAAACAAACAAATATCTTCTTTTTTTAGAATATGGTTTTTGTTTTTTTTGTACATAAACAAACTTTATTATTATACAGGTAAATCTATCATTGTAAATTCTATAGATGATATAATTATATCAATGAATTTCGAACAAATATTCATCAAGAAAAATAATCAAAACAACTTTTAGCGCTATTTTTCTTTCTTGTATTTATAATCAATTTGTTATTTATATGTGATTCATTACTTTTTTTTTTTGCTATTTTATTAATATTCTAAAAGAGAAAAGATATTCAACTATAAACAGATGATAAAAAAAAAAAAACAAACAAACTAAGAATCAGATTGCAATGATATTTTTCTTCTTTCAGAACAGTGATTGGATTTTTTGCTAAAAACTAAAAAGTATTCTTTTCATGGTGCTATTCATTATTGTTTACTACTAAGCATATAAAAAGAGAAATATACAGAGTCATGTCTACTGGTTCAGCATCAAATATTATTATTCGTTTACAAAATTTACCGAATGAGGCACGAGCTGTTGATATTGTAAGTTTAGATTGTTTTCTTTTTTTGCTTATCAGAATAAACAAAATTTTAACTAATGAAAAAAAAAATGCTTTTTTATTTTCTTCTAGCGACGATTCTTTACTGGTTTGAATATTCCAGATGGTGGTGTACATGTTGGTGAGAATATTCATTAGAAAAAATTTTTTTACAATAATAATTATTTGTTTATTTTTATTTTAGTCGGTGGTGAAAAAGGTGATGCTTTTATTAATTTTAGTTCAGATGATGATGCTCGACAAGCTATGATGAAATCAGGTAGTATTTGTGGTAATCCAATAAAATTATTTCTAAGTAGTCGATCAGAAATGCAATCTATTATTGCACAAGTTCGTGCTGGTCCATCAACAAAACCATTAACAAATGTTGTTGAACAAAATTATACAACAAATATTGTTGAACAACAAGATCAAAATGGTTCAAATTTACCAAAATTACCATCAGCAAATGCTATATCATCAATTCTTGCAGAATTTCAAGCAAAAGCTGCTCAACAACAACAACAACAACAATTACAAATGCAACAACAAACATCAACTATTGATCCAACAAATGCTTTATTATTGGCTGTAGCACAAAATGGTAATAATCCATTAGCACTTCAACAATTATTAGCTACATTGAATGAAAAACAACAACAACAACAACAACAACCTACAATTGGACAACAATTTCCTTTTCAAATGCCACTTCTTACAAATCCAATTAATCAATATGCACAACAACCGAATGGATGGATGACACAACAGGTAATTTTTAACAAAAAAACGAGAGAATTTGTTAGAAGATTCCTTTTTTCTAAAATTGATTTCATTTATTTTGATTAAGCGTACATGAGATAGTAATCATGTATTTTCATTCTTATTTTGAGAATGATATTTCCCCTTCCATACATCAGAAAGATGTGCAGAATAAAGGACAAGGAGCCACCGATCTACGTTTTTGCAAAAACTCAGAATCGAGAAAAGCTAAACGTTTGGATCTGGAAGGACCTGCAAGTCCATAATACAAGGTACGGAAAAAGCTTATCTTCTATACCAGAGATGGGATTAGTTCAGTTTCCAAAAAAGTACGCGCCGATTCCATCTGTGTTCTCTGTTGAATTAACATCAAAATATCTTTAGTTTGTTTTTTTTTATTGAACTGTGTTTTATTTTAATCTCGCAAGGAAAAAATATCTTAAATTAAACTATAAGAGAAAACATGTGACAGAATGAAATTATAGTCGCATACACTATTCATGGAAAAGAGTCTATATCTTGAAAGTTTCACATCTCGAAAAACTTTGTTGAAAACTTCTGAGTTTTTTTTCTTTATGAAAGTTACTCCAGTTAAATTGTCTAAATGCGCAAAAAGTCAGATCAAGATATGATTTTTTTTTCCGAAGTCTGGAACTTCTCAGACAATTCTGTCGACAATCAAATCATCATTGGTTGATACTTTTAGAGTATTACCTGTTGAGTCATACTCCTAGTGGATAGAAAATTTCGAGATTCGAATTCGGGACTAATCCGACACGTTCTACTAACTGAATATGATTAAACAAAATGAAACTTAAAATATATTATCTTAATTTTCTATATATGTAGTTTTCAAATCCGTTTCAACCACAACGTGCAGCTGCTCTTCTTCTTCAACAACAACAACAACAACAACACCAACAACAAACATTATTTTCAAATTATAGTCAAGAAAATAATAATTTATTTCAAACAACTATAACAGCTGATGACCCTTATATTCGTGTTCGTAATATTCCTGTAGGTTATAATTATTATAATATAAAACTTTTATTTTCAAAATATAAATTAAATCTTTCGGATATAAAAATAATAAATGATCAAAATGGTCAACGTACAGGTGAAATTGTACTTCGTTTACATACAAATAAAGATGTTGCTGATATATTATCACAAGATGGTCGTATACAATGTTTTAATTCAATGTTAGATATTAAAAAAATTGATGAATATACATTTGCATCAGCTATTGATTCATATATTCCAGCACATGTAAAAAAAACTCCAGGTACAACAATTAAAAATTGTATGCGTGTTACAGGTTTACCAAAAACTTTTGAACGTAAAGATGTTAAACGTTTTTTTGCTGGTTGTAATGTAACAAATCGTCCAGGTGGAATATTTATTGAAACTGATACACTTAATGGACCAACATTTGTTGAATTTGAAACAGAAATTGATGCTGAAAAAGCTTTTTTTTATAATGGAGAAAAAATTGGTAAATTTAAATAAACAAAAAAAAAAAAAAAGAAGAAGAATTTTTCTATTTTTCGTTTTATTTAAAGGTTCATCAACAATTGAAATGTATCGCATGACAAAAACTGATATGGAAAATGAAATAAATTCATTAAAACGAGGTCCAGAACGAATGCCACGTCGACCACCATTATTACATCATGAACCAACAACACTAGGAAATATTCGTAATGATAAATCTCAACATTTATTACCAACACCAACATCATTTCATCATCATATTGGATCACCTATACAAACATCAACATTTCCACCAATACAAACAAATATAAATCAAGATCAAACAATTGTTTGTCTTCGTTTAAGAAATATACCATATTCAACAACAGAAAAACAAATTTATGATTATTTTGCGGATAGATCAATACAAATTGAAAGTTGTAAAATGTTACTTGATCGTTTTAATCGTGGTGCTGGTGAAGCATTAGTACGTTTTCGTGATTCTCAATCATGTCAAATAGCATATGAATCGAAAAATCGACAAATTTTTTATGGACGTACATTAGATTTACGACGTATAACATTATTTGAATATCAAAATGCATCATTAACACCTATGTTGACAGCAAATGATTTAGCATCACCAGCTACAATGAATCAACATTTTCAACAAACTAATACAAAACGATATCCATCATTTTATGAACGAGATGATGATCGACGTAATGATAAACGACCAAGATGGGAAGGTGCACATAATGATAAGGGTAATTTTTAATTCATAGATAGATGTCAATGATCGAAAATAATCTGTTAATTGATAAAGCATTTTCGAGTCCAAATTATGTAGACAATTATCTCCCTCACTCTTATCCTCAATGAAGGTATTTACATAAAAGAAAACCAAGGCATTCATTTAAAAAATATCATAAAAGTCCAGTATTATAGTTTCCATTAGAAATACTAGGAAAGGTGATTTTTCGACGTTCGACTTGAAAATTTGCATACAGACAGAACTTAACCAGACAAATAAATTATAAAAGTTTCAGATTTTCTTTGTTGTTCTTATCATAAGATATGACTGTGGTAAAAGCGTGTTGTGTTTTTTTTGACATTGCTTATATACACCTGTAGATTGGATGGTCTTATCTCAGAAAAGACCTGTAATTTTCACAATACAGAAGTCTCATTAAAATTCGTCTCTGCACAAAGTTTTAAATCGAAATTTGAAGATCATAGTATTTAGGAAAAATACAGTATCTGTGCAGCAATAAATTAAGGGCACGAACTCTTTTCAGAATATTCATAGATCATTAGGATCTATCATTTATTTACAAAATAATTCCACGATCATAAATCAGACCTTCGGATAGTAATTTTCATCCTTGATGATCAAAGAACTAAAGTAGATAATATCTCGTACAAAAATCATAATGTTACTCTTATCATAACAGTCATATCAATCATTTAATTAAAGATTACAATCGATTAATACAAATCAGAAAAATCAAATTTTCTATATGTTTAGAGCCATATGGATTTAATCGAAGTTCGCCACGAATAATTAAAGATGATCAAGGAGCTGAAATAAAATTGCCTGATGAAAAAAAACCTCTTAATGATCGACGTTCATCAACACCACCAATTGCACCAACAACAAATTTACCACCATTACCAAGTGAATTAAATGATTATATTGGTCGTATATTATTATTATCAAATGTTCCTTATCGTGCAACACGTGAAGAAATTCTTGATTTTCTTCGTCCATATTCACCTGTACCTGATACACTTAAAATACGTTGTGATGTTAATGGTAAACCAACTGGTTTTGGTGTTGTTGCTTGTGAAACAATAAAAGATGCAACACAAGCTGTTGTTGAACTTAACAATCAAATGTTTATGTCACGTAAAATTTTTCTTCAACAAAGATAAATATGATTATAACTATGTTACTGTTGAACATTGTTTTTTTGTGTGTGTTTTCTTTCTTTCCTTTTTTTTTGTTTTGTTTCACAACGACAACATGTGTGTGTGTGTGTGTGTGTGTATAGAACAGTAAAGTAGTAGGTCGGATTATCCGTCCATATGTTGTACGGCGCTTTCAGGAAAAAAATCAAGAAAAGAAAAAGATTAACTAAATTCCAGAAAAACAAACTGATACTTTTAATTGTGGTTTTCCTTTTTTTTCTATGTTAATTTATTTCATTATGAAAAACAAACAGACCAACTTTACATTTTCTTTTTTTGTTTTGTTTTGTTTTGTTTTGTTTCAGTTGTTTTGTGCTAACGCGCAAATTCATCTTGTATGTTTTGTGTGCTTCTCTTTTTTTTTCTTTCATCTTTCTTTGTTCTTCGTGTTTTGTGTGCGCGAATAGGAACAATAATAAAAGCAGAGTTTGTGTGATAACAAAAGTTGATTAAACTCGATATATGAATTTCTAATCTTAACTGTATGTATACAAAGTTTTCATGATAAAAATGTCGTGGGTCTGGTGTGTGCGTGTAGATGAATGGGTTTACTGTTAATTGCTCGAAAGGAATGAAATTTCGAAGTGGATAAGACTCGAAAAACGAAAATTCAGGAAAAAAATTCTCGAATGTCCAAAATCATGAAAAGTGAGAACTCAGAAACAGAAAATATCGACAACTTCGAAAATCTCGAAAGTATAAAGTATAAAAGCAATTTGAATAGTTCATAAATAAGTGATTTATTAATCTTAAATTTATTGAAGAATGATAAAAATTTGTGAATTAAGAGTATACACACGCAACATCGACTATGATGCGATGTTTTATTGCTTTAGCTTGAGAGAAAAATTGGTACAAAAGAAAAGTAAAAAGAAATAAGATCATAAGAAAAAAAATGAGTATTGATTTGTGCAACATTTTTTGGCTACCATATCCTTTGCCACAAGTAATGGTAAAGTTTTGAAGATATTGTTTCGAATCGATATCTATATTTTGAAATCTTGACGATCAGGATCTGAAGCCGATGTCATATATAATAGTTTTTTTCTTTTACGTACCACTTTGAATATGAACTAGCTATTGTTGAAATACTACCTTCTCCATTTTAATAGCAGAGAGTATGTAAATGAAGAAAAAAACTGCAAGTGATCAACGCATACTCACATCCGTCCCTCTTTGAGACTGGTGCTAACACTAGTTATAGTAAAAAAGTTGCAGTTACGCATAACTGCATCGCAATTGCAAAAAAAAGACGATATGAAATAAGATTTTCATTTTAGCAATATTTTTTATTAAAAATTATTCTTAACCTTTAATATTTTCCATACAACTTGATCAAAGGGTAATCATAGGTGAGGAAATCAAAGGACGGGGGCGTATAAGCTATAGAAAATGGGCCACTAGGGATTT
>CAJNOL010000155.1:20007-103781 GCA_905250125.1 Rotaria sordida
AGTGTGGGTGAGGGGGAAGAGAGAAAGTGTGGGTGAGGGGGGAGAGAGAGAAAATGTGGGTGAGGGCTGGAGAGAGAAAATGTGGGTGAGGGCTGGAGAGAGAAAGTGTGGGTGAGGGGGGAGAGAGAAAGTGTGGGTGAGGGGGAGGGAGAGAGAAAGTGTGGGTGTGGGTGTCTATGCAATACAGATCTACACCCACACCCTTAGTCCCGTTAGCCTCCTTAGTCCCTCTGCCTTGGTAAAAACGGGGTGTTATTTTTTATTCAAAATTCAATTCGAAATAAAAAAACCCATAGACTCGTGTCTTAAGACGATCTTGTTCTAGATATCAGTTTTTAGTAGCAGAAATGATTAAAATATTTCTGCGGAGTGCTTCATCCATTTTTCTAGTAATAAGAAGAAATGAAAAGCATTCAAAGAGATGAAAGAGATTTTTTTTTATCGTAAGAACATCTTCTAGCAGATATAGACGAGATTCTTTTTAATGAGCATCTGGTGAAAGTATATTTCGCAGAGTAGAAATATAATTAGTGGTCATGAATCGAAATATTTGTGATTGGTGCAGATTCCTAGTGTTTGAAATTCAAGCATATGCACAATGTTATATAATAGATTATATGCATATATATATATATATATATATATTTTTATTCTCTCTTTCCATTTTTCCTTGTTGAATCATTTCCCTTTGGAAGAAAAACCATTTCTCTCTAAATTCAAGTATATGTGCAATATGATATAATAGATTATATGTATATATATTTTTGTTTATTCTTTCTTTCCTTTTCTCCTTGATATGTATGACTTTATGTGGGGTGAAACATTTCCCCATAAAGTGGAACAACTTTCCCCATCGACCGGTCCAATGGTCCACTGCTGCAACGATTTGTCTTATTTAAGGCTCTATTTCGAAGCAAACGAAGCATCCTCTGAAATTTTTTTATTGACTTTGCCCTTTGTAACCAGTACATAACAGAAAAAAAGTTCTGATAAAACTCATTTAACTTGAAAACTTTGTGAAAATTCGTGTGTTAATTTGCAAACAATTTTGGTTTTCTTCTGAAGATAAACATAATCAATTATTTAAGTATTCGAGATCGCTCATCTTTATTTAGTTCCAATTGTTTCGAATATTAAATGATCCAATCTCTGATAGTTTTATGATAATCATGAATGTATGTAGTTGACAGTCAAAATAAAGTTTATAGGTTTTTAACAAGTATATATCAATCGAACTCAAGTTTGAAAACAATATTTTTTCAAATATATTTAGACAAGAATAAATTAAAGAAATCTTCCTTTGATCATCGCATATTAGTAAATACATGATTTATTTCTTTCTAATGCAAATATCCTTGAAGATACAATTTTTAATCGAACACAATCTTTGTCTTTTTTTAAGATGTGCATATTAATAAGATTTGTTTAGAGGCACTGCGTCATTGAAAAACAAATGATTCATTCGTTTTTTTTTCTCTTGAATATAAGTACCTAATCAATGAAATATTTCTTGAATAATTGTATCACATAAGTGATGACTTTTCAATTGACAAAAAATAAGAAAAATCTCGATGATTCATATAGTTTTAAGAATCATATAATTCTCATATTGAGCCATTTTTTATGTAGTATTTAATTTGTTTTCTGACGTTCACTATTATTATATATAATGATAAACAGTAAAAAGAAAAAAAATAGTATACAATAAAAAAAAAAGGTAAAAAGAAGAGACCCGAGCTCACTGAAGAACAATTGCGAGATTTCAATAAATGATGTTCATCACAGATGTGCTGACAGAGAATTAGTATCCGATATTTCAAACATTCTCAATAACACTGATAAACAAAAAAGAAAACATCCGTAACACATTATACTTCGTCAGACATTTCAAGAATTCTAGTACGACGATCTATTTTTGGTTTTTTTGTATGAATATTTGTTTTTGTTGATGCACTATGACTATGTTTTCTTGTTGTATGATGAGATTTAGTTGATTTTGTTGGTTTTGCTCGACGTTGAGGTGATGATGGTGAAGATTCTGTTCTATATCGAGAATGTGATTGATTTGGTGAACGACTTCGAATCTGCTTATGTTCTTTCGATGATGAATGAGTTTTAGTTGTTTGTTTAATTATTGGTTTAGAAGAAGCAGAAGTCTTGATCATTTTCGAAGATGTATGACTGGCATCTGAAGCTCTATCAGCTTCACTCTCATTTAATGATGGTGAACGCTGTCGCGAATGATGTTTAGTATTATGATGATCAGTAGAAGTTGAATGTCTTTGAGTTGATTTTTTTGTAACGGATGATGGTCGATGTGATGTAGATCTACCATTTGGTATTTGAATTTCGACATCATTACGATGTGATTTAGTTGATTTTGTTTTTGGATGTTCGATAGTTGTTTCTTCTTGAATTCTTGGACGTGATTTACGTTTTGGAATTGTTGTAGTTTGATACCTTTGATCTCTATCATCATCATTGCTGACAGGTTTTCTTGTTCGTGATGATCGTTTTGTAATAGTAATATGTTTTGGTTCATTATCTTCATCATTGTCACTTTCTGGTTGTTTTATTTTAGACTTTCGATTTTTGGTCGTAATTTGTTTTGGTTCATCGTCATCACTTTCGACTTTTTTCGTTGATGATGTTTGTCTTTTAATAATCTTGGTTTTTGGTATAGTTTTTTCGTCTTCATCTTCCTCTTCCTCTTCCTCTTCTTCAGATTCAATAATCTTTTTACTTGAGTTTGGTTTTGGTTTGATAACAGTTTCCTCATTATTGTCATCATTATCGCTTTCATCTGGTGTTTTGACTTTTTCAAATTTTGGTTTTTTTCTATTCGATTTTCTAAATGCTCCATCATCATTATCATCATCATTATCGCTTTCATCTGGTGTTCTGGCTTTTTCAAATTTTGATTTTTTCCTACTTGGTTTTCTAAATGCTCCATCATCATCATCATCATCATCAGGTTCACTTTCAGTTATTGGTTCAGGTTCTTTTTTAGTTCGTCGTTTTTTTTTCATTTTTTCTTTATTATTATCATCATCATCATCCGAAGGTAAACGTGTTCTATTAATAAGATCTTGAACATCAGGATCTTTTGTATACATAACATCATCATCTGGTGAAGCATTAAATATAGAACATTTTTTACATGTACCATAATATAATAATTTACGTAATAAATTCCATGAATTTCTTTCAAATATATAAAATGCTAAACATTCAAATATAATATTTGTTATACGTAATGTAAAACATATTTTTAATATTAGTGTAAATGTATCTTTTGTTGAATCAATACGTGTTAATATAGTATTAAACATTGATACAATATAAAATGGAAATGAAAAAAATAAATTTAATAAAAGAAATATTGTTACTAATGTTGTTGTACGACGATCAACATGTTTTTCAAGATCTTTTCGTTTTTTTTTACAGCAATATGGTGTTAATAAATTAAAACCAAGTGAAAATATAATTGGTTTAACAATTAATATAATAAATAAAATAATAATTACTGTTTTAAATACAGATGATAAACGACCATCAATTGAACAATGATGACGACGTGCAACCATTCGTTCAACAACATCACCAACTATTGGTGGAGCTAGACTATGTATTTTATCTTTAAAAAAATTAAAACTAAATTGTTTTTTTATAAACATAAATGTAGCAACTAATGCTATTAGAATAATCCATATAGCACATAAAATAACTTGTATTAAAAATGGTTTAGTAAAGATTTTTGTCCATGTCATTGATAACTTAAAATGTGTTTGTAAACGTTCAAGAGAAAGAAATAATAGAGCAAATTGCATTATTGGAATTGTTACATACATGCCTAGACAAAAAAAAAAGGAAAACATATTTTATGTACCGAGTGGTCCAAAAGTAAGAAAACACAGAAAAAATTGAATATCTTCATTGCGACTTGAGCAAACGAGCTGATTTTTTTACCAATTCAGGAGGCATGTTCAAGCTTTATATCCATAAAGACATGCCTAGAGAGATCCTTTGTTAAGTATATTATTTCATTTCATGTCTGTGACAAAGTAAAATTTTTTTCTTAAGATCATTAGTGATACTTATCAAAGGGTCTCATTAGGCATGTCTTTGTGGATATAAAGCTTGAATACACTTCTATCGTTGATAAAAAAAATTAGCTCGTTTGCTCAAGCCATAATGGAGATATTCAATTTTTTCTATATTTCCTTACTTTTGGACCACCCGATATTTCAACCTCTATTGAAATTTATTCAACTCATTGATTTTTTATCTCAATAATTCAAATGTCAAATTATCGAAGACTTGATGATCAATGTAAATTCATAGCTTTTTATTTAGAAATGTGCAAAATAAAGTTTTTTTTGTACTCTATTCTCTGTATTTGTGTTCGATACAACCCTACTCAAGCTTGAAGGTGGGGTAGGATAACTAGAGTATTTGAGGCAGTCTCCAATCTCAATAAATTCTGTTTGTACATCCCTACTTTTACTCTTCTGAAGTACAAAATATGTTTTAATATTTGTTTTGTTACTTATTATGTAAGGAATTGTTCATATAAAACACTTCGTGAACTGATACAATCGATTTTCATGATAATTAACATGACAAGAACAATCAATTTCTCAATTTTTTTGATAAAATGAGATATCTATTTATAATGATAGATATCAAAGACCTTTCAATACTTCCTATTAAAGACGTTATAGTTCAATAGAATCTAACATTCGTCGTTTTCAAGCAATGGAAATAGTGATCTCAGTATTTTTTTTTTCTAATATCTCATTCATCTTTTGACATTTTAAATCAAATAACTATGTAATTATATTCACTTTCGTCAAAAAAAAAAAGTTTCACAATAACTAAAGATTCAAATATGTTAGTAAAAAAATAACATATCATTTAACTCAATGATAGTCATCTACCTTGTATTGACAACGACCTTAAGTTTTTCGAACAATTGATATGCAAATTAGTTACACTATTCAATTTCAATGCAAATGTTTCAACAACAAATAGGCGCAAATTACAATAAAAAAAAAATAAAAATAAAATTCCGTGAGCAATTAAACCGTGTGTCGAAAAAAAAATACTGAGATCGTTATTTATTTCTGCTACATCTATTAGATTAAACGCAATAAATAACTCTCATACAGCATTTGTGATTTATCATTTACATTAAATAAAATCATTGATTAAGTCAAAAATTTATCTTAATCAAGGTCAAGTCGGTTCGAAAATAACTGAACAGTAAAATATATTTGTACTTTACAAAAATACTACTATTCAAAAAAGCTATAATCTAACTTCCTAGACTTACAAGGAAACATCTCCACATGTCAAATCGCTTTTCAATCGAGATGATGTTTATTTAATGAGTATTATTGCTTAATAGAAAAGTTTTTGGTTTTTAGTGGATTTTTCCCACAAAAAGTTGTAGTCACGTGACAAATCGACTTTAAATTTTGCATGAAAAAATTTCTCAATTAGATTAGTTCATTGGGTAAGTTGTAATATATCCTGGGATATTCGAAATCAATCGACTAAAACAAAAACAAAAAAGATATACAAACCATAATTTGCAAAATCACAAAGAAAAGGTCCCAAACGAAAATCTTTTGCCACATTAATAATTGCTAATAAAACATAACTGAGATAAAAAATTTCACAAAGAAATATATGAAAAAAGATCATATTGGTACTAGTAGCTGTTCGTTTTTTTCTTGAAGGTAAAAATATAATTATTATTGTTGGTATAATACATAATAGAGCAATAACCCACAAACATGTAAGTGCTGTTTGTAAATAAACATCATTCTCAGTTTCAGGACTAAATAATGAATCATAAAAACCTTTTGGATATGTTTTATTATCATGTAAATCAAATTTATCATCAATTTTATGTTTTATTTTATCTTTAATTTCACTATAATGTGTTTTATTTTTTAAAACATCTTTCATATGATGCATGTGTTGACGAAAACCATGACGACTACTATGTGTAGTATAATGATCATCTGTATCATTTGATGTTAAATTTTGATGAACAATTAATGTAATATTATGTTTAATAGCTTTGTCCTTAACTTTTTCTTTAACTTTATCTTTAATACGTGAAAATTTATCACGAAAACGAAATGATGGTCGATGATGTTCAGAATCCGTTGACATGAAAGAAGAATTTTTATTAATCTATAAAAAGAAAAATATGATTATATGAATAAAATAAGCTGAAGGAATGAAAAAAAAAATACCACGCCTGACAATTATCTCATCATATAGAACAATATTTTTTTTTTTAAATTCAAGGTTTATGGCTTAAACTTGAAAGATCATAAAATAGTCATATGTCACCTGTTATATAATACAAGATACTATATATATATATAGTTATATAGATATGAGCGAAGAAAAATAATAATTATACTACTCATGTGAAATATTTCTTTTTAATGTCAATAGATTTTTTCGTATTCTTCTAATTTTAAATGACGTCTTTTTTTTTGTTTAAAGAAGGACGAATAAAAAAAAGCTCTACACTCAGATGATTATGAAATTGTGAATATGCTGAAGTGTCATAGAATATTTGATTCAAGGTTACTTTTTATCCATCAACATCTTTTCGTTCTTTTTTACATTTTTTTGTTTGCGTTCTATCGGCATAATCATTTTTTTTTTCATTTAAAAGAATATTCTATTATATAAACGTCATATATATATATATATGTATGAAAGAATAAAAAAAAAATTGCTTTAATATTTGAGAATATACTAATCGACGATGTCTTCTATGGCGTTGTAAACTCAGAAAAGAAAAGGACATTGGAGTAGGTCCTTTTATTTCGATTCTAATAGTTGAATGATTGCATATAGTAGTTGAGAAATCATGAATAATTCTGAGTAATCAATGTTTATCTTTTTTTGCCTCTAGGTACGATTGAATTCTATATTAATCACGATTTCTTGTTAAGATAACGAATGCTAAGACTTCTATCTATACCATTGTTATCAATATCGACGTTCTATCATATAATGTACTTTGTTTTTTTGATAAGAGGTCACTATAACAATTTATTCATAAGACAAGACAAGTGATTAACAAAGGATCAATTTTGTTTTTTGTCTTTGTTTACTTACTTTAAATGAAAAGAATAAACCATTGAAATCTATACATAACTAAGTCGAAAAAAAGGTGTCAGCTCGATTTATGTGTATAATTACTGCTATCTCAAGAAAAACTAATGACGTCGCAATAAATGAGTTTTATACCACCCCATATTTGTCTTCTATAGGATGATATACATACATATATATTTTAGAAAGTATCTGTTAGGATAGAAATAGCGATAAAATGACATATGATTCTATACAGATAGCAATTGATAAACGAGCACGTCTGCTAATGACAAAAAACAGTCAACGTTCTTCTGTTTATTATTATTAATTTTTTTTGTCCTAAATATCACAAGGTCAAATCACGAGATTATTCTAATCGGTACAATAATTTTTCTTTTATCGGTTCCATTTTTACCTGTATTTTAAAATAAAGATACAATAGTTAACATTTTAACTTTATTGCTCGTAGCTATAAATGAAAAGAATATGATCGTACGAGTAAAAAGAGGCAAACTCACATAAATATTCACACAGATGCAAGATCATACGCTGTGCGCCGTGGTTGAGTACTACTAACGTACATCACAACTCGTTTTCTTCAACAAAAAATGGCCAAGTAAAAAAAAAGACAGAAAGAAAGAAAGAGAGAAAGAAAAAAAGAAAAAAGAAAAAAAGATAGTTTTTTTTTCAGCTCTAGTTATCCTTGACATAATGTTAACGCATGCGGCACATGGCATATCGATCGCTGAAAATATATACATAGAAGAAACATTACGAGCAAAAGCATAGTATAAAATTAAGTACACATGTATTTGCCATTTCTATTGTGCTCTTCTTAAAAAAACAAATATATTAGACTACAAGCGTCTAATCTTTTCATTCTTCTGCGAAAAAAAAGAAGAATACAATAAGCGTAACGAATATAAAAAGATAAGAATAATAATCCAATTAATTTTCCAAGGTCTTTTTGTTCGTATTCGAAATGATTTAGCAACTGAACGTTTGTTTAGCAAATAAGAGGACAAGAAAAAAAAATAACAAACTGCTTGGAATGACGCCAGGATTTTAAACAACGACATCTATTTGAAAATTATTAATAAAATTGATTGTAACTTATAAAACAAAATAAACATTTTTTTCTAACTAAAATATTAAATTTTATTTCAATAATCCTTTAAAAAAAAACAAATACAAATATGAATATTCAATATTGAGGTTGTATCTTAACAATAAATAACTTTAATGGTTAAGACATATAGACTTCATGAAGGTCGTCATATATTTATATGTATTTTAGATAATCAAATTTGAAATTTATAATCTATTAAATCAATGATAACATCAAATCGTCCAAAACCACCAGTTAATGTAAAGATAAAATACAAAAATTTTTTATTTATTTATTTATTTATTTATTTTATTATAGATTTTGGATAAACGTGTACCACGAAATCCAAAATATGAAAATGTTCAACCAACAATTGATACAGGTTTAAGATTTTTGTTTTTTGCTATGTTCTTATAAAAAAAAATTAATTAATTTTATAATTTCATACTTTTTTTTAGGAGATAGTTTAACAAAATTTCTCAAACGAAATGAAGAATTACGTGCATGTAAGTTTTTAATTTTACTTAGAATTTGATATTCAACGTATTTATTGAGAAAATATTGAAGTTAAATTGTATCGAATAGTTGGAGACATTTTTTTTCATTAGTGAAATTCTTCATATTTTATGAAACAATGTAATATGATACATTTTTGAGTACTCTATAGTGAATCATCGCACATGATTAATTCTATAGAAATTCCCTAGGTTGATTCTCGTATGAAATATTACTCTATATTTCGAATATTGTTTGACTTTTGATAACGGCCAAGTCTTTATGACATTAAGATAAGAATTCAGACTCATGAAAGAGAAGTCAAAGAATAATAGGATACAAGTGTTGACTACAAGGATAATACTGACAAATAACCAAGGCATTATATTAATAACTTAGATAATAATTCTGAAAAAGACAAACATGACTTTTCAGAAGAAAACATTGCGCATATAAACAAATATAATTACTAACGGAGAAATTAGATATAAGATGCATTGGCTTGAAAAATGTTTCTCTTTCTATTAATTATATATATAGCTGTAATAAATGTTAACAATCAGACACATATGGATGTATTATGTTGATTTCTTAGCGAATTATTGAATTAAAATTTAGTATTTAAAAATTGATTACTAACAAATGTACTATACAAACAACTTTTACTAATTAAAAATCTTATTAAGTTTAATATTTACTCTAAACTTTATTAGACTTTGTTTGTGTTCTTTCGATTTTGATACAATGGATATTATTCATGCTATGACTAATTAAGTATGAATGTATTTGATTGTCATCTGTATATCTTAAAGCTGTTCTTGCATCTTCTTAGAATCTATTCTTGCCCCCCCGCAAAAAAAAAATAATTTTTGAGATAAACATACATAAAGTGTCTATTTTAAAAATAAAAAAAAACACTTTTTTTTTCAATTTTGAAGAGATTTAATAAACATCTTTGAAGTCATCGTTGGTTATATTCTTCAGCAAATCGAGATAAAAAAAAAACATCTGCAAGTAATTTCGGCTGCTATTTTCTTTGTTTGTAGCTCGAAGCATAGCTCCATGAATTTTAATTAATTATAGCAATCAATGTATAATATGTTCCTATTTCATGTCTATATTCAACGAAGAAGTCGATAAAATGCAGAAAAAAAAGTTGTTCGCGCAATGCCTGCAGGATTAAGTACAGTTGCTGTTGCTAATCACAGAGAGATTGTTTTTTATTCTATATATGTTGGAACATATTTCTTCATCATCCTTTTACTTAATCCTGAAGGAATGCGATAAGGAAGTAATTTATCTATTATAGCGAGATATTACTGATATATGGTCTGTAATCGTATATCAACAATTTTTGTCGCACGAGGAGTGGGCGAAGTGTTGTTAAAGTGTCGGTAACGTTTACATGATAAGGTCTGTTGAAGGTACAAATTTCTACTTAACACTTTTTTTTTGTTCAATGGTTCATCTTCGAACAAATTCTATTTGATTTTAGTAACAGCGGATTCTGTCATTTGATAATATGATATCTGCTTGTTTGAATGATGAGAAATAATTTATCAATTAAGACTCATATGGAAGATTTTCCAGGAAAAATTTCGATAATATGTATAAATTTTTTAAGACAATGCAAGGGGACGAGATCGCTTTAATTCGGTTCCAAAAAGAAACAACATGCATCGTTCCTATCTCTGATATTTAGATACACTCAGGTCAGTGTAGTCGGTGTACAAAATAATTCCGGAGAAAAAAAAATGAAATTCTTATTAACAATATTATAAGGTAGGAGGTTTTATGCTATACACTAAAACAAATATGCTAACCAACAGATTCTTTATTATCGATATTTTCTCAATATGCTGCATGTTTTCTTATTTCTTTGCATGTTATTTAATTAGCATGATTCTGTGTTACATTATAAACTAAAATGAACAATATATAAAGAAGAAAAATATACAAATCAAAGCATACCTTCTGATTTTACTGATATTAATAACATTTTGTTGACTTCCAAAATCATCGTAATGTAGATCAGGATTCATGAGGGAATTTTTTCAAGTGATTAGTCGCTTTTTTAACGAAAGCTAATGGCTTATAGATTATCGATTATGCTTAGGGGTAGCCATTTAGTGTTACTTTAAAAAATAATGATAAATGAATCATTTATTTTAATTAAAAAAAAGGAAAAATAAAGGAATAAAGAGTTATTGTTTTTTTGAACGAAATAGGACTAAAAGTGTTCTAGAATTATGGAGCTCAATTTGAAGAAACCTTTTAATAATTGAATGGATCTGTTTTGACAGAAACAAATTCTTGAATAAGCAAAATAAACTGCAGATTTTTCATGAATATTTAGTGGATTTTAGCTAGAAAAATAGAAATTGAATTAAAACTAATATTATATTTTTAATCAGCATTAGAAAAAAAAAACAAACCTATGAATGTTTCGAATGCTTTTTAGATATTTTGAGTTTTATCGAAAAATTTGCTCCGGTATCCCTCAAGACTCTGGTACCAAAAAAGTAGACTTGACGAAGATGTAGTTGTAATCTGTTAACACATACTCATTATGTGTACCACTATCATTTTACAAGTTTAGAGTATGTTGGTGCTCGTCGAATTCTATTTTTGGTGAAGTCCACTTTTTTTGTCCCGAGAATGCTGAAGGGTACCAGGGCAAATTTTTCGATAAAATTCGAAATATCTAAAAAGCATTCGAAACATTCATAGATTTGCTTATTTCTTTATGCTGATTAAAAATATAATATTAGTTTTAATTCAATTTCTATTTTTCTAGCTAAAATCCACTAAATATTCATGAAAAATCTGCAATTTATTTTGCGCATTCGAAAATTTTCTATTTCGTTCAAAAAACAATAACTCTTTATTCCTTTATCTTTATTTTCTAAAGATAAATGGTTGGAAAAAAAGGATATCATTTATTTTTTAACGATAAAGGATCATTTATCTTTAGGAAATAAAGATAAAGGACCACCTGTAATTATGCTGATTCTTTATATGATCATGAGAAATTTCCTTAGATTTTTATATGCTGGTTTTCTAGACTAACAAACTTTTCGTCAAAAAAGTTTTCTTTTGATCTGTCTAGATTATAGGGCTTATCGAATAGACAATACTATTCACTTATAGATAACTCAATATCTTCTATGATCAGTCATAATTAACAAAAATAATATTCTTATAAATCAAGTTCCGAAGTATTTTATTGCAAGGAGGTAGATCGTTAAGCGAAGAAATCACAACCCTGTTGGAATCGAATTTATTAATTCTCCAATAGTCAAGTTGAATGGCAAAAAAGACAATTGTCGTTCAAATTAGGCAGTTAGACCCTCATGCTGACTGTGGATGGCTGACTCAAAACTTGGTATTATCGATCTTCTATAGTGTAATGTTTTTTCCTTTCCATTTTACTTTTAGATGGCATTATTCGCTTGTATATACAATATGATAGCACCTATGACAAAACTCCTTCACTATTGAGCTGTAAAAGCAGTCATCGACTTCGACATTCATCCCTTGGTTCCCTTCAGGTTATGCAGAAAAATAAAATCAGTCAAAACGTTAGTTGGATTGTGAAATGTAACTTTCAAGTTTTTTAAAACTTCGATAATTTCAAAATGACAAATGAATAAATAATTAAAACGATATTTTGATTGACTTTATTTTTCGACGTAGCCTTGTGGGACACCACAGTTGAATTTATGGATGAAATTAGAAGTTTCATGGGAATTTTGTAACACATTGTTATTCCAAATATATTATTTATTTTAATAGAAAGTCTGATAAAACTGTTTTGATTATAAATTAAGCTCAACGTAATAATATCATTTTTTTTAGAACTTGTAGCCAGTTCTTCTAGTCAGATAATTTAAAACCTTTAGTAGAAAAGAGTTTTTATTGATTACAAAAATAAAAACACAAGTTCAAACAATCTCCGTTATACATATAGATTCATTATAAGTTAGATAACAAGTTCATGATGAAAATGTTGTATATTTTAATATCAGTAGACTAAACCAAATAAATTGATATAATTCTAAGAGAAATTATAAATTATTTTTATTTGAAGAAGGATCTGCGGGAAAAATTTATTGAGATTTATAATCGATCGAACGAAAAATTATGTTCTAATTAAGTATTACTTTTCATGATATGTGCAATGAGTTATGATATATGTCTGCCAACAACAATAGTTCTTGGTTTTTGTACACTAATAGATGATTTGCTAAATAATTAAAACTTTAATAATTTCCAAATGATTGAATTAAATATGTATAGTTTACTTGACAAAGGAATTATTGCTGATAACTGTGCTATTCATTTTTTGTACTGCGAATGTCCTGAGTATGTGAGATCACTACACCACAACTCGAGATTTTTTAGTCGTAGTAGAAAAATCAATATTTCAAGAAAAGAATTACTTTCAACGAATATTAACCTTCATTATTGTTTCGAATTTCACAATGATTGACTGTTAAAAAAGTAATCGAACTTCTGAAGAGAAAAGGTCTATATGGTAATTAGAAATAATTAAAAAATATGGCATATATATATTTCCAGTCAATTTTTTGTATTTATAAATACGATAGGTACTTAAAGTAAAAGAATTATGTAAGCAACGCTCAAGAAAATCTCTAATATAATATTCGACTTTTTCCATATTTCATACTACTTTCACACTCAATAAAAACTTGTAAAATTAAGCATAAAAAACTAGAAAATGTAAATGCAAAAAAATTTTTTGTATTTTATTTTAGCAAGTAAACAACAAGCTGGTGAAATATTTAAACGAATGAAAATATCGACACTTGTTCAATTGGTTTGTTTAATAGATTTTTTTTATTTTATTATAATAATCAAAATAAAATATTATCATCATTTAAGATAATTCAAGTAGCAGAAATTAATTCATTAGATACACCAAAAAATACTGAATTTGGTAAATAGATTTAGTTTAAACAAAAAAAAAAAAAAAGAAATTCTATTTTTAAATAGATCAATCTGCATCACAACGAACATTTACTGATACGGATCGACCTTATACACAAGATAGTCAGATAAGTGCAGAAACAACACGATCAACATTACAAAGGTTACAACAACAAAAAAAAAAGAAATATTTTTTTTCTAAAAGAAATTTTATATATTAATTTCTAGTGTTATTCGTGGTGTTGGAGAAATGGATGTATATAATAATAATAATTATAATAATAATCAAAATCGTTCTTCTTTAACACCTAAAACTCCAATGAGTATACAAAATAATTTAGAATTTGATGAACGACCATATTTAATTGTTGATCTTCGTGATAAAGATGAATTTCGTGCAAATCATATTGTTTCAGGTAGGACAAAAAAAAAAAAACTTTATAAATGTAAAATATATTAATAATTAAAAATCATTTCTTCAAGCTCATCATTATCCAGCTGCTATGCTTTCACGTTGTACGAATAATGAATCGAAAGAATTACTTATTTATGTATGTTGTCCTTCTTTTTTTTTTGCACATAGAAAACATATAAATAAACAATTTTTCTTGAAAGATATTCATACAAAAAAAAATAATAAAATCATTTGAAGTTTTTTTTTGTTTTTTTTCTATTATCAAAAATTAAAATGATGACAGGAGAATTTAGTACATGAACATTCGAGTGGTATCTTAAGTTCAATAGCTGTATGTGTAGAATCAGGACATACAAAATATTCAGTTCGATATCGAGTTACCGTACATGATGTAATTCGACGTATAAATTGATTTAAATTAAAATTCCATTGAGTACTACTTGAACAATAACCCGAACAAATGGGTATAGTAAGACGAGGGTGAATTTTGCATATTTTGAATGTCATAGTACGATTTTCTAATTTACATAAATGATTTCTATTTCCATGAACATATATCATTTTCATATAAATACCAATAATAAAAATTAATAATAGATTATTAATAATTAAATTCATTATTATTTCAATATCTGAAGATAATGTTAATATTTTCGATCGTAACAGATACTATGAGACAAAAATAGAGAGAACGTTAATATTATGTTCATCAATTTATTTCTTACAAATATAGATAGAAAATTCTATTATTATTTATATAGACATATTCTTGATAAATAAACTTTTATTTATTCTTCTATGAGAAAAAACAGTCGCCTATTTCTAACTCTATATATTGAAAATAAGTTTTTAAAAAATAGTATTTAAATAATAACCTATTAATTTTTTATACTATATTAGTACAATGAAGAAAAAGAAAAACCTTTGAAAAATATATAGTTTCAATATTTTATATTAATAAAATTATATTCATCAGTTAATTGTTATTTATATATAACAATGGTCATATGTAGAAAAAAAAAAAACTCTTTGAATAAAGTTTTCTAAAAACATTGAATATAATTTTTTGTCTGAATCAATAGATTACAAAGATTTTCCACTTGCAAATCTTAGATTTATATATTAAATGTCATGTAGACGTTGACAATCCTTTTTTTTTACTTGAAAACACTAATTGTATAATATTAACTTTGTTCTTTTTTAAAATTAATTCTACTTTATAATAGAAAAATCAAAAGGGAAAAATTATTATCTTATACGATGAAGATGAACGAACTGCTCCAAATGCTGCAACAATTATGGTTGAACGTGGTTATAATAATATTTTCTTACTTTCTGGAGGTAAAATTTTCTAATTGATTCTTAGATTTAGTATTTTATAATAAGTTTTAATAAAAAAAGAAAAACATTTGTCTATCCTATTATCTTACTTCACTTCTTGTTTCCTAGATATTATAATAGAAAAAATACATGATTTTATTTTGAATCCTTCTTATGCGCTTTTGTTATCTAATATTTTCATTATCATTAATCTTTATTATTTAATCAATTACTGAAAACTATAAAGAAATATCATTTGAATTTTTCTATTTTAATTAACAAATTCTATTATATGAAACAAAAAAACTTCTAACAAATTGTAAATGAAGAAACATCTAGGAGTTATTGCATGATAGACACGATCAAGTGATGTATATGGTCTGTACTTGGATCGTCTCTTTCGTATAATGGCTCCTAGGGATGTTAATACATTGTACGATTATTACTAAGTTACATTCGACATTTTTGAAGATCATCTTTCACATAGAAGAAAACATTAAGTTTTTATTTAGAAAACCTTTTTCTTTTTGTTATTATCATCATCACAATAACATTTTTATTAATAAAAAAAAAAAGTTTATTATCCTTAAAGATCAATAGAATACGATGTATACTATAAGCAAATAAAAATAATTAATGAATAAATCTTATAGCTGTTATGAAATAAAAATCATTTCGATGAAAAGACTTAGAATTGACTTACTTTTAAAATAACAAAATAAAAAGAACTCTATAAATAACAAAAAGTCTTCTAAGACATGTTGTTATTGTAATTGATTGTTCAATAATTTTGATCGTTAGATTTCTTCAAATTGAATTCTTCTATATAATTAACAAAAAAGAAAGATTTCTTTCTCTTTTATTTTTCATGAAAAGTAAGGTCAATAAAACAATACTGAAAGTTGTATAATTTTGAAATGACATAGTAAGACAAAAAAAAACAATCTTAAATATCGACGTTTAAAATATTTGAAAATCATGAAATTATCGCATACCATATGCTTAGTTAATAATATTTTATATCCGCACTTTAGGCGATGAACACATTGCTTTCTTTTTAATCATGAATTGAAAAAGTTACATTTCCTGTTACCTGACTTTTCATCTAACTTATTACAGAATAACTGAAGAAGTCATTATCTGATAAATATTGTCAATAGAAAAGCAGCATTTTTAAATAATTTGACTCTCGTGTTGAAGACATACTGTTTATCGAACTTATTGTATATTAACTAAACAACAAATAATAATAATAAATTGATTGATGATATTATTAAACAATGCATGTAGGTGTAGTTAAATTTTTTTTTTGGCTCGAAAATGTATATATTTAATTTTATACAGATAAATATTATAGAAACTATTCTGAAAGCTTGCGATTTGAGTTGTATTGATATTTTAAATATTTGCCACTAGATTCAACTAACATCAAGTTCTGTGATTGAATAAAATGAACTATTAAAGAACATCATTCTAAAATTTGAAATAAAACTTAAATTGATAATTAATGTAAAACCTTCTTTACATATGAATAGAACTAATTATCTTTGAGATGATAACTTATGTTAGAGCGTACAAAACTCTTATTAATTTATATTGTATTTCAGAGCTGTTCGTATATCAACCCTACACAACAATGAAGCGATTGAACTGATTTGAGGAGATTATTGCTAGTAGATAATCAGCTGTTCTCAATAATGTCAGGGCTTTTTGTTATAAAAGTTAAATGTACATTATTAAAATGAAACATTAACTATATAACTAGGAATCTAGGGTTCACAGTAGAGTCCATCAAGTTCAAAAATTTTTGGGCCCGGATCAGATCGATCAAAACTGTTGAATTCGGACCTAGCTGATTGATCTTTTATTGGTAAAGTCCAAAAATTTCTGGGTCCGAGTAGGGCCTAACGGGCTCTAGTTCCGAAGACGTGAGAGATGCGTGCCATCACTTTTAGAAGATTTTCCGTTTTTTCTCAACCAAAATTGTATTTTTTTTATTAAAAAAGAAAGTTCAGCGCTCCGTCCCACTCTAAAAAAATTTTATATTTTTAGGTTTGAAATATGCTATTCGAAAATTTCCTCGTGGTCTTTTAAGTGGTTCATGTCCATTATCATGGACATTACCAAGTGCACCACAAACACCATCAACAAAACTTAAACGTTCACAATCAATGAATACAAATCGTCAAGAAGCACCGGTTGGTCAATCTGTTGCTAGTGTAACACGACCTTCACCAGGTCCTTTGGTTACATATAATATACGTGAAGAATTTACTAATCATGATATTGAAGAATTAAATACACAACTTGAAAAAAATTTATTACCAACTGATAGTGGTAGTCGTTTATCACGTTCACAAACACAAACATCAAAACAAAGTTCACGTTCATCAATTGCTTCGGAACGATCAAATTTTAGTAATATTTCGGATAAACCATGGAAACCATAAATTTATTGATATTTCTTATATATGTGTGGATGTGTGTGTGTGTGCACTTCATTTTACCTTTCTTTTCTCGTTTTCTGTTTGACTATACACAGTATGAAATAAATTTATTGCTTGGCAAATATTAATTTCTCATAGACAATCAGACTAAGAGATCGCCGCATTTTCTACGATCTTTTCTTAAAAATTTAAAAGTATCGAAAAAAACATCGATATTTACCAAAGACTCGACTAAAAAACTAGGATGAGGGTGTGGGTGTGGATGTCTATTCTCTTCAAACAGACCTACACCCACTCCCAGCCCCTCAAAAATCGCTGTTTTTCGTTTTAGATTTTATGGAATTACAAACAAGTGCCATTCCTGATCATCAATTCAACGCAGGGATCAATGAGGTCTTCCGTCAAGCCAAAAATGAAAAAATAAGAGTCGAAAAAAGTTGTAATACCGTTGTCGGTGGTAGATAAGAAAAGTCCTAATCGACAAAAAAACCAATTTTTGAAATGATAAAATGGAAGAAGTCCACTGGAAGCACCGAAAAAAGTTGTTGCAAAATACAAACTCAGATTACGATAATATGGATGATGTTCAATTTTGAATAAAAGAAAAGCACATTACTTGTTCGTGTTAAAAATATTGATTCCAATAAACAACATGATTGTTCAAGAAAATAGAAAATTCCTCGTGTTTTGTTCTTTTATTCAGATGCCCTGTAGATCAACGATTTGGCGACGATGGGGTCGAGTCGGATGTGAGTGTGGTGTGGTGGTGTAGGTGGGGATGCAGGTACGAGTAGAATGAATGTCCATACCCTTCTAATCTATTTTCATTTTCTTTTCTAATATAATCTAAACAATATAATACAAAATCTATAGATTATGGTAACTATATCTGATTGACTTAAATTAAATCGATTTTACATTTTATTATTGATTTCTTATGAATTGTTAAATTATCACTGTTTATCTTTTGATCTTTTATCAACTTGTCTATGTTCAGTTTTAGACAAATTCTATTTGGAGTTACTCGAGATTTAAATAATTTTCTATTACAATTATTTGTAATAATTAATATTTCATAGAGGCAAAAAAACTTGCTTAAAACGAACGAAATTGTTCTTGATTACCCATGAAAATGACAAATTTTCTTCAATAATTCTAATATTTCGTCACGAATGGACTCATTATAGATGTTACAATAGTTTTCGTAAAATCTGTAAATCACTTCATTAGTCGAATCTTTATATAATGATATATTATGCTCACACTCATACCTAAAAATCAACGAGTAATACATTGCGTAGAGATTACTTAGAAGAAAAATATTTGTTTGTTATTTCCTAAAGAAATGTGTTTTTTTTGTTCATAGCAAATTTTGTACGATCTTCTCAAAATTACTAGAACATTATTATAAGAAATATATATATATATACATACATCCAGATTTGACCCTAGTTGTCATACAAAAAATTTTAACTCAATCGGTCGAAGCGTCTGGAAAAAAACTTCAATTTTTCTGTTAAAAAATTGATCGTGAGGGAAAAGGAAACAATGTTAGATTTTGTTTTTCTGATGTATGGTCGGTTATTTTTTTCGAGATCAAAACTTCCTCAACGAGATTTTGTTTTTGTGTAGATCCATAGCGGAGACAAAAAAATGCTAGTCATTGACTAAATAACTCAAAATACAAATATGAAAGAATTCTTTTAGATATGATATAAATCAATTCTGGAATAGTTTTATCTAGATCGAGACCACTAGAAAAGAAGTTACTGGGATTCGTACTAGACCAGATTTTCCAGGGCTATAAGTGGACGAAAAAAAAACTTGGTCTCAAACATCTCTAATTCAGAGATTTTGCAAGTTTTTGTTTTCAAATATAAATCCATCTTTTTCGTCTTAATGTATAATGTTTATTAAAACTTAAATACTCAACATCATATCAATATAGTTGATACAATAGAAAACGAACAAAACATTTAATTAATTGAGAGTTAGAGTTTGTTCGGTTTGGGTAACAACCGATGAAATTGTATCTGTTAGCCATTGAACTTCTTGTGTTTTAACAACAGCTTCGTCAACAGCAAAGTAACCTCTAATAAGATCAGAAAAACATATAACAGCTTGTTCAAAATTACATCTGTAAACTAAATATCGCCATGCCATTTCAATATATATATCTTGAATACGTAAGATTTGTTTGATATTTGATAAATTGTCTGGAGAAGTTTTTAAATAGACTGTATAACGAGTTGTTGAAAATGAAAGAATAGCAAGAAATAATTTCATAATAATTATATCAAAATTAAGTCGCTTTGCTATACGTTTAGCAGCAGGTAATACATCTGGATGAGTAATTATTTCAAGAGTACTGAAGTAAGCCGGACAATCAAATAAATGAATTTTATAACCGATAAAATTTGCACAAAGACTTCCTGTATGTTTAAATAAATTATGCAATAAAATTGAACGATCATCTGCAGATAAAGAGAGAAAATCTTGGTTATTTGTATACAATGATTGACATTTATCTAATATCATTCCAACAAAGTTCAATATTGATCCCTGTTTGAAACGTAATTTAAGTGGTAAATTATTTTGTTCAAGCATGAAACGTTCACCTATTGATAATCCACTATATGCATCATAACAATGTGATATATTTGAGAGTAAATTTCATTGATCAACAGTTAATGTCGATTTATCTGATCGTAAAAGATTCAAAGTAGGAAACTAAACAACGAAAAAAAAACCAATCACTATTAGTAGAAAATAGATAATTTATATAAGTCTAAAAAAAATCTATTCAACTAATTCACCCTTCCTCACAAGATAGTAGCCCACTGGACTTCGAAATTGTTTCGTAAGTCAAAAATTGAGAGGTAGACTTCTATGTGATTAAATTTTTTTGTGTTGTTGCTATGACTAGATTTGCTTACAAGCAGAGAAATGTACAAGATTCAATAGATTAGAATTTTCAAATTGTCTAAGAACTATGATAGTTATCAATAAATCGAAAATTTACCTGTCATTCGCACTTCGTGGATCTCAATATAGATACATTAAACTATGCTTATTAGGAAATTTTGTTTTTACAAACTATCAAGCTTTGAAGAAATTGAGAAAAAATTTGTATGAGGCATGTACCGATACGACTCTGCTAAGTAACGTAATCTTCGAAGCTTATATACAATTCACAAACACACGGAGATATATTTCAATAGGTTTTATGAATGTTTCAATAATGAATATCGTACTTATCTTATAATGGCACTTGTTTTTATGTCTAAAATTTCAACTGACCATCGTTCAGTGTTGTGGAATGTCTCATTTTTCAGTTAAAGACTTTTCTATATTTCTATCCCTTTAATAAAATTTTACATCGTTTCATTTCTAAACTCTGTATAATCTTATAACAGAAACAAGTCGAACATAATGGTATTCAAGCATGCGTACACATCTTTCGGCTTATAAAAAAAAATAAATAAATTGTTCGTTAAGTATCACTTATAAAATTCGATATACCAAGAAAGTTAGAACTCAACAGCAAAAAGCAATGAACTAATCTATTCGATGATTTACACATTACTATTTTGTACTCATTTGGATGAGGCTGACCGATATTCTATGGGAGGACAGTTAGTGAGTTCTCGTGAAAATTGTACTTGAGTCAGTATCAGATACCCATAGTAATATCTTACGGGATACTCTAGAATATTCCACAAAATCTTGACAATAAAGAGAACTGTTCTAAAAGACTCTAGATGGTTCTACAAGGTTCGAGAAAATTTTCTAGAATGCTTCAAAAAATCTTGCAAAGTACTAGAGAATTTTAGAACTGGTCATGTTAAGTTTCATTCGATGACTTTTGACCCAATAATAGACATTAGACATTACGTAATACATATTAAAGTATAGATTTTCATGGGAAGGAAAACACATTAAGTTATTTTATAGCTTCTGTACTTTCAATAACTCTTGAGTACGAAACATTTCAGAAATTTCAGTCTATGATAATATTTTCTCTTCTCATCGAAATGTATCTGTCATGAAAGTTTCTAAGATATCAGAAAGAGGATAATCATAGCTTTTTATTTTATAGAACAGAGGTCACAATGACTTATGTATGAAAATCAAGATAATGTAAAATCTATTTTATTATTTCTATTCAAGACAAACTCTGCATATAAATGGATAGAATATTGATAAATTCACAACGCTTGTGCTTCTAAAATTTTCCAATGACAGTTCTGAGAAATTCGATAGTATTTTAAATAGAAATATTTCTATTCTTAGACAGCATTGAATGCTACAAACATGCAAAATCTCTCTTAGAATGAACAACAACTCGAAACTTTGTGTAAAAGATGATAGTGAAATACATCGTCAAACAAGGATCGATCAACAGAAAAAGAAAAATTATTAATCGATTGGATGCGAAGTGCTCTTTCAACATACGATCTTCATACGAATGTTAGATGTCTACGAACTAAGATAATGCATTCAAAAACCATCTCTATTTTTAGTTTATTATTCAATGCAGTTATACTTGTAAAACAATGGCCTAATATATTCTGTAATCATATACTGAAGTATGTTAATCAAATAGTCTTACTTGTTCAGGTTCATTTAATCTACGTAAAGCTGTTGATGTTATTTGCTTTGGATCTTTTATTGATTTTTGTCTTCGATTTGGTTTGTTTCTTTTTGCAAATGAAGGTTGAATCATCTCAGCTTGCATTCCACTATTTAAACATTTGACCAATCGACAATAAGAACATATATGACGATTATTTATATTTATTTCACAATGACCATCATAGGGACATTTCAATGCTTCCTAGAAACAGAAAAATAAAATGAATGAATATATAATTCAAAGAAAATCTATATTTTCAAATGACTTTTCCACGTTGACCATTTCGTTTGAAAAACGTTTTACATGTAGAACATGAAATTACGCCAAAATTTGAATATTTAGCAGGTGCTCCGCAAATTTTACAATCAGTTTGTACTATTGTTGACCGTCGTTTTTTATTTGTAGAATTACAATTTTCAAAACAAAATAGTCAAGAAAAAGTTCGAAATTTTTATCAACTAATAATGATGAAAGGCTTCCCCTCCCCCCCTCAGAAAATTCAATTTTCGAAGATGAGCCGAAATTGAAGTTTTATCATAGGAAGATGCACCGAAGTCTCCTCTTTCAGAATATCTATGGTTTATCGAAAAATGAATTGATTTTGACGAATTTATCGTGTAAAACTTCGCTCCTACAATCATATTTTTTGAGAAATTTTCACGACTTTTTTTTCAAACTTGTTCGACTTTTTAGGCTGCTTTCTCTTTGCATCAGCATTTCGTAAATTTTTTTAAAATACTAATCACTAAGAGACTATGAACACTTAATATTTAGATCACATATTTATAGTCTATCTTGAACATTAACATATAAGTCAGGTGATTTTCGGAAAAATCGACTTCTAATACTTATTTTCCGTTTTTCTCAAAATCAATTTTTTCGAGTATACCAATTACGCGTTCAAGGATTTTTTAATAACGACTTAATAGATAAGGGATAATTTTTTTTTCGTTGAATAGAAGACAGTTAGGGCTAGGTCATAATAGAGTCCGATTTTTGAATTTCTCTTTTGGTGAAATAAGAAACTTAGATATTTTATTTTTGTTAGCAATTTTTTGGGCATGATTTCGTGAATTTTACGAAAAAGATTTTTTAAAAATCAAACAAAGGGAAATTCAAAAATCGGACTCTATTACGACCTAGCGCTAAGGGTACTCTATAACCTGAGAACCGGCCCAGCATGTTAGCTCGTATCCTTATTGCGAAATCCTTGTCTGCGTAAAAGGTAATGAATTGACTAGAACTTGTGCATTTCTTTGAGATTTGTGGGAGATATTTTAACCATAAGCTATTCTAGTCAAGACTAACATTCTCTGAAATTTTGATTGAAATCGGATGAGAAATAACAAAGTTCGTTTCTGAGAGGATTCCCCTGAAAACCATGACTCCTTATGGTAGTTCTATACTTATTCTATCACTGAACGACATTAAACATTAACATAAATGAAGCGCAGCGCAGACAAAAATGGAACAGAGAAAAAAAGAAAAACATTTTTTTCCTTTCTTTCTGTAAAGACAAACGCGGATTGTCGAGAAGTGCGCCCGTTATGATGGCCGGGGTTAAAAAACCATTCTATTTTTCTCCAGTCTTATTTCATTTAATAATTGACGTTTAACTTAACATCATATTAAGTATACATCCTTGATTACATGCCGAGCATGGGATCATTACGTCTACAATTTCATAAAACTCAAGAATTATAATCTATTTTCATTATCATGAGCCATCATCAAAAATATGCACGAGACTGCAGAGTACCTTCTGAATTATAACTAAATAATGATTTCAATTAACAATTCATTAGTATTCTCTTGATTGAGAAATTTGATTTGAAATATTTATAAGATATGATGCAAAAGTAATGGTATAAAATATCGACCTTTACAATTTTTCATAGACACGGTTCTGAAAGGAAAATTTTTTTATCAGTCGATAGGAAATTTTCTTCTCTTTCGACCTATATGTAAGTTATTTTTATCAGACATTCATAGGTAGAATCCTATGGAAAAAAAAGAGAAGCGCCCGAGAAAAAATTTCCGCATTTTTCGTATATTTCAAAATAACAGCACAAAATACCGACTATTATATCTTGTCTTTAAGCAAATGTTAGAACGATAATTTTTTTATTAATTGATAGGAAATTTTTCCCTCTTTCGAACTGTATAGGATGGGGTGGGTGTGGGTGTGGGTGTAGATGTAGGTGTGGTTGTTGTTCTCCTCTTTCTAGCCAAAACCCACACCCACACCCTCACACCCCAAATACAGATCTTGCTTTAGGTCATTTGAAAATATTGGTACTATCAATAAAAAAAAAGAAAAATGTAGAGTTTAACTTTTTTTTCGATCGATATCGGTAATTCAATGGATAATATCAAGATACTTTTTGTATACGTATTTATCAGAGATTTATTCCCTTTTTTTCATTTCGATTTATTATGAAAAACCATTTTATGTTCTTCAAATTACACTCTGATTAAATATTATAACGAATTGCTTACTAATAATAATACGAAAAATGTATAAATCAATTGAACACACATACAGTACAAAACCTTACATTACATATATCATACTGAATTAGATGAATTTCAAACTAAAATATTCTCTGGAACTTTTATTTCTATTTTGATTTGCGATTTTTTTGAAAACAGTGCTTAAGTTATGTTAGATCATTGTTTTTGTTATATACCAATTCTATTTATGTCAATTTCATAATATCATTTGCTTTTGAACTTTCATTTTTTACAATTTATGTACTGATATCTATATGTTCTTGCACATACACTTAGTTAACGAGACAGATGTACAATTGTATATCGTTTATAAAAAAAACCGTAAACAAAAACCATCTAATTTAAATTCATAATTATAATGAAAAAAAAACTACACAAATTTTTTAATAAATGAACAGTTAATCTCCATTGAATTCCATGTTTTTGCTCTATAAAAGAGAGGGTGGGGTGCGGTGGATGTGGGTGTAGATCTCTTTTGTTTACTCATACCCACACCCAAAATTTTTTCTTTGCAGTTGATGTATGTATGAGAAGAAGTATTTTTTCCAAAAAATTAGAGTTCAAGAACGTGAATTTCATCATAATACATAAGAAGATTAAGAGTTCCACATTAATCGAAAGACTCGTCCAACTCAAACAACAGACTATTCATGAATTTCGGTGGACAATATTCATAGACATTGATTTAGAACAATTAAGAATCGATTGATTGTGTTATTGATTCCCAATCTCTCCAGTCGTAATTAAAGCTAAGGAGCGGTCGCTTATGTGGAATATATCGACTGCAATACTTTAATGAGGTTTAGCACGAAACCTTTCGTGATTTTAAAAAATGATAGAAGTATGATACGGAACCGTTTTGACTACGAAACCTTTCATGATTTTGAAAATTCACAGAAGTAAGATATGAAACTTTTTTTTACTACCGAACCTTTGTGAAGTTTCGTAAGAGCGTATGGACACTTAGAATAACATAAAATACCACTGAACCTTAAAGGTTTCGTTTGATACATTTTTTTTCAGTGTAAAATACGATGTTGAATAGCATCACGAATTCAAAGTATATCCACCAACTTCATATACGTCAACTCAATCATCTTTATTCAATTCAAATTGTTTACAACTTACTGATGTACCACTTGAGAAAATGATCCATTAACCATTGGATAATTCTTCAAGAAGCTGAACAACATCTCAATCAAAAAAAAAATTCCATTGAATTATGTGCTATCAAGGTTTGATAAAGTTTTTGAAGAAGTTGCTGAAGATCCATTACCAACAGACTTTTGAGCATGATGCAGAAAGAAAGAACAATTAGTTAAAACAATTCGTCAGGATGTGGTCTATACTTGTGGTATCGATTTTTATTCAACAGCATTTGAATTCGATCAAATGATGGTTAAAGTCAAAAATAAATATCTAGCACTTGGTATACTATTAGTGAAGATATGATATGTTAGGTGGAAGACCGAATACTTTTTTCATCTTTACTTAATTTTTTTTCTCATTTAGAGTCTTTTAGCATGATCATTAAAACAACAAGTATTCGCTTATTCATCTGAAGTATTGGCAAAAAAATGAAAATCATACGATCATCGAATATTAAGACTGACGTTGAAATTTTAAAGATTGACTATACATTTAGTCGAGTAAAAGTCAAACTATTATGTTATATTCTCTGAATTTTTCTTTTGTTCTTTTAAGAGCTCCTCCCCCCCCCCCCCCTCAGAAATGAAGTCCCACTTGGGACCCTTCGTTTGGGCCGAAATTTTCAGGAATGATTGGTCTTAGTGAGAAACGCTTATGATAAAAATTTCAGCTTCACGTGTCCGACCAAATCGCAGTTTTGATTGGTTTTCCTACCTTTCGGAAGAATCGAAATAATTCCATCCAGAGAAGGGATACAGAGCTCGGGTTGGTTTCAAATTGTAGCTAGCCTCTGTACGCAACTTTTCATCGAACAGAATTTGAAACTCCCTTCCATTCATTTTTTTACGAGCAATTTTGTGGGCATGTCTGCAAAATAAGCATAAAAAAATGTGACTGTATGACAGCAAATCCCACTTTTCTCAGCCCTGGAATTAAATATCAAAAATCCGTTCGATGAACAGTTAGCTCTGGTTAAGACCTTTAAAACAAAAAAAAAACATTGGCTATATACCGAGCCGAGCGGGAGTTATTTCAATTTTTCTGTCTAGAAACCATGTTTTGAGAAAAATGCTAAAGAAATTTTAGAAGTGGATTTTTTCATTAAAACCCAGAACAAGTCATGTTACGGTGGTATATTCCACTGAACCGTCTTAAAGGGCGTCATAGATGGCGACAGCTAGCTCCATCTAACATGGTGATTGGTATGAAAATGTCCTGTTCAACGATAATGCTAATGGGAAGGCAATTTTTCTGAAACTGACAACCTGAAAAAACCATGAAGTTTTCTACGAAAACATGGCAGTGGATTTTAATTTTCATACGATAAGTCTTTGAAAATCCGATCATTTTCCACAAAACTATATATATTCTGAAAGAGGAAGCTTCACTGCATCTTCCTATAGTAAAAACTCAACTTCGATATTTTCCTGAAAAAGGCGATTTTCTGAGGGGGGGGGGGGCTTAAGAATGTTTCGTTGAAGAAAAAGGACAATCAGAAGAATATTTGATGCAATTATGTCAACAAGCCGATTAGATGCATGTTTTAATGAATACAACAAATTATGATTATGGTCAAGTTAAAGTTAAAATGAATATTATTTTCATTCGACAGGTTTTTTCTCCTTATGTTAAAGAAAACAACATCAAAGGAAACATTCATGTTACAATCAGATGTCGCTCGCTACAAAGATAGTTTTAACATTTTTCTGATTAGAAATTTACACGGACGAATAACAAATCACATCGAGAAAAACAACGCTTGTTTACTATAGAGAAAACCTAATAAAACTATAGCAAATATAATTCAAGTAAATTCGTCTTTTACTACAAATTAAATTTGATTTTCATATACTTATGTAGGTGATTGAAGAGATATTGTTCTCCTGTGATTTGCAACTATTTGTATTTGATATAGTTTTGGTATATAATAGAGAAAGTAACCTGAAGAAAACATTGGAGAAATTCACGGTGGTGTATTGAGTAGAAACATTCTATCAAAGTGAAATAGATTAGGCAAGAAAAGATACAGTATTTGGTGATTATTATATTGATTCAATTGACGATGACGATGATCAAATTAATGGAAGTAGTAGCGAAGAAGATAATAGCTCTTGTGATGATAATAAATTACTTGATCAAAGAACCATATCTGTTAGTTATACCTTTACAACACCAAGTCGAATCAATGTTCTCCATATTCTTGCTCAATTACTATTAGTTTCAAAACGTGTTTTAGTAGCTATTATCCAGTACAAAGAACTGACGACGTATACCAAAAAAAAATGTAAATCCAATATCAAGATTCTTTTGTTACTAACTTAGAGAAAATAGAAAATCTGAACGCTTTTAAAAAATTCTTACCAGATAGAGAACCTTTTCAATAGGTACTATTTTAAGAACCTTTTAAGAGTCCTAGACTTTTCGACTAGAACTTTTTTTCTCTGAAAATTTTGGGCAAAAAGGTTTTAATTTGAAAGTCTATACCCTCTAAAAGATTTGATAAAATAATATCCATTAAGTAGGTGTTGTTTGATGTCTGCTTTTTTTCTTTTTTTCTTTTTATAGAAAACGGTTCAATAAAAAAACTAATTCTTTTTAGGTCTTTAAATCCATTACTTGAAATATTTAATGAAAAAAGTTTGAACAAGGAAAGAATTGATATAATTAGATCATCTATGCTAGATAAAATGATTGATTTTTTAAAACCATGGATTCATGTAATGAAACGTATTCAATCATTGCAAGTATCATCAATACATACGGTAACACCAAGTATATTTGTAATAAATTCCTCATTAGATATAAGCCAAGTGATTATAAACAAGAAAAAGGTCAATGATTACAATTTTCTTTATCTGCTTTTACTAAATAACTTTTTTTACAGGTATTGATTTTTTCTGTAAACGAGAACAACAAGTGATCAAAGAATTGATTTCTTTCGATTCCATACATCTCATGAAAACTTTCTTCAATCCTAAGACACAAAACATGAAGCAGTTGTCAACAAAATAAAGAGAAGAATGTATTGAATACGTAAAAGAAGAACTGTTGCTTTTTGATGTTAATCAACATGTTAAATCATCTTCAAACGAGAAATTAGTTTCATTATCAACAAATGCTTTATTTCTAAATGTGACAGATTTTTATTTAAATGTAGAATTTAATGACGAAGATCATGCTGATCAATACGGTTCGTCAAAGTCTTCATCACATATAATCCAAATTGACTTGTATTTAAAGTATGGTGCAGATAAAACACATCAGTGACGAATTCTGGTCAAGAAGATGAAGAATATTGTCTATTATCATTTTCGAAGAAGAAACATGCTTCTTATCCTATTTTGGTGGAAGCTACTGCTCGTGTTTAGCTGTACCAGCTACCAGTGCAGCAGTTGAACGCGAGTTCAGCTTTACTGATAATACTATTACACAAAAGCGCTCAAAATTACCACCAGATTCAGGAAATGATATTGTTTTCAATCATTAACACTGTTACCTATGTACATCGTCAACGTCTTGTTCAAGAAACGAAATCAAACAAAGAGATTGTTTGATTATATCCATCTTTATCGGTGATCGATTCAATCATTCTTAAATAGGGGTGAGAAGTTATTGTTATCTTGTTGTTATTAATAACAATAACAATAACAAAAAAGTTATTGTTATTAATAACAATAACTTTTTTCAGAAAGTTATTTGTTATAAATAACAGGTAAATAACACATAACTTTTTTTTTGAAAACTCAGGGCGAAGTTTCTGTTGATTGTATCACATGATTCAGCACTATAAACGTTAGGGGATCGTTCCAAAGCATAAGCCCATCTAATGGGTACAATTAATATATACAGGGAAGTGAGACAGGATCTTTTCCAGAAAAAAAAGTTATTTGTTATTTTTCTGTTATTTATAACAGATAGCAAAAAAAGTTATTGTTATTAATAACAATAACAAAAAAAAGTTATTATTACTGATAACAATAACAAAATAGTTATTGTTATTAATAACAATAACAATAAATTCTCACCCCTATTCTTAAAGCGTGTATTTTTTTGATCGACTAATAATTCATTGAAATATTGCTGAGTTTGAGCAGTTCGTTCAAAGAAGCTGGCATAATCTTAATATCACATATACATTTATTTTATTTTTTTCATTAATAATTGATTCATAAAATCAATCTTTGTTCTGACCCATTTACCGGAGATAGTATTCAAGCCTTAAAATCTTGTAAAACTATAATTAAATCATGTGAGTAATGTATTGACTATTTTCAAATTATTCTATAATTTACATCGCTTAATTTTATCCTTGTTTATTGTAGGAAACAATTAATGTATAAAATATTTAATACAAAATATCTAGGCAAGGTTCGAGTAATGTTAAAGGTGTTGAATGATTTTTCTTTGAACAAATGATTATTTGCCTTATCATTGGCAGTTAAACCATTTTTAGATGGATATAAACTGAATAATCATGCACTATGAAGATACATTATTCTAGGTATAATGGTATGTAAGATAGAATTTCTCAAACTTATAAGTAGTTTTCGAATTGAATAGTCATAAAATTGAAGTCGACTTTTCAATGTTTCAAGAACACTTCAAGAGCTAAATTCAAACAACATTAAAAATCTAATGGAGACATGGATTAATTATAAATATGACAAATTCTAATAATGAGCAGCAACATAAAATAACATTTAAATCATCTATTGATTTAGTACAATTTATTTTTATTTTATTATCAATAGCTATGAAAGACAACAGAAAGTCAAGCTATATGAAATAAAAAATAATTTTATTTTGTTTTTTCTTTTTCCTTAATCTAATATATAATAATAAAAATAAAAATGTTGTTTAATTTTCGGCCATTTCTAGACCATCGTCTGAACATATCCGATGTTGATGAATATGATGTGGATGATAATATGATGTTGATGATAATATGATGTTGATGAATAAAATAATGGCATTTCCATAATGACTGTTGTACAATGTTTTTGTACGATGTGAATGGAATAATCTAATATCACAAGACCGTACTTGTAACAGCAATTGTTTTTTTACTACCTTGTACCATTTTGACAAAGAATAAGACAAATACCAAATTTTTTTTATTATTTTTTTTCAATAATAGCATTGTTTCTCTAAATAGAGAAAAAAACAAGTACCATGTCAATAATTGGTTCAAAAATTTCGTGTTTGTCTTATTCTTTGTCAAAATGGTACAAGGTAGTAAAAAAACAATTGCTGCTACAAGTACGATCTTGTGATATTAGATTATTCCATTCATATCGTACAAAAACATTGTACAACAGTCATTATGGAAATGCCATTATTTTATTCATCAACATCATATTCATCAACATCGGATATATTCAGATGATGGCCTCGAAATGGCCGAAAATTAAACAACGTTTTTATTTTTATTATTATATATTAGATTAAAGGAAAAGGAAAAACAAAAAAAAATTATTTTTTATTTCATATAGCTTGACTTTCTGTTATCTTTCATAGCTATTGATAATAAAATTAAAATAAATTGTATTAAATCAATAGATGATTTAAATGTTATTTTATGTTGCTGCTCATTATTAGAATTTGTCATAGTTAAATTCAATGCGAGGTTCTAGTAAGGAGACATTTTTGAAAAAACAGTTTTCAAAGGACATTTAAGACTCGAATTCTTCTAATTCATCCCATGAAAAATTCTATATTTTTATGGCATAAGATATTGAAAACAAATCCGAAATATTGAAGAAAATTTAGTTAATGCAAAAAAACATGTTCGTAGGCCTTCACATAACAATCTTTGATAAGAAACAAGCATCTTATTTTTAGCAATAGATGATTGTGTGCTTGAGTCATACATTATTTCTCTCTTTGTTGATTATAGTTTGAAATGATAAGATAATGAGATAAGTGATCATTGAAACTGTCAAGAATAATGTAAATTGTATCAATCTAATGCACAATAGTAATACCTTGTGAGACAAGGAATGATAAAGAAAAGAAAATATGTGATGATGCAGAATGTTTTTTTTTATATGCATGGGTATTGATGATATCAAAGGACAACAGAGTATTGAGCTATTTTTATTAGAATCGATTGTTGGTATTAGAGTGCGTGATCATTTGTGAAGGTTCTTATTAACTACAGAAAACAATGAGCTTTCAAAAAAAATGCATTTAACCATATCTATTCTCTAAAACTGAGAAACGTCACGAGAATATTTTTGTTCTTTGCATTGCCGTCTTCTACTCTCTAAATATAACAAAATGAGGTCATTTTTAAATAAACACAAAATAAAAAAAAATACGGCAACGAAATATAATATGTTTAGACAAACATAGTTACTTTTTTTTATTCATACAATGACATACAAGGTCATACACAATCATACGGGATAGAGAGAAAGAAAAAGAAAGAATTGAAAAAGAATTATATTTTTGTCCTTGAGAGAATATAGGTTGTTTATATTGTGTTAAAGACGTTGATATAAGCTAACCATCAATGATACAGTTCTTGCTAATACTAAGCTAGACGAAATTTAAAAAAAACACTGAAGAAGATATTTAGAGTGTAAAATCTTATACTCACATAAAAGAGTATTCTAGGTTGCTTTTTTTGATAACATGATACTCAGTAATTTGTAGATATATATATGTTCGTATGTGTAATATAACGAATAAAATATTCTTGTCGAACTGTTTTCAATATTGATTTATGTTATAAATAGTAAACTGGATGGCATCGTCAATAATCCTCGGCAAGTATTAATAAAGTACCAATGGTATAAGAGTAAATGCTGCTGTGTCGTTGTTTATAGTTTGGCTGTTATCTCCTTACTATAAGTGTCCTTTTGATTATCAGTGAATATTTCATTAAAATTAAGTTTTGACATATTCGTACTTCAAAATAGATAGAAAATGATTATGCATCAGTCTAAAAAAATTACTTAAATAAGTATATGGATATAGCTGGCTCATATTTATGGAGAGGTTTGTCGTTTACTAGTTACACAATTATAGTAATAAATATGCATGATATGAATTTTTCAATACTAATTTTGTTTTTTTTAGAATATTTGGTATTGTTTATCACTTACTCGAACTTGTCAAAATACATGTCCTATTTAAAGAAAGTGGAAGGAAGACAAGATGATTTTTTATTGTTATCGAAAGATTCACGCAATCACTTATGGAATTCATATAAGAAGTCTAAACTAATAACAATCTGGAAGATATACCTTCAGTAAAAATAGGAAAGTTTATGACAAAGAGAAGGGACATATCAGACGACAGTAGAAGACTTCATGTTCATTCATCCATCAATAGTATCTTTTTGATTGATTACTGGAAAGATCATGCACTGTAAATTTTATATAAATTCTATTTTTTAGAAAATCGACTTTAAAAATGCTAAAGGATTTTGAAAATGACATTATTTATTGGTCGAATTCGAAATAGTTAGAAAATGTTTGATTTTTAGACAGATTCATTTCGGAAAATCGAAAATCAACAGTAGTTTTAAACAATATTCGAAATTCTATTTCTATTTCGAGAAAATCATTGTACTAATAATGACTTGTTTTTTTTATGTCGTATAAAAAACTTGTGTTTCATTCGTGTGTTTTATCTGTGAACTTTTGCTGAGTAATATTTTTTAATTTCATGCTATTGGTATATCTATTCAACATGTTTTGAAATCCTTCGTATTATTTCCTTATAGAAGACTTAAGAACAAGTAAAAATATAGTTTTCATTTTATCTATTTGTCTACTCTATTTTAGATTAATTATATATAGAGTGGAGTGTTGAAAATGTCTCCAGATGATTGGCTGGTAATGATTTGGATAAATACGTTGACAAATTTTAATCTATCGGCAAATCACTTACTATTTTAGTATTCGGTCTATTTTTTATTTATTTCAGAAGACGAAATTCATGGTGTATTATTATAACATTTAAGTTCATTATCAATTGAAGAGTTAATATCGACTAATACAGATGATAATGTTATTAACAAATCAATCATTGAGATTGAAAGAACATTCGAAAAAAACTGGAGTTTTTAAGAAAAATAAAGTTTTTCAAGTAATAAGTAAATATTTGTTCATTTCCTTTAGTTGATTAACTTTGTTTTCTTTTGTTTTAGCAGAGTTGTGGTATTAAACAAAAAATATCTGATACATTCAAACAATAATTGCACTTCCATGAATCAAATAATTTATCATTTTTCAATATTAATAGTGTACACCACTACAGAGAACAGCAGCACCAACTTAAAATATTTCTACCAAGTCCATATACATCAACTCAATGGCTGATCAATCATTATTGAGTTGAAATCATTTACAACTTACTGATGCACTATCTGACCAATGATCTATTAACCATTAGATAATTCTTCAACAAGTTCAACAACATTTCAATTAAGAAAAACATTTTCATTACATTACGTGCTTCCACGGTTTGATAAAGCTTTTCAAGAAGCTGTTCGAGATTCATCATCAGCAAACTTTGGAGCACGATGATAAAATAAATAATAATACTTATAAAATAATTCATCATAATGCAGTCAATACTTATGGTATTGATTTTTATCCAACGTCGTTTGAATTCGATCGAATAATCGTTGCCATCAAAAAAAAAATGTACCATTTAGTAAAATATTCAATGAACATATGGTATGCTTAATGCAAGATCGAATACATTTTCATCTTTACTGTATTTTTTTCTCGTTTAAATATTTTTGGCATCAGTATTAACACAAAAATTTTCTCGTGGTCGACAAGTATATCGTTATTCGTCTAAGGCATTCATAAACAAGCAACAATCATATGATCATCAAATGTCAGAACAAAAATTGAAATACGAGAAGATTAGCCAAGTATTTCGTCGAGTATAAATCAAACTATTGTTTTACATATATTCTCTGATCTTTTTGTGTTTTTTAGGAATGTTTGGTTTTAGAAAAGGAACAATGAGAACAGTCTTTAATGCAATTATGTCAACAAGTCGAATCAATGTATGTGTTAATCAATACAACAAATAATAATGATAGTCCAGTTAAAATTGAAATGGATATTTCGTATGTACATCATCAATGTATTATTTAAGAGATGAAGTCAATCAAAAGAATCATCGACCCTTATCTAGCTTTATCAGTAACCAATTGGTAAGTTCCAGAGTGTATTTCATTTTGATTGATTATAATAACTCGTTGAAATATTGCTAAGTTTGAACAATTCGTTCAAATAAGCTTGCATAATCTTAAAAGCACATATGAATTTATTTTTATTATTTTTTTCTATTAGCAGCTCATTCCTAAAAATCAAATCAATCTCCATTATGGTTTATTTGGTGAAGATAAAGTTCAAGCATTAAAATCTAGCTGTACAAACTTATTCAGATTCATGAAACAAAAAAATATTTTTCTGAAGGTAATACATTATGTTAATCTATATATAGTATTTTCTTTCCAAAAACTGTTATTAAATAATGCTAGTAATTTATAACCATTTAAATTATTGTATAATTCTCATCACTTATTTTTATTATTGTTTATTTTAGGAAGCAATTGAAACTTATCCGATCATCCAGATAAAATCGATTAACAATATTAAAAATTAATCTTTGTATAATTTTTTTCTCAATTCTTTTAAATAAACTATTTGTTAATGCTATTGATAGTAGTTCTAGAAGTTTTTTTTTCACCGGATTGTAGTTACTTCTATTTGTTTTAAACGTTGCATAAAATGAATAAAATAAACTCAATTGTATAATGAAAATTAATTTTTCAGTTTTTTAAAAATGTTCTTATTACAAGAAACCCTTCAAAACCATCAATTCATAAAATTTAACGAAGGAATAAAATACCTGAACATATAGTGAGATATACTAGTGTTAAAAGATGTTACTCTAAGATGCACACTATTTTACTTTCGTTATTATTGATTTTTCTCATGCTTTTCGATTTTCTCTCTTTGTTTTTTCTTCTCTCTGTTATTGTTATTGTTGCTATTTTTGTTCTTATTAGGGTTTAATGATGATTATATCTTTGAGCGAGAAAGGGTCGTCAGTGAAACTTTAATATTTTGTCCATTCTGTGCGACGATTATAAATAGAAAATCGTTAGTACATGATATAGAGCACATTCTGGCGAACATTCATCTGACTCTTCGTCGCCGTCGATTGATCTATGTGAACGACGTGAGACAGAGCAAGCAAAGCAACTGTAATATTTGTATGAAACAAGCGCAATATGTGATCTATATTTTATGCTCGTTCAATCCAAATATAGACATTTACACTCAAAAATCAGATGTATTTCGCAATGTATATATAAATAGCCTATTGCTTTATTCTCGCTCAAAAAACAACGTCGAGAAAATTAAACTATTATTCCGATATTAGAGAGAAAATATTCCAGACGAATTTAACAAGTAAATGTATGTTTTTTGAAATTGCAGTCTATTTCAGTAATATATTGCCGTAGTCTTGAAGGTTTCTGACGCCATTATTAAACGATCATCTAAGAAAATGTCTGTTTGTCGTTTCGTATTTGAGTGTTCCATTCTTGCTTTTTTGAGCTCTAACATACATCATATATACCAAATTTCTTAGGTCTGACGCTCGTTGCATAAAATCAGAATTCTATTAATCATTAAGCTGTCCTGTAGTGGAGTTCTCCGATGTTTCTATCACGTCTCCACATTGACCTAGAGTTTTCAAAATTTTATTGAAAACTTTCAGATCTATAATAATATACTACTAAGTTTTTCAGCTGAATTCATCGAGACCAGCTTGAGTAACCGACAAGGCACGGATGGCATTTTTCTGCGAATTTATATTAAACTTAAATTCTTGTCAATTTACATTTAAAATACGTTTAAATTTTAATGTAGAATAAATTCAAAATTTATTTCTGGATTGAATAACTATTTTAAATTCGAATTAATCATCTCTATTGTCAAAATACACGACTTCAAAAAAACAAGAAATAAATAAGAAATAAAGAAATAAATTAGTATCATATGTTAAAATCCGACCATCAGAACAAAAGACTCTGTATAAAAGAGTCGTTCTCCATTGCTGCTGTTTCCTAATGGTACGAAAATACTCATTAACACACGTCTGATAGCATTCTTTTGAGATAAATGGTTGCTTTTTTTCGAGAGGCAACTAAACCAATTTAAATTAACTTAAATTACACATGAATTAATTTAAAATTATTCAATTTAATTTAAGCCAATTCAAATTCGATTTCAATTAATTTAAACTGCATTTATATTAATTTAAATTTCTTTAAATAGTTTAAATTTCTTTAAATAATTTAAATTCCTTTAAATAGATTAAATTTCTTTAAACAATTTAAATTTATTGAAATAATTTAAACTGAATTTAAACCAATTTAAACTAATTGAAACTTATTTAGATTTAATTCAAATTAATTGAATTTGATTCAAAATGCTTTTAATGGGTTTAAATTCATTTATACTGAGTTTAAGTCAATTTGAATTAATTCAAACTTATTTAGATTCATTTTAGATAAATTCGAATTGGACTTGAATTAGTTTAAACGGGATTTAGTTTGATTTAAATTGATTCATATATTTTAAATTGATATAAAAATAATTTCAATTGATTAAAATTTATTTAAAGTGAGTTGAAGTCATTTTAAATTGGATTTAAATCGACTAAAACTGGTTTACAGTAGTTTAAATCGATTTAAATTGGGTTCAGAACCATTTCAGTCTATTTAAACATATTTGAAACATTTTTAAAGGTATTTTAATCGATTTAAATTGGACTTAAATGTATTAGAATTGTGTTTAAACTCATTCAAATAAATGTAAATTGAATTCAAATCTATTTTCATTGGATTTCTATCCGATTCAAATCCGTTTGAATTCATGTACATCGATTTAAATCCCATTTCAATAAATTTCAATCGATTCCAATAGGTTTAAATCCGATTCTAACGCATTTAAATTGGGTTTAAATGCATTTTCATTTGATTTAAATTCATTTAAATCTGGCATAAATCCATTTACATCCAACTGAAGTCAATCGAAGTCGAATTTATATCTAATTTAAATGTATTTTAAATTTAAATTTCGTAAATTTATATTGAAAATTATTGTAACAAAAATTTCAAATAAATTTAGGTTTTCATCAGACAAAAAAAATTATTTATTTTGAGTTTAAATTATCCACAATTTATTTTTCAATTTATTTCTGTTGGAGACTCAAATCATACTTGGACCTCAATAAAACCTATATAGGCACTGTACATTTGATACACAATAACAACAACTTATTTTTGTCAGCAAAGATACGAGTTGAAAGGAATCTCCATCCTTCTTTCTAGACATGAAAATTAACATTTTTCAATTTTCTGTTTTTCATCACTAATATAGTTCTGAAGTATTTTCGCAGAAAACTTATGCTACAATTATTCTATTCTATACAAACTTCCTCTGATGATGATGTTTGTTTCTCATTCCAAAGATGCTTAAAAAGCATAGATCAAGAATCCCCTAACACTACTGAACGCGACTAGTTTTCGATCAATTTAGCAGGAGAAATTAAAAAGATCGAATTACTAAAAATTCAACATTCTATGAACAATTTCTTTCGGTTTTTTTTATATATTATTCATTGATCTGTGATATTGATTGAACAACAGGATAGTCATTGTATGAATATTGATTCTGTTTTCATTACTAATGTCAATGTACACTATATAAAATACATAGAAAAGATGTAAAAATATTTTATTTTATTTAGTCAAGTTCTCTGAAGTTTATACAATGACTACTAGGTGGATGTTTTGGGCTTTTATTTGCTTGACTCTTGGATAATTGACTCATTCATGGCCAGCAAACGATCAACGTTTTCGACTTCGTGCAGTATTAGGCAGAGCTGGAGCGATAGGTGAGTCATGGCCCAGCTATAGTCAAATACTGAGATCGCTTGGAAATAACAACGAGGATAATGATATTCTTAATTTTCTCCGTTATTTCGAACGTCGAGGTCTCACCAACAATTTTGCACAAGTAGCATTCGACCGAATAAATACAGCACGTGGAGAAGCTCGCGTTTGTGGTGGGATTAATTATGCTGCTACAGAATTACTTAATTGGAATGATGAATTAGGCGTCGCCGCACAGAAACACTCCCAAAGCATGGTTGATTATAATTACTTTAATCATACAGGTATAGATGGAAGTAGTTCTGAGGATCGCATAGAACGTGAAAAATATTCGACAGATTGTTTCAATGGTGAAAATATTGCTGGCGGTACAGATCCTGAAGACACAGTCAATCGTTGGCTCAAAAGCGAAGGACATTGTGCTAATATTATGAACCCAGATTCTAAGGCGATTGGCATTGGATATGCTGAAGGTGGTACTTATGGAGGCTATTCGACTCTAAATTTTGGCGCGTGCTAAATATATGATGGTTATGACATTACTACGAACATTTATTCCTTTTTTTTCTTCATTCTTTTTATCTAGATAGTCTCCCTAACACTTATTACATATATTTTAACTTATTGAAATAAATTAAGTTCAGTACAAAACGATTCTACCGCTAATAACTCTTGGAAATCTAAATAAACACATATTCAGAAGATTCTCACTAATATTAGAAAGATTTTCACAAGAAAATATATTAATTTATACTATTTCAAAACATAGTCGACTATTAATTGTTCAGCTTTTTTGTTATTATTTTGTGCTTTACAGAGTACATTTACAATGGTAATTAATGTTCATATCATTTCAAGCAAGTGTTCAATTTTTAATATTCGTTAACAAACCAAATGTGAGCAACTACCGTTATGATATTCTGTAGTAGCCACATAAATTGCTGCTTATTCTTTAATTTTTTGTTAACGAATAAAAGCTTTCATATAAAATAATCACTTCTTTTGACTATTTTTTCGTGGAATTATACCATAGATATTGTAGCATTTAGGAAATTTCGAATAGTACCCATGTGAAAAACTTTGAGAAGAAATGAGATGAAAATCGATTTTAATCTATAAACAAAAATAATTAATCTATTAAGAACGATCACTAACTTTTAATCAATTTAAATTAATTTGAAAAAAATCAGAAAAATCTGCGATTATGACTAAACATGATCGATCTTAATCTGATTTCTTGACAAATGTTTTTTTTCAATGGGTATACTTTCGTTTTGTTGGATGCAGGTAAAGAAAAAAAAACCACAGCTATCCAATCATTGATCAACAAAACTAGTTTAATCAAAGTTTGACAAATGAATTGGTTATTATATAAAAATATTTTGTCATTTTGTTCGAAGCCATCGAGAGAAAAAAAAGCTTGAAATGAAATTGATTCTAGGTTTTTACCTAATCTCAGTTTAAACACTGAACGTTGGTGATAAGTGATGTAATATGCAAATCAATTATGTAAATGATCAAAATATTCATGATATCAATGAGAAATATATATTTTCAATTTCGTGATATATCCAAAGACTAGGAAAATGAAAAAAAAAGAAATATCACTCTTCCAATTAGATATTTTAGTCGAGTAGAAAACTCACTCTTTCCAAAAGGAAATGATCGTATAATATTTATTTGAGTGTGATTTTTAAGTATTTATTTATTTAAGAGATATTTTCTACGTTATTTATTGAGACAATTCGATAAATGCAATTTTTTTGTAATTATAATTGGAAAAATAATGAAGAAAGTTTCGATTTAGAATGAAATGAATATTTCTCATTGAGAAACCTACATCCATCCACACTCTGATAAATCATTCTTCATAATACTTAAATGATTTTCAAACGAGTTTTATAGTAAATTTCTTGAATTAATTTTTGATTATTTTAATATGATACTATTGCATAGGTATCATATAATGTAACTTAGAAGAGTAAAACGATTACACAAAAAGATGTAAAGATATCAAACAAGATCAAAAATTAATTTGAGTAGATAATAAAATTCAAGTTAGTTTTCTCTTTTTTATTTTTTGAAAAAAAAATTCAAGTATAAAAATAGGCATTAGAAGCTCTTTTCAAAAGATTTATCAACAAATGTCGAAGAAGCAATAGTTGATAAAGAAGATCAAGAGGAAAAGTTTCTGTACAAAAAAAATCAATTAAAAACTACATCACAATTAAATGAAGTTGTTCAATTATTTTTTTTATATTGAATTAAAAAAATTCGAAAACAGATCGACTTATATTTCTATAATACAAATCAATCTACTAATCTCAAATCTTGCTTTTCAGCAATCGATTTCCTGTCGAAAATTAAATTAGAATGAAATAAATATGCTTGAATAAAAATTAATTTAAAAGAAATGCAGATTATTTTCGCCGACGCGTTTCGTGCTATTTATTTAAATAATAAAACACTCTTCAGGGCTCTGCATTTACAATAAGGGGTAAAAATGGAATTCAGATTAATGATAAAAATAAAAATAAAATTAACAACTTAAAGGAGACAGAATAGGAAACAATCGGAAAAGAAATGGTAGCATTCTAAAAAATAATATCACTTATTTGTCTCTGAAGATATAGATGGATAATATCTGATTTCAATTATCCAGTTTTAACCCTTTCAGAATCGGCTTATTTTGAGCAATGACAATAAGAAAAAAGAAGATGAATATAAGTTCATTCATATAATCATGTAGATAATGAGGAAAAATCCTTGTGATCGTCTCTAAAGAAGATATAGGTCATAACACGAACGTGTAAAAAAAGGCAGCAGAATGTAGAGGCTAGGTGATGCTGAAGCCTCACATGAATTTGACGCATGTAGGCTTAACCTCACCTAAATTATGAATTTGATACTTATTTGCATGACGGTTTAGCTTTATTCTATCAGACGAATATTATTTCAGAGCAAAGATTCAAACTTCTAATGTGTTTATTTATATATTGTGATTATAAGCGACGAAACGAGTAGACTTGAAAGACTTGAGCCTCACATGATTTTGAAACACTCCGCTGCCCTGAAGCAGCCGCAACGTTTGCTTCGAAGACGCGCGAAAAAAAATTCGAATTCTTACTAGTCAGATCACGTGAAATTTCAATGACGTTTTAAAGCGTTACCGATCCCGAAATGATTAAGGATCTCTTCTAGTGATCATGAATCTAATCGGAAAATAATCATATGCTTATTTGTAAACAATTTCTCTTTCAAAAAAATCATTTCAAATTTAAACGAAAAACATATATTTATAAATACTTATTTATTTCCAATATGATTTACACAAATAGTACTTCAGATGAGACTAAGCCGTGCCAAGATACGTTTTCGACTGGGCTTCTCGAGTCTTCAAGAAATTTTCAAGTCCGAAAGCATTCAACTGAGAAATGATGAAATAACTTGCGAAGCTCACATTTTTTTTTCAAAAAACGTGTTTGTGATATTTCAATGATATCTCAATCCTTTATTGATGAAAGTTATACAATTTGATTACCAAAATGATTAGTACAAAAAACTCTACAAATTCTATAGGTTTCGGCCAATTTGAAGACTCTTTTGTCAACCGTGAGAGGCTCCTGGTGGACTCATTCATAGTATTTCAAAACATAAAACCAAACTGATGTATGCAGTATTCATAAAAACCCGATAGGATGGTAGCGCTCAGTAAATTTCACACTATGCGCTAACTCAATTTAAGTTTACTCGGGACTAATCTGACAGAATAAATCATTTTTCTGAAAATTTTATTGATCTTTTGAGTGGCCTAAAGTGAAGTTTACCTATTTCATCATTCATTCGTTCATTCAATAAAACCTTAGTTTAGTGATTCAACGTCTTCGTGTAGAGCTGAAACTCATAAGTTATGCTATTTATGTCACTTATAACCCCTGAAAGAGGTTATAGATTTTGTTATTTTCGGACTCCTTCTAGTCTAATGATTGAGATCTATTTTGGTGAGAGTCTCAGAATTCTCTTCTCAGTTCCTCTCTGAATACTATAAAACAGAAAGAGATGCTGTCAATATAGTGCAGAAATTTTATACGCTTTAATAGTGCTATGTTGAGGCTGTGAATGAGTGAGAATGGGAATGGATGTCAAACGCTTACAGCCATCAAATGTAAAAGCGATGAAACTAATGCAATTATTTTATTTGTTTTCGGAAGAATCAAAGTAATAGCATGGAAATGATACAAAAATCTTGAAATCAATGTAATGATTTTGATTTTTGTGAGTTTATCAAAGTCATGTGCTTTTTTGTGATAAAAAGTTCGAAAAAAATCAGTTAAATGAACTGTTTCTGATTTTTAAATCCATTGAGAATTGCCGCATCAAGTGTCAGAGATAAATGAATGTTTAATATAATTTCTTATAAATGATGGATGCGATTTTATGGGCTGCAATTTGTGCATGACGTTCGTCGAATGGCCAATGAATGCCCAGCCAGACTCTAGCATAGTAGTTCTCCATTTCTGCCTGTCTAAACGATTTATATTGTCGTGTTATTGCCGGTCGTATTGTTCCTGTAATTGAATCTTTTGTTTGTCCATTGTATTCATCTGATTCAAATACAAATGATATCTTGTCTGTTCTATAGAAGTGACGAAGAATTTCGAAAGTACCCGATGATGCTGCTACATGGCCTGATGTATATGAAGGATGGGCTGGAGTAAAATTATCACCATTACCATCTGCAGGCGCTCCCAATGGTAACCATTTGGGATCTGCCGGAGTACATCGTCCTCCCTGACGAATAGCGACAATAGGACGCCAGAAATCATAGTAATACTTCGTGTCGAATGTACTGATAAGCGCATCTGCTATTGCATAGTTGACCAATGCAAATAAGCGTGCATTTTCTACCAATGTATTGTTCATCTGAATAGCAATCACTCGGGCCACTTGATTGCAGAGACGTGGAGAAGGTCCAATTTTTGGCCCACTATCATAACCCCAAAACTGAGCGATTAGTGTCTGCTCAGGAGTTCGGATCTTACTGAACCTTGATCCAATCGATTTCAATTCATTATAAGCTTTGATATATTTGGGTGAGCATAAAAATTTCAGACGCGAAGAAGGTGAGTCGCCGACAATGTTTGCAGCACGAAACCGTGATACAGAATCTAATACAAATGGCTTGACACTACCCCAGTGAGGAGTGGTATATCTCTGTGTTGGATGAGTCGGGTCTACTATATGGTAACCCGGTTTCATATTTGGTATGTAAGTTCCATTTGCTTTACTTCCATCGTTTTCTCTTTCCTTCAGAATTGTGCGTGCTATCTTCTGTCCAATGATAATGCCCGTATCAATTGCATTCGTTGTTGGGGCGGTTTTTTGAATTCTTTTCAAATAGGCTGTACGGATCGCATCGAACATCATCCTCTGTTTCGAATACAAAGCACACAATGTTTGATGCGCGGCTTCTATAATAGCTACTTTCATAGTTAGCTCTTTCGGAACATGTTTCGTACTCGGTAAATCCTTTAGTATGAATACTGATTTGGAACACTGATTAAAGACAAGCATTGCCTCACACATGGCACCATGAATTATCGCGATAGCGCGTGATACAAATGGAGGACCGCCTTGCTCCGGACTCGAAGTCACATCAGGATCGTGATCATTGGCAATAGCTTGTATACAAACCAGATTCCAATCGAGAACTGGATCCATTGATTTCGATGGTATCTTTTTGAGAAGCATACCGGTAGTAGATTTTAAGGTATCACCTTGGACAGGGGCTTGATTCATTATTAGTAAGTGTAGAAGCACGACCATAATTAGTTTTTCGACGAGATCCATCCTATATTACAAGTTATAACATACAGCGAATACTACTTTTCATTGTCTATGCATGGTGTCTCATAAATAACTAGGCGATAAGGCATTTAAATATCTCCACTACGTTACAGTCTGAAGAGCTCATTTTTCCTCTAATGATAGAGCGCTTCTTGAAGTTTTTATCGTTATCAATGAATCTCACAAATAATGTACAAACGTATCATGTCTGACCAAGATAAAATAATTTCAATTTTCTTCTTTTTTTTTCAAAAAAAGCTTTATTTTAAAATATGTTCAGTTTTTGAGATTTTTGTAGACTTTCAATCATTGGCATCATGCGATGCCGTTTATTGATTTTTTCCAGTTATTTTGCTGAAGTTGACATTAGTGGACTTATCCTGTTAGAATATTTTGACTAAAACCAATGAAACGGCAGTGTATGATGCCAATGATTGAAAAAATAAAAAAATCTCAAAGATTGAAAATATTTTAAAATAAAGCTTTGTAGAAAAAAGAGGAAAATTGAGATCATTTCATCTTGGTCAAACATGATGCATTTGTACATTATTTGTGAGGTTCATTAATAATCATAAAAACTTCAAGAATCGTTCTATCATTAGAGGACAAATGAGCTCTTCAGACTGTAACGCAGTAGAGATATTTAAATGCCTTATTGCCTAGTTATTTATGAAACACCCTATATATAGGATATCTCAAAAACACAGAAAATGTCGGCTACTTGTCTGTGTGAATGTTTATCTCATTTTTAAGAAGTAATGTTGTTGATGTGTTGATTATATGCTTATGTAGGCATAGGTAGCTAGTATGTCTTCTTACTATCCATTTGTTTTGTCTATTATTCTATCTGTGAGAATTATGATAAGAACGAAAAACTCACTATCCCAAAATTATAGGACACTACATCAAAAGATTGAAGTGTATAAGGTCCTATTTGAAACAAGAATAGGAGATTTGGGACAAGTTGCTGAACGAATTCAGGGCAGACATACTTTTTAGGGTACCGGAATTCTATGGGGAACAAATGGAAAAAGTCACTTTTTTGGCGATCCATTTGAGTTAGGGAGAATCTGATTATACCAATCGATAGAACTCATCGAGTTCCACTTGATTTGTCAAATTAAATCTTTTTGTTTTTTTTACTTATGTTTGTTCAATCAGCAAATCTAATGGTATGAATCAATTTATAAAATTATATCGTTTTTTCAATTTAGATTTATTCAAGGAACACATCTAGTGGTAAAAACATAGTTTTAAAACTAACTCTTTTTTTCGTTTACATTTATGCGAAAAATAGATGTAATGGCAAGAATATATTTAAAATTATTTTATTTTTTACATTTAAGATTAGCAAATAGCAGATCACTGAAAAAGATGCGTAGAATTGTAAACTCGTAAAGGATTTATGAAACTACAACGTTTGATGAACTCTTTTTTTTACAATATGTGAAATTTTCATATACCCTGTTAAATGAATTTCTGAAAGAGTATTTGATTTTCATAAACGCTTATAACCGTATATGAAAACAAAATACGCTTTTATAAACGCTTAGGAAGGAAATATGGAAGGGTTGACTGTTTACATAAATCCTCGTAAAGGTTTATGGATGTGCAATGAATAAAAACCCTTTTAGAGTTTATGTTTCTACTCTTTTTTTCTACAATGTAGTCTGACTGGTAAATACTCTTCCGACTAGTAAATACACCAGGCCATCAGCAGACAGACCGATCTGAAATCTGCACTGGTATCAATCCATCTCGAACCTGAAGCACAACTCTTTCAAAATATAATGGTATATGGCGGCGGAAACAATATCCGAACACACTACACGTCCCCATCTGTTAGGTTTTCATGGCAGCGATGGCGTATCATCAAAGCATAGAATGCTCACTAAAAGGAATCCTAAAGCCATGGCAGTTGTATCGTATTGCCACTTTGGTTTCTAGCACATGAAACGTAGTAAATTCAAAATTTATCAATACCTTATTCCATTTGATGGATATACCAGCAGATGGGAGCGGCATTTTGATTTCAACGATTCTTTTACTAAGGTTACTAAAAGTATCATTGCATAATTGGAAATATGCTATTTCTCTTACTGAAATTGATCATCGTGTTCCATTTCAACATACATGTATTCAAGTTTTCTTCTACCATTGGCAAAAAGCTTTTGATTAACGTAGAAACTAACTTTGTGAATATACAAATGGTAGCGAATAACAGACAAACTCTGCGAACAATATGAACTTTAAATATATTGAAATGAGCGTCCTGTATGATGACCTACCAGTTCATGCTCTTTTCATCATATTCTCATAGTGTTTTTTAGAGCGGGTAGACTGCTTGCAAGTGATACAATAGTAAAATTACTGAGTGCTTATAATTCCTCGTTATGACCGAACAATACCTGTGGCAATCCTAGAAGTTAAATCAGTTCAAGGGTAATACCCACTCTGAGGATTCCTTGGCCTGTCTGCTTTATTCATATATATTTTCAAATTAACAGGTGAGTCAGGATAAATTACCCGTCGTTATTTTCTCCATATTCTTGGCGCCAACGGTGGTACACTTCGACGCCAAACGTAGACTAAAATGTCCCTTCTAGTCTAATTAGCTTAGCACATCTGCCTGGATAACAGAAGATGTACGATTCGAATTTCAAGCAGGTTCCCTTTTTCTTCATTCTATCCATTTATATATTTCCTTATGCTGGAACCTGTTATCACTTACATTTGATGTTTACACAACAGAAAAGATCAACACAGATATAAAAAGAAAAATTTGTCATAATAATACTATGAGGATATATTAATAATAACTTTCAAAGTGTTTTTATTGATACTGGCTCGCGTTTCTTGCTGGTATTGAAGCATCATGTAAAAGATTTTGCATAGAGCATTTACTTTTCAAAGAATTAGTTCTTGTCTTCTATACTTGATTTTACTATTCGACACATAAACTATTCGAAGTAGAACTATTTCAGAATGCGTCTAGCCTTGTATAATATCATTTAGTAGAATTTGTGCAAAACAAAACCTTGCTCCAGGAAAAAATACTAGGATAAGTTGCCAGTATTTTTTTCAAAAACTGGAAAAATTCGTTGAAATAGGTAAATATTTTCGAAAATTCATAAAAACTGACATTTATTTAACTCTATAGGCTTTTAATCGAAGAGTCTTGATGCACAATCATAGAGTACAGCTTTCAAAGCTCAACAACAATGTTTGCTTAGTTTGCCCCTTTGGTTCGATGCTATGAAAACTCAAAAAGATACCGAGCAAAAAGCTAGGGAATCATTTATGCTGGGGCATCGTTATTTTCTAGTACTATGAGTATGCTATGAAATCACAGAAAAATTAAACCGCTTTGCACTTATGATCGTTCGGTGTGCCTGAAAAATATACAATAACATTTCAGAGCTAGAGGTATTTCAACTTCCGCAAAACCAAGTTGAAGAGAAGTCCTTCCACGAAAATTTTCTGAAGCATTTGTTTTCTGTACAGCATCACATCTAATTTTTACCGAGGTCAAACCTCTTCGGGTGCTAAAAGAATACAATTTTGAACGTTTTTTTTCCACGTTGGAACTCACAAAACGTATTGACAATTCTTACTACGGACGCTTGGTGAGAAGAGTGATATTACAATAATTAATGTCTGCTATTGATTTCCTACAAAACTTCCCAAGATTTTTGTTGGTAGGAAAAAAATTATGATGATACAAAAACAATACTACACAAGCTTACGTTAATGGTATGACTCAAGGATAGAAAAATCTGCTGTATACTGGTAATGAAAAACGTCTTCTGAAGAGGATATAATTTCAGAAAAACTTACGTTTACACAGTGTATTCTTGCGAAATCTTCTGTGCTGACGAGCAGAGTAATGGTGTAATGAAACGACGTTATTCTATGCAAAAAAATGAAAGTATTATGTTGTTTATATAGATATTAGAAAAAAATAAGTTTGGCTTGTGTGCATTCATCCATATACGTAAAATAGCATATAATCATATATTATTGAGATACCTTATTTTTTTTTATACCTATATTATTGTTCTTTTGCTTATTTTATCACCTACCACTCGAATGGCTTAACTGACGGAGCAAGAGGGACAATAAATCGAAGGTTGGGGAAAATGTACACTATACCATGGCTTAATTTGTTTTTTACCCATTATTATACAAGATAGATAAGATATTAAGGCTTCACAAGCAATAGTATGCTGGTCAATACCGTTGATCCTGTTTAAACCAAGCTTCAAACGCTCCTTCCACATATGAGAGAAGATATTAGTTTTTAACATTACTTCTGAAAGCATTTCGTGCCCATGTCCATGTTCCTCTTCAAAGATCGAGGCTTGGATGCAGTCTCGGCCTCAGTATCAATATTAGTTCTCTTTCAGAATCGTTCGCGATCCTAATATCGACCCAGATCTCAGTTTCAATATCTGTTTCGGCCACCATCTTCGTTCAAGTTCCTGTCTTCGTCGTCGTGTATATCCTTGTTCTGATTATAATTCCTATTTCAATCGTGATTTTCGTTTATGTCGCAGTACAAATCGTCATTTTGCTACCAATTTCAGTGATTACTTAGCTGCAGACGCGACTTACACTCCTAGTCATCTAGTCGGTTACATTATCGACTTCAGATCTAATACCAAGATCCATCTGGCAGGCTGTGTGTGATGTGAGCTCTGCCAAGCCCAACCTCTCGTTCGGAGTTCGCTTCCTATCTTGTATCCATCCCGGAGTTTTTCATAGATCGGTACTCGTCTTCGTTACAGTTGCGGTCGATTACTGTCCTCGGCTTGGGTTGCGGCTTCAGACTGCACTCAAAATTTGGTCGCCTTCTCAATTACAGTGTCAGCTTCGCACCTGACCGTAGCGCTCGTAGCAAACGTATTTCGGGATGACTACTCAGATTAGGCTCGGGTATAGTCCGAGCTTCAGACCTGCACTCAATATCTCTCCAAGTTTCTGTAAAAATCGTGGAAGCCGCATACGATTCTGTTATACTCGACTTCTGTCTTAGCATGCATCTCGATTGTAGATTTCATTTCGACGACGACCTCATCTCCATAATAGTTTGGGCTTCAGATCCGATTCGGAAGCCCATTCAATATTCACTAAACGTGCTCGTCTTAATTTCAGTCGACGTCGCATGACGATCCTCAGATTGCATCCTCAGATTGTCCGCTTTCTCTATTACAGTGTCAAATTTCCATTAAAAGTCTCAGAAGCCATGCAGGTTTCAGTTTCAGTCAATTCACCGATCTCAGCTTGCGTCTCAGATGAATATTTGATTCCCATCGCCAATTCATTCCCAGTTTCAGTTTCGGTTGCACTATTTGCCTCAGCTTCAATCTCTGCTTCAAAGAGAACTCAGAGGCCCGATCGCATTCTTAGCTATAGTGTCGACTGTGGCACGATCCTAGTGTCCATTTCAGTGACGGTTTGGGACATGGATTCTTATCTTCTCCTGGTATCCTACCGAAAATCAGATTCGGTCAGTGTCAGTTTCATGTGGTGTAGGAAGAATCCATATTCACATTCAGTAATAATCGACAAGTCGAATCTAGACCATCATCGTTTTTTAAATTTTTTGTACATTAGTCTATAATAAGAATAGAATCGATAGCTTAGAGAAATATAAACAATATGATCAAAAATAGGGCAAAAGTTTCTGAGCTTTTATTTACGGTTGCAGAAAAATATGTTACTTTCTGATATGCTAAAAGCTTATCCTCCATTGAAATTCGTTCTAATGCTCAGAATGTGAAAATATTTAATATAGAAAATAGTGTATTTATTTTCTGTAATTGTTTAGCAACAATTGATGTAACTTTATTCCATCAGTATTTTTTTTTTGATTGTTTATATAATAAATATCAAAGGAAGAACAATTAATGCTTGAGAATATTTTCTTGAAAATATTATTCAATTATTCCGTTTTCAACCAATCAATTCAATACCAACAAGTCAAAAGCAAACTAATGAAAATCGAAAATTGCAACATGATGATAATGATCATCATCAACGATATAAACATTCATAATGATTAGTACAAAAAACTGCATAACTCTTTACTTATTAGTTAGGTTGACTAAAGCCACATATCTAAAGATTGAAAATATAGTATTCTATTAATCTTTATCAAAAAGACGTTCCACCATTTATCGATATATTTCAAAAGCTACACAATAAAAGAAGAGTTGTGAACACACAAAAGAAATAAGATACAATACTGTTTGGAGTACATATAATTCTTTAGTTTTGACTTTTTCTATTTCTTGACTGTTTTATGACATCATAAAGGGTGTCTCAGAAGTTCTGTTACAATTTTGAAATTCATCGTTCTCGCGTTCAATAAAAGCAAACTTTTTGAAACTTTGGCAGATTATTGTACATATCAAGTACTACATAACTACAAAGTTTGAGGTCTATAGCTTTTACTATGGATGAGAGCCAGTAACAAGATTGTCATGTAAAAATTTTTAATTTTTCTGATTATATTGATGTTCACGTCATTGATTAATATCTTGATGATTTACCAATTTTAATCATGCTGATATCTCATCGATCATTCATTGACACAACGAAACACTAAATTCATTGCATTCCTTTTTAATGTTGTTTTCTAAATGTTCAATGTCAGTATTCTTACCATTGTAATTTCTCTTATAATACTGTTAAGGAAGTTTTAATCCATCGAATTGAATCGAAAAGTCGCACTGCTAACTAGTCGACCTTTGGCCTATCGAAAACGTTTGCGTGCATTAATAGAGAAATCACAGTGGCACGAATACTGATATTGAACACTTGGAAAACAACAATAAAAAGGAATGCAATAGATTTAGTGTTTCATTATGTCAATCAATGATTGATAAAATATCAGCATGATTAAAATTAGTAAATCATCAAGATGTTAATCAATGACGCGAACATCAACACCCATTATTGTGCATTTCTTTCTATTTTCATTGTTTGTATTTCTTTTTAATAATAATAAAGCTGATCAGAAAAATTGAAAAATTAGTGCATGACAATCTTGTTACTAGCTCTCATTCATAGTAAAAGCTATAGACCTCAAACTTTGTAGTTATGTAGTACTTGATATGTACAATAATCTGCCAAAGTTTCAAAAAGTTTGCTTTTATTGAACGCGAGAACGATGAATTTCAAAATTGTAACAGAACTTCTGGGACACCCTTTATACATATGAAAACAAAATTCAACGATTACCAAAAAAAACTTCTCAAGAAGTGGTTGAATGCTCATGGATTTATTCATATAGAATATTGATGCAATTATCAAATAAATGCTATATTGACAAGAAAGTTTGTAAAAATGATAATTAACAAGGAAAAGAAAAGAAATAAACAGTAACTAAATATGAATTTACCAGATTTATTCGACGAAAATACAAAAGAATAAAGTAAATTCTGACATATTTTAGATTTTTTTTAACAATTATTGTAATGTATTAATGTACAACGTTTATAAGATAAAGAATAATTATTCGCTAGTTAAAATATTTTTTATAATTCGATAATGAATAATAGTTAATAATGTGATCGTTATCTTCAATAACAGGAAAATGGAAAATAAAAATATACAAAGACCAATGATAAGTGTGTAATAAACATTTGGTACGTCCTCAATAAAAAATTCAGCTTGTATACACAAATTTATAATAGCAAATAAACTTGATAAAAAAAACAATCGAAATGGTGTTTTGAAAATCGTCGTCATTGAAGTTGTATTAATGTAATAAACTAAAATCAAATAATTTTGTAATGAAGATAATGTATTATCATAGGATTTTTTAATGTGTTTATTATTTTCCAATATATTATAAAATATATAATTATAATCTAACCTATAAATTGAAGACCAAAATTTCTGACACACTTTATCATTTATATCAAGATTATCTCTAGCAACTTTCTTTAATTGAAATAATTTTTGTGTAATTGTATTCAATTCATCTCTTTCTTTTTTCAAATGTTCATCAAAATATTCATGTTTCGAATGAATATTTTTCATCATGGAAAAAACTATGGACAATATCCAGTAATAAGTGATAATTAAAATAAGACAAATTAATAATATTATCCATTTATTTCGATTTAATAAATAATCAAGTGGTTGTGGTCGCTAAAAATAAATAAAAAAACATTCACTTATAATTCTTCTTTTAGAGACACAAGAGAATATTTGTTTATCCCACATGTAGACACTTATCACTTACCATTCTACCAAAAGTTTTTTTTTCTATTTTATCATCTAAATTCCTATTCATAGCATCTGAATAAGCTGACATGAGGAAAATTGTTTTATCTGCAAGAACAATACAAAAAGCAAAGAGAATAAAAAAAAATCAGTTGACACACATCAACAAACAAAAAAACCTTTTTCAATGATCGAATGACTTTAACGAAAAAATTCTAACCTTAGAGACGAAAAATAAATGCATAAAATCTATTCAGCTTTTCTATAATTTTTCCTATCTACTTCAAACATAGCTATTATCAAAATATAGGAAGATTGTACAGTCGCAATCGTGGCAACCAACGCGATGATACTTTCTAAATAAGCTAATGTATTAACTGTTTCAATATATTGGACCACAATAAGACATATAGCGTTAATAACTGTTGTTGTATTAATGATGATTGGGCTACCATAAACGATCAATACTATTGATATGTTAAAGAGACCAAATATGTTGAGCACTGATCGTACATATTTTAATATTGTATGCTGATCGACAATATCTTCATACGATTCGAGAATAATTTCTATTTGGTCATAAGATGTATGATTACGTATACATTCATTACAATTAAGTTTATCAGACGAGAAATTTTTTAAGATTTTAACAACAGTTTCATGATGTTCATTAATTAATTTTGTATTATTGTGTTTGTAGAGCATTAACATTTGGTGAACAAATATGATCATCAAGATAATATAAACCAATGCCATAATAAATAATAATGAAAGGTGTAATTTAACAGATGTTTTATTGCGAAGGTATAGTGCTGCCGGTGTCTGAAACAAATTTTTATTAATACAGGGTGGTTCAAAAGTCACGCACCAAACAAAAAAATTAAATATCTCCGTTAAGGCTTGAGCAAATGAGCTGATTTTTCGTCGATGATAGAGGCATATACAAGCTTTTTATTCATAAGGACATGTCTCGGTAGACCCTCTATTAATTAACCCTGTTGACTACAAGAATAAAAAATCTGTTTTTTTATATACGAAAAAACACAATGTAATATACAGAAAGAACAGTTGATTCAGAGAAAATGTAATTAATAGAATAAACTTATAAACAACGCGTGTTGTATTCATATATATTCTCTTTTCGTACTTTTCTCCTTCTGTTCTCCTATAACCTATGTTGGCACTTTACACGATCTAAATCGTTTTATTTATATTGTTCATTATATTGCTTTAGCAGCAATGTACGTACGTTTTCGATATTCCCGGTAAGATCTGTGCTTCTTTGCTGCATATTGTTCATTCTATCTTACTTCGAATTCGTATGTACAGATGCCGAGAGTTTTAACAAAAGAACAAAGAATATTTGTCCTCAAGCAATGGTGGATGTCCTGACAACGAAATTCCAGCTCGACAAACAATTTACTGACTAGCAAAAAAATTTGATGAGACAGGTTCTGTAGAAGATGCACCTCGAAGTGGTAGACCAACATCAATAAATACAGAAGAAAATATGGAACTTGTTTCTCAAAGTTTTCTTCTTAATCCACAAACGTCACAAAGACGTGCAGCGCGTGAACTTGATATCTCACGTTCAAGGTTACAACGTATCATGAAAGATCTCCATTTAAAACCGTACAAACCGAGATTATTACAAGCCCTATGAGGATGATCCTGATCGACGACTTGAATTTTGTCAATGGGTTTTAGATTCAATTGTAGAAGATCCAACTATATTAGATCGAATTTTGTGGACAGACGCAGCTACATTCCAAACAAACGGTGATGTGGATTATCTGAAATTATTAATTTAATATGAATTTATATCGCTCAATAATAATATCGAATTATGCCAAGCAATCTCTCGTTCTGTAGCTAAGCGTTGCCAAATGTGTATTAGTACAGAAGGCAAACAATATGAATATTTGCTTTACCATATTGATTATTCTTTTCTGAAAAATGTTCCTTTCTGTATATTATATTGGTTTTTTTTTGATATATGAAAAAGCATATTTTTTATTCTTGAAGTCAATAGGGTTAATTGATAGAGGGTCTACCTAGACATGCCCTTATGAATAAAAAGCTTGTATATGCCTCTACCATCGACGAAAAAAGTCAGCTCATTTGCTCAAGCCTTAACGGAGATATTTAATTTTTTTTTGTTTGGTGTGTGACTTTTGGGACATCCTGTATATAGACAAATCACGCATACACTTACGAGATTTACACCTTTAACCTTTAAATATTTGTTTGATATGTCGAGATGAATACCTAAAAAAATAAAATCGGTTAAATATGATTTTTTTATTTCAAATTATTCAACTAACCATTACGAGTATCAAGAACATGGGCCATTTTTTCGAATCAAATAGGTCGATTTTGTTTTGCAAAGAAAAACAAAATCTATTTTATTTTATTTTATTCTAAAATTGAGAAAAAAAATGTCATTGTTAATGTTTTGAATTTGGTTCGGGAAAATAAATTTTCGTTCGACTTTTTCCTTTAACATCAATTCCTCTACGAAGTTCAAATTGATATTTATCTTTTAAAGCTATAGCAACATGTTCTGGAACTTGAATTTGTTGCTTTTCACCCGTTGAATCCATTCTTCAAGCAACATTAACTGTATCATCTCAAATATCATAAAATAATTTAGTTGTTCCAATAATTCCAGCTGTTATTGGTCCAAAATTAAAACCCATTCGAAGTTCAAATGCAAAAATTTAAAAGTGCTTCATTAAAATTTGGCATAATTGATTGCAATGCTAATGCAAATTCAACAAGGTCACAAACAGATTCTATAACAATTTGTCTTTTATAAAATAACTTATTTCAAATTTGATTTTGATCATTTAAGTCAGTTTGTAAATCAGATACAACCATAAATATTGCTTCAATAGTTTTGATTTTTTCAGTTTTAGAAAATCTCGTATCAAGAAATAATTCTTGAATATCTCCATAAATTTCATTTAAAATTCTCGCATAAAATTTTCTCCTTCATATTGTTCTTGATACGTAACATGATAAAATAAACTAATGATGCAAAAAGAACATCAACATATGGATGATTACAAGAATATGTTCCACCTAATTGATGCAATGGTTCGATAACATGTTCAGATAAAATATTTCTTAAAAGCCAATCAACTCTTTCACATTCATTGAAATAAAAATAATCATTATTATTGATGATTTTAATTCTATTGGTAAATAAATAAATGATATTATTGATAAAATAACTACAATAATTAATAATGAATGTGGATTAATATGTTTTGAAAAAGCATCTTTTAATCATTTGTCTTTATATTTTAATGTTAACAAATAAAAAGTCATAACTAATTCTTTTTTCTTCATTTTCAATCATTGTTTCATTTAGATTTTGAACATTTATTTCATTTGTTAAACTTTTTGAGGTATCTTCTTCACTAACTCTTGCTCGTTGAACTCGTTCAACTTCTTCTAATAATGGACTTGATAGATTCTTTTTCATTTTTAAAAGATATATTTTATAAAAATTTAATTTAATTCTTACCAGTGCTCTACTTTCATTTCGAATCTTATTTGCATCATTTAATGGAACAGAATGTTGAATTCTTGATGCAGTCGAGATTGCAGCAGCTGTTGTTAATGTTATTTGCGGAAATTTTTAGAGTTATTCAGTGGATTAAACGTCGTTTACCAATAAATGTTGCGATTTTTTCACATGACATTTCAACACATACATCATCAAATCTTCCATAGTAAATCAGATAATAATCAAACTAATTGTGCTACATTTTTATTTGATTGACACTGAAGTAAACTGAACAATATCAGCAAATAATATTGATCTAGTTTTCATTTGTTTCGGTCGAGATACGATATATTCACACGGTGCATTATAAAATGTGTGTATGTGGAGATTATTTCAAACGAGACTTTTGTTTATAATTGGTAGATTATCAATCATTGCGATTAATTCTAAATAACTTTTTTTTTCTGTAGAATATTATTTTCCGATATAAAATATGGATTTCTAATTGTAAATATTAGAAATAAAAAATCTTGTTGAAAATTAAAAAAAAATAAACAAAAGAAGTCGCTTTTAGAATTTATTTGTTTATGTATTATTTCATATGAAAATAAATGTGAGAATAAATATATTTCTATAATTTCAGATGTTAACTAAATTAACTCGTCCATTTCTATCGAATGGTGTTGAGATCATAAATCGGTCATTATCCATTTCAAATATATTTTATCAATAGTGGAACATCAAAATCAAGTTCAATTAATAAATTATCTAAAACAGGTTGATTTTTCATTGTTTTTGTTTTTATTTAATAAATCAAATTTTAAATGATAAATCATCAATTGAACATAAAAAAGATGAAAAAGTTTTACGTGTAGAAGATTCTTTAAAAGATTTATCATCAATTAAACGGCGAAGTGAACATAATGGAAAACGTTTATGGCCACATGATTTAGTTAATTATCCTCCATATAAACTTCATGAAGGACTAAGTCCAGTTCGATGATATCGTATACCTGAAACATGGTTGAAATTGTTTTATGGGGTGTGGGTGTGGGTGTGGGAAGAATGGGTGTGGATGTGTGGGTGTGGGTGTGGGTGTAAAGGAAAAAAAGATTGACACCCACATCCTCATCCTCCTGACCATAAGAATGCAAGTTTTCTTTTTTGAAAACTAACTGCATTAATCTTACTCGCAGCAACTGTTTTCTTCTATCTCGTATGGTATTGGAGTAAAACAATGAAAGATATGACTAGACGAGCCTTTATTCTGATCATCATCTCCAGTGTGCTATGTGTAATTATTGCTAGCTTTAATCTAATTCAATCGATATCGTCCTATTATGATCAAATCAATAGTCATGAAGTATGGTTCTATGTTTTTCAAACAACACTTATCGTTTGTGCTCATTTTACCTGGTCAATCTTTCTTCCAAAACGAAGTCTTAAACCATCTGTTCCATTAATATCTACGACAAGTGATGAAACATCGATATAATAATCAAGAAAAAGTTAAAACAATTATCAGAAGAATACGTTATTATAAGACTAAGAGAACATCATCTCCTGGTCTAATAGAATTAGTAAGAAAACAAACTAAAAGTGTTGCTATTTTAAAAAAAAAATACAAGAAAAAATCTTCTTGAAAGTTTATATGGCATCAGCAACGATATCATATATTTTGTTGAATAGCTGAAGCACATCACAGAAACATTTTAGTTTCATTAAAATATAAATATAGTTTAATATAAAAATTTGAGTCATTGGTTATTAGCCACTTTTATCAGTTTTACTCTTATTAATCAAATGTATATCTTAGTATTATATTCTGCCAGATAAGTGGTCTTGTAGTCAACTTTTAAGCATGTAAGAATCATTTATTTTTGAACGAATATATATCTGATAGTAAATTTCAGAATGAATGAGAATCTTAATCGGCGTAACCAATAAGCTGCTCTGTAAAAATATCCCATGTAATTGCTAGTAATTTTTTTTCTATGAATGTATAACTTCAAATCTCTATCAAAATTGAAGAAATTTAGCTATTTAGTGGAAATAGATGTGTCTTGAATAATTTTCGACTTGAATTGTTCGAAATATATTTCATTTGATCAGTTTTCGTTTACAATCGTTTTGAGAATGACGATACAGAACAATCTTTTGTTTAAACGATCGTTTTTGCATGTGGATGATGTGTGTTTGTAATGCATATAGTACTTTCAATGGAAAACTATTCTAACATTTGCATATATGAATATTATTCAAACAAGTACTAACACAATGAATTGATACCGTTTTTATTTGTGCACCTGAATGATCATCAATTGATACTCTTGCCATTTTCTTTTTTTCTTTAGATGTATTAGATGAGTTTTTTTCTTCTTAAAATCCATTTAACATTCTTTCTATCGATAATCCAACGATAAAAAAATTCATATTAAAGTTGGAGAATAGATCATCTTTTTTTTTATTCTTATATATCCATATATATGTAAATAACTTGTACGTGCTTGTTTAGAGTTAATAATGTATAAAAACAAAATAAGTTGATATTTACTACACGAATGATTTTGTTTGTTCTTAAAGTTTTTCTAATCTATTCGGTAAACATTTTATCAAACAATATATGAACTTCTGGTTCATTTTTTCATTATTTTTCGTTTCCAATAGTTGATTATTTTCTCATATTTTCCTTGTGTTGATACTTGTCATGCTCGTAATTTCTGTGAAAACGAAATTACTGTACCACATTGATACTGATTGTGAGAACAGGACGTAAGAATTTTGAGAGATTATCCAAGAAACCATTCTAGTCAATACACAAAATGAATGTGATATTTAATATCTGAGGATTACAAGATTTTTTGCGACCATAGATTTCTTGTCTTACTGGCCAAGATTTTATCAACAAAAATTTTTTTATTTTAGACTAATAAGATGTTGCAGATAAGATATGAATCTTACGTTGAATATATTGAAAAAGAATATGAAAACAAGGAAACAAGAATATTAATTCTCAGTGTAACACTTGTGTAGAATTTATTGTGCATCCAACATTTGACACAATTGCTCAAAATTGTTAAATTTCTCTTTATGAATGTTGGTTTTCAACTTTTCCTTGTCCAATATGAATGAAAAACGTTTCAAAACTATCTCTGCCACCGGATGAGACTCTTAAGAAAGGTCAAAACAGATCGTGATAGCTTTAATATATATGTTATTTTTTACTGTGTGTTCAAAGTTCATTTGTTCATGAGAACATATATTCTCATATAATACCACTTCATAGTAAAACATGTGACACGTATGATATACATATGATTGTATTATACGTGGGATGAAAATACGATAAAAACGGAGACTTTTCATAGTTTTACTCATGTTACATATCGTTGTCTTTTCATCGTAAGGACAAGTAAACCGACATTCAATCAACATTAACGAAAAAAAAGAACTTACGAACAACACAAGTCTCTTTTTTTTATCTTTTCCTGAAGTTTACTGACTATAGTGTGGTTGCCTGGATCTTCATATGAAATATTGCTTGAAATTTTAAACAATTACTCTTTTATTGAAAAAATTATAGATATAACAATCAGCTGGAAAGATAAAGGTACTCATTTTTAGATTGTTTATCAATTTGATGTCAATAGTTAGTTGATGCTCTCTTTCATTAAAAAATAAAAGATAAAGTTTTTTAGAGAAACTTCGAGGTTAAATTATATACGATTAAAATCAATTTTTTCTAATTCTAAAATCGTTATTTGAAAGAAATGAGAGATTTATGTATAATATGAAACTGATAATGTGATAATATTTTATTTTTAAAAATGATGTATGTTAATAAGCAATAAAAGGAAGAAAAGTAAATGGTCTTGGCGAAAAAAATGAAGGAAAAGAAATATGATAAATGATACATAACACAATAGATATATAGAATTCACTCTATTCAACTCATTATTATCACTAGTAAAGATTAGTTTTTGCAAAACATTGACTACTCGATTGTACTAATTATATTCATGATGGTCTTTGTTTATTGAGTTTATTTACCAGCATATATTGATTTTGTATATGCTGCAGGTTTATTTGTTGTGCAACTTGGAAGAAAACTTGGATAATTACCAGGACCGAAACAACCCGTTATATACGGAAATGTCCGCGTAGCAAAATAGGCGTAATTTCCAATAGAATCATAAAACATACCGTTGCATATATCGAAACCACTCGTTACCTATAAAATACAGCATACATTAATTGTCGTATTAAAATCATCTAGCTTAAAACTGCTACAAGTTTCTACGTAGTAAAGTACATCATTTTTGATTTCACAGCTGATTTAACCCTTTGAGTCCTGGTGATGCATATATGCGTCCAAATATTTCTTATAAAAATTTGGATTTTCGCGGAAAAAGCCAGTAGTCAAAGGATTAAAAGACACACCATTCGATAGAGCGTGACGAGATCTATCTGCCACGCTAGTTCTTAATCCTTTGACTCCCGACTTCTTCTGCAAAAATCCAAACTTTTATTTAAAAATGTTTGGACGCATATATGCGTCGCCGGGAGTTAAAGGGTTAAAAGAGACTTCTACGAGTTTCTATGGAGATTGATGAAACCGTCCAGTTTACGAAATCGTAGTCCCTCGATCGATAGTATTCTTACTTCAGTGCCTGTTGAATCGTAAGGTCCATAGATAACATGCCCATCTTTGGCGATTCCAATTACAGTCAAAGTACGATATGACGAAAATTTTGATATTGAATAGTTAGCAATACTTGCATTACAAGAAGGAGTAGACTTACAGGATCCGATCATCCCAGTGGGAGGATTCAGTGGACAACCCGATGCAATATGGTAATGATAACCATTGCTTGCTGCATTTGGATGTCCTAAACATGCATCAACTAATTCTGATGCATAGTTTCCAGTTGGATAAAACGGATCGACATTATTGACACTGTTTACATTTAAAATTGTAACACCATCAACACTGATACCAGCAAGTGTATTGAAAGAACCAGAACTGCTGTAAGATACGTAATTGGATGCGGATGGTACAGATGCTTGACTACTAATGTTGCAAACGATAGAGTTCAATTGTGATGAAGTTGTTGGATTCTGTACAGGAGAATTGACATTTATATTAGGATTAAAGTTCACCTCAAAATCAACGTTCAATTCTTTTATAGTTGCAGGTGTATTAGGACAAAAAAGTGGCAGTCCATTCGACTGAACACGAATACGAATAGTTGTGCTGCTAGAGCAAGTGACACACAGTTTATGTTGAAATACACACGTACTACCATACATTGTACCGGGACACGTTGTACTAGTGAAACCTGAGCTACATGATACATTGGTACCCGTAGTGGCAGTAATGTTATTAACAGCTATTCCATTACAAGTGTTTCTAAATTTGGCAGCTATTACATTGCAGTCAGATAAGGAATTGCTTGCTGCACTTTCAACGGATTGAAATCCAAATTGAAGCAGAATTGTCAAAATAAAGAGAACCATGTTTGAAACAAAATTTGAAATGTAATACAACAACTAATTTCGCTTCTTATATATAATTAGCTGATTGTATTTTCAAGGTCAAAGAAAGAAAATTAATGTTTTCGTTCGAACGTTGAAATATAATTTAGTGTTCTATTGAAAAGAAAATGGATCAGAATCATGCGATATGAGGGGTCGTAGGCGTTTATACATGACGAAAACATCATACACAATTTTTTTTGTCTGAAGTAAACATATTAATACAGCTTAATTGACAGTATCGTCTTGTTTTTCAATTGAATAGAAGAAAATGCTGGGTACTCACCCTACATTAAAATGCTCGAAGTAGGTCATGAAAAAGTACTTTAAAAGTGTCCATATAAAATACTTGGAATGTCAGTACATTGTATTTGTTCCAAAAAATCGAAACCTGGCAAAAGTAGACAAGAATAATGTTGATGATTGATCCTCGTATTCGTGTACCTGTCTATATATTTTATCTCTAGTCTGTAATGTTTATTTTTCTACAAGAGTAAAAAAACAAAATGCACCATCGAGAGTGTTGTAGTTAATTATATGAAACTATTAGAATGTCTTTATCAATAAGAAAAAGAAAAAGCAAAGAAATAATCTTCAACGAAAGTTAAACTTTCGAACATTTCTTTAGATTATCCAAAGTGACAATAAATTGACTGATAGACACAAGTCATTTCTAATCCTTTGTTGTTAGCTCATTAAAAATCATTCCTAATAAGAAAATAGAACTAAATTAGTGTGAGAGTTTCTTCTAAACTTTTTTATTTAACAACACTTTTTTTCTGTGCACCTTAATATCATTTCTAGATGATATTTTAGAAATTCTTTCTCGTTCATTTTGTGTGAAAGAAATACGTCTGTATCTGTTTCTCCGTTGCACATATCTCCTTTGTTTTTAATTACTTCTACCACATCATTTGTTCTGTTTATTTTTCTTTTTTCTGTGATGATATTCTTGTAACCATCAATAGATGTAATAAAATAAAATATTTACTTCAAAATTAAACATAGCAAAATGTCACCATGCGGTTGATAAATTTATGCATAGAGAAGCGAAGAATATTAATATTAGAGAGAGGACGAAAAAACGAAATCAACAAGACGCCGACAAATAAAAATACGAAGAACAGAAAAAAAACCAGCTATAACCAAGTATGTCACAATGAGAGATACCATTAATTGAAATTATTTCTTCCATAAAAAAATATGATACAATTACAGTCGAACATGGACTAGATGAATGAGAGAAAAAAGAAAACAAACAGAAAAGTGGAACAAAACAAAAGAAAATTTGTTAGTACTTTCCCTTAGTGGCTGAAATATGAAAGTCACACATTTCACAAGTGAAGTGAAACAATCAAACATTTATAGAATGAATGATTTGTTTATTAATATTGATCAACACGACTGTCACAATACCAAAAGTTTATTTTAAATCATTTTAGATCTAATCGAATTCTTATAACTTCCTGAATATATAAAATTGCATAGAGCGTTGGTTAATTTGAAATAAACAATCTATTTTCTTTTTCAATATAAAGTAACATTATAGTTTTTATAATGTTAACACAGACAGATGCGGATTTATTGTATCTCAAAAAAGAAAACACAGTTGAACTTTCTTTTTTTTTACTATGTTAAATGATAGTTTCGTAATAATAATAATAATGAATAGTTTATTTAAATAAATATTCAAATAAATCAATATAGCATAATGTCAGTAGTTTTTATCTTTTGAGATATACACACTATACCATTTTACTACTTTCAAGATATTTCAAATTATAAGTGGATATTCTAATACAAGTTCATCTATGATATTTAATATTTTGTCCTCTTAGAAATATTTTAATTTTTATTGTCAAATATATCTTCGGAATCCCACTTATCTTTATAATCACAATTAACAAGATAGATAATAATAATAATAGGTTAAATGTCAATTCGGGGTGTGGCTGTGGGAGTGGGTCCATCATTCTCTCACACTCACACCCACACCCTTGAAATTTTATCGCTACAGGTGCCATTTGAAAAATCTCATTGCCGAGTTGAAATATCGATATCATGGTAGCTTAACACAATACACCCCACACACCATCCACACTCTCTCCGGTATAACAGTGTAATTTGTCTCCCATTGATTCTGTTGGAATTTTATTCGAAAATTGAATCGACTTAGAAATACTAAGCCACCTGATGAGACTGTCTAAGCAACAGTCGAAGCGCATCGTGGTAGCTTCCACACCCACACCCTCTATCCAACATTGACGATGCATCCATCATCAGACATACACATTGCGAATACATGATAAGATTAACTCTGCAACATGGAAATACCTATGGTACTGTGGTAGCTATAACACACCCACATCCCGCATCATCAAAAGAAAAGCTAAAAAATATAAAATGACACGATCTTTGTTAAAATACGAACAGGATGTAGGTTCATTATTTCTTTTTATTGAAATCCACATTCACATTTCACCCTCAAAATACTCGTTAGAATCTATTAAGCAACACGATTGCTTCTATAATTAAAGGTGGTTATTGTGCGGCTTTCCGGACGAATCGCTTGTTTTATTCCAAATGAACGCATAAATTGTTCGCGAAATCCGCGGTTCGACATCATCGACACATAAAAACCAGTCGCAGCAAACATATACGAAGCCATAATGCAAATACTAATAATTAGTTGTTCCCAAGCTAGTAGCAAAGTAGATTTTTTCCATCCATCAGTGATGTTGGAATAGAGAATTGAAGCTCCATATGGGATATAAGTAACAATCTCAATTAGTGATTGCAATAATATCATGCGTGTCAGCTGTGAGTCGACCTGTTGAAAATGTGTCCGATTTAGATCAGTTATTGCTGAAACAACAGCATTAGGTACCACACGTCGTTTCGTGACACTTCGAGTACTTTGTAAAAGTAGAAGTGTGAGTATGATCACACTAAGAGGCGAGCACACTGCTGACACGAATGTTTCAAGATATGCATCAAACTGTGCGTATAGACCTTCTTGAGCTGCACAATATCCATTTAAATTGTTGTAATATATTAATCGATGACCCGCAAGCAATAGCCAGAATACTGCATTTGCTGGTATCAGTTTGTAAGCAATGGAAAGACAGTTGCTCCATTGCCGATATTCTGTAATATAAAAGAATATGTTTTTTGTTCCATATGAAAACTGATTATCTTTTGTTGAACACTTAGGATAACTTTTCTATGAAATACGAACTGTTATTGGTATTTTCTCGCTGAAACTAATTCTCGCATGCCGTGAGCTTTGACATTATTACCAATATACTAACAAGCACTACCTATTGTTCTCTAAAATTATCTCAAACAAGAATAAAGCCAATACTAGTCAGTTTTTTTTGATTCTTGGAAATTATGGATAAAATAAATGTAATTTATCCTTTCGGCTGAGTTGTCAGAAAACTAAACAAGACTGATACCACATCGTATTCCTGATTCTCCCACTTGGAGTGTCTGAAGATTGTTTTCAAAACATTATCACTTACTGACTGAGCGTTGTGTTGATAGAAGCCGATCAAGTGTTGCAAGTGTAAAGAATGTGTTAGCAACGTGAAATGTGTATATTGACATGAATCCTCGAATTTTGCAGACCACATCATAACGACTTATAGCCGGAATATGAAAACCAGATTGTAACATGCGTGTGATGAGTATAAAATTAAGATCAAAGAAGTTGACAAACGATTCCCAAAATAAGTACACAAAACAAGCTCGCTTTCGAAACGCTTGTGATCGACATACTACCATAGTTGCAATACAGCCTATGTTACCACTAATGAAAAAGATAAAGCCGCTCCACAGAACCACTTGAACCGAAAGGTTAGCAAGTGTACTTTCGATGTTTTTACTGTTGGTTATTACGGTGCTGTTCATTGTATCTCTACAAAACTAACAGAACTGACAAATGGCTTTACTAGCTAAACTAAAAAATAATTTGGACATTAATACATTGACTATTCAAGGGTGCTGAAAAATATCTGCGTAACTTTTCATCACTATAAATAACACATTAAAATATATGATTATCACTTAAGGATATCTAAAAAAAGCTGAAGAAAAAGTTAACATACAGTTTTGTAGACTTCTTCCAGTTCAACCGATTGTCATTCTCTACTGTATCAATTATTCATTTTTCGCCGACGTCCACTTTCATCGAATTCCATGTTCGCCGATTTCAATATCGCCAACTATTTTTTTTGGACCGAAAGTTAGCTGATCAAATATGATTCATTCTACACTTCGATTTTTTTCCAAATTAATGAGCTTATTAAAAGTCATTAATTACCATCTGAGTCGACTACTAGCTGAGGTGGTAATTATCTAAGTTGGTAATCATGTAGTGGGATGGATGTCAGTATTTTCTTCTCTTGCACATGCGCAACCGACACATCGATATTCACCTCCAATAGCCATCCCGCTCACACTATTAAGCAGTTCGCATCCTGATAACTGTCTTAGCTGCTTGCTATCTGACGTGGTAACCATCTTATTTGGTAACTGTTAAAGACATATTCTCTTCTTCTTTAAGACAAATCATCATCTGTATATATTTTGAAAAAAAATGCACAAGAATCACACCCAACAAAAGAAAGAAAACAAAATATATATATCTTCCTCTTCCTACCCATCTCCTCTCTTGTATCATATGCCAACCATGCTCTCCTACTCAGAGAGTCACTCATGTGAAGAGAGGCGGAAAAAAAGAGGGGGAGAAAAGAACAACAAAAGAAGAAGCAAAGAATGCAACGAAGAGTGTTTAGAAGCTCCTTAGAACATGTATCATGGCCATTGGTCATGACAGCAACCACCTCAGATGGTAATTCATGGTTACTTTATAAATTAAAGATATATGAATTATTTATATTTAAAAAAGAAAGGTACGGTAAAGGAAAAATTATTCTTTTTGACTAGCAATAATGCTGTTCTTGATTCTCTTGAGCTACAGAACAAGAATTTTTATCATCAGAAAATGTATTTTCATTGAGAACAAGCTAGTTGCAATCTAATAGATAGTATTGTTTTTTTTCTGATATGTATCGGATTTCAATCAGAAAAATGAACATGGAATCGCAACTAATATCATACTCCGAATCTGCAAAAGAAAAGAAGTTCCCTTAGAGTTTTTCAGAGACTTTTTCTCGATCGTTCACTCCATCGAAAGATTATTCTGACCTCCTCTCTGAATGGTTGGTCCAATAAATCAATTCCAAGAACATGCCATTTTTTATTTTTGTGATTGAAATCTGATAAATATCAAAAACAATAATATCTATTATGTCTCAACTAATTTGTTTTCAATTAAAACAGAATTCTTTGATAATGAATGTCTTCATTCTATAGTCCCAAAGCAAGCACAGCGGCATTATCATTAGAAAAAATCCTTTATTCTACCTCCACAAAAACCGAATGTATTGTTGAACATCGATTAATACTACGCTACGATAGAATGTACCAAGTCCAGCACACGATAAAGGAAGTAGAGCATAACTATTCCTTAACGTCCTTCTCTTCCAAGAGACCTTCAAGAAACTAACTACAGTCATCTTTTTCAACTTCATGTTCTGAAACCATTCAAATCATTTTTTTCTCTTCTCTTACGAAAACGACAAAGCAAACAACTAAATTCATCTCCACATTTCTATGCATCTCTTTTACTTCCCCATCCATTAGTACGATAAATAGCACGATGTTCTCTAATGCCTCAAAGTAATCTCTGTTAATGTTACCAAAAAACGTATGGTAGTACGTGTGACAAGCCGAAATATTACTAAAGCATCAATATCCATACCCGTAAACACGTCCAACTTCAAGATTTAGTATCAAGTATCATTGTCGAATGTTCAAATGAAAAAGAATTCCGTAGTAAGATTTATCACTCAAACTCATTTATTTTCTCCACAAGTCTATATGATTATACATCAAACCATGCAAATCATCACTTTCTACTCAGTAATTTTTTCACAAGTCTATATGATTATACATCAAACTTTGAAAATCATCGCCTTCCACTCAGTAATTTTTCCACAAGTCTATGTGACTATACATCAAGCCACGAAAAACATCGTTTTCAACTCCGTAATTTTTCCACAAGTCTACATGATTATACATCAAGCAATAAAAATCATCGCTTTCCGCTCAGTAATTTTTCCACAAGTCTATATGATTATACATCAAACCATGAAAATCATCACTTTCTACTCAGTAATTTTTCCACAAGTCTATATGATTATACATCGAGTCATCAACATTACGTATGTTAATATATATTTACTTTATTCTATTTAAAGATAAAAAAATCTTATATATTTCGAAAATAAAGATAAATATATTATTTATTTTTAAAAAGTAGAGCAAATTTAAAGACAAATGTAAGCTTTTTTCTATGAACGAAAAGTCTAACCAGATGTGTAACACTGTACATATCTGTATCTTCTAGAAGTTGACTCACTAAATAGATTTTGCATAATTCAAATTCCAACTTCCAGAAAAAGAATTTAGCCAATAAGTGAATGTCTCCGGCTTCAGCGGTCAAGTTTGGAACAGTGCATTATTCTAATGCCGTTCGATTGATGTTTATTTTAAATAAGACTTATACTGGATGAGTTTTGGGTGGGATGTGAGTGTGGATAGGATTTTAGAATGTGATCAAACACACACACACATTGCGCTTAGTACTTCGTTTATTTTAACATGTTTTCATCGAGAAGCATAATTTTATTATTTGATACACGTTATAGTTTACGACGTAATTTTGCTATAGCATCACAAGAAGTATCACTTATTGTAAACAAATCAAATGAAAAACAGTTAAAACAAGCAACAAAATACTAAGAGGCGGTGACTGAACGCTTTTATACTCATTTTCCCTGTAGGTGCGCTTAATAGTTTTCTTCTGTCTAATATCACTGTTCTTTCCATATCATTGAACTGTTCGATGAGAAACATCAGTCGTTGTTTTTTGATGAATAAAATCAATGATTTTAGTATAATTAATGCCACGTGAAAGACGATTATGAGAACGAACAACTTTTGTAACGAGTTGATTGGCTTGTGGTATAGTTAATCCTGGTAGAGTCCTCCTGGACAATATTGTTATTTTGATGATACAACTACATCGTTATCTCTGTCGAACCACCATTTCCCCGTACTATGTCTTCACTTATTTTGAAAAATATCGGCAACCAAGCGAGAACTAACATTTGGTAGGTTTTGCAAATAATATTCAACTACACGTTGTTTTAATAAAGGATCATAATATGCAGGTAAATTGTTCATATTAAAATATTCAATAACAATCAATGAAAAAAGAAGTCTATTCGGCTTTGATAGATTCTTTTGTAGATTCTATACGAGTGGAATAAACAAAGCATAGATAATTATTCAATATCGAATGATAATTAAACCTGTAGTAAATTTAAGTGATTAGTGTCTATAGATGATTTTGTAATTATAATTAGGGTGCTTTTATAGGAATAAGGAATGAATGGCCGGTGATAGCCTATTAGCAAATAATATTTTATCATCTCTAATACGTTAAATTTAGAATGTTTACATTCATTTGATCACATATTTCTTCAAATCCGAAAACAAAAACTTCTCTTTGAAACGAATGAAATTCTTATTTGCTGCGAGATGAAAATTTAATTGAGTTGAAGTCTCTTTTTCTTTCGGCGTATTCCACCGACGAAGTAAGAATCTGTCAGGCAATGGTAGATTCACATGGATCCTGGAAACACGTTTTTTGATACCGATTCTATAATTCCTCGCGTTTATGTTGCGTGCTAAAATAACTGAAATATATGCCAACAGTATTATTTTGTAGTTTTTTAAGCCCATTTTTTCTTTAGAATTGAAGTTTGTTTGTTTTTGTTGTATTTTTTATTCAATGGTTTTTCATATTAAATAGGTGTATATATATATATAGAAAGGGAGATAGATAGGTAGTAGTCGACTTCTACTATACAGGTATCTAGACAAATTCAAGTAATGTTGTGTAGTTTTAAGACATGACTCAAAACAAAGGAAGTGGGGCCAGACTTTTGGCACACACTGTAAGTAGAGTTCAAACAAGTCATATCCTTCTAAAAGAATAACCTATTTTAAGAGATTATCAAAAGAATGAAAGATGCCATGTAAACCTGTTGAAAAGATATTGAATCTGACAAGCGTGAATGGCATTCAAGAGATAAATGAAGTTTCCATTTCTGTCGTAACTGTCCTTCATTTTTTTCCTTTTTAAGGTGTTTAATGCAATAGAAAGGAGATAGCTGTCATTGTTACTAATTCATAGTTACTAGGCGAGAAAAAATTGTTTGGATGGTTCAGCTCTGATTAAAACTAAAAAGGAGTTATTTTTTGCTAATAATCTAAAACCATTTAATTTCTAGAGGAAAATCAAGAATTTCTGAAGGAACTGAGCGCTTTCAATCAATCTCATCTCACAGACTAGCTATTGTGTATGGTTGTTTATAAAATGAAATTTCAATACAATACAGTAGTTTTAGAACTTTCGTCTGACTCTTAAGTTAACAAATGCATACGCTTCATATACAGCGAAGTCAATTTTGAAACTTCATTGACCAAAAGATTTGGTAGATCAAAGCACATTACAAAAATAGTGTTTCTTTTACTACAGAGTGGGCCGTAAGTAACGGAACAAAGTATTTTTCCAATTTCTTTGTTTATACATTGTGGGTTAGGTCTCACATTTATACCACATATACTAGATGATACACAGGGTGGTCCAAAAGTTACCGGGCAGTCTTTGATTGCGAATAACTTTCGATGGGAACACAATGGAGTCTTTCCGTTTCTGCCGTTGGAAAGAGAAGATAAAGGCGCGTCAAACCATAAATTAAAGATTTTTCTGACATGTTCTGTGCAAATTTTTCATCGAGCTTCTTGAAAATCAACGTGTCACGTAAAGTCATCAAAGTGAAGTTTTAAATATCAGGAGCGCATTAAAAACGCCAGTTGAAAATCTACACTACCATGAAGAATCCGTATTTTTAGCGTTTGACACTCAGGGATTATACGAGTTTTTGCAAAGGATCTTAAGCAACTTGCAGAAAATTCAGTTTTTGTGCTTCTTACGCCTTTAGTGGAAATCCATACAGGCGATCTCAGGTAGTTCGCTGGTTTTCAAGAAGCTCAATGGAAAATTTTCACAGAACATGTCAGAAAAATCTGAAATTTATGGTTCAATGCACACCTTTATCTTCTCGTTCTAATGGTGAAAATCGCAAGGCTTTATCTTGTTCCCATCGAAAATTATTCGCAATCAAAGACTGCCCAGTAACTTTTGGGCCACCCTGTATATATATAGCCATTCATATAAACGTATATTCAGCAAATAAACTCTCAGGACAAAAGAGGACAGATGTAATGGGAATAGAAATCATCTGTATAACACTAAGGTTCTTACTGGATCTCTGTGAAGCCACCGTTTAATGTTTTTTCTTCAAGACTCTGATAAAATCCGATGTGACTGCCATTCTCCATTAGAAGACTGACGATTAGAAAAGAAATCATTCGGAAAAAGCATAAGTATTAAACTAACAAAAAAAGAAAAATAACGTGGTGGGTCTTGTCGGACTCACAAAAAGAGTCGAAAGGTTAACAAAGCTGTTATCAATAGAGCTTTCGATACGCTACATTTTGGTGTATATTTTGTAAAAAATTGATTTATTTTGTTCGAAATATTTGAGAAACGCAGAATATTCAAGTTACAAGAATATTTTTGAAGGTGTTTGGTCTTTAGCGTTTCTTTATTAGACTCGTTCTGATAAAATATGCCGCTGACAAAGTTTTTAATTCAGATTTTGCTCTTTTTACCAACAAAAATTTGATTGTCTTAAAAGTCTGTACTATGATGTAACCGAGTTTGACATTTTTGCAATGACTTGTGCAATGTATGTTGATACTTTTTTTGTGCAGACAAAAAAGAAAGAGAATAAAAAACAAAAGGATTAAAAGAAAAAGAGAAGACATGGCTGAAACAACATTGTTATACATCTATCATTAGGAATCATATGTCATATGATGGATTATCTCTTTCATGATTGGGTCGTCCCTTATATCCACACGAAACTTCTCATATAAAGCAGCTACTCTTCTGTGATCCCATACTATTTACTTCTATACAACAAATCGACTCTATCACGAATCCGGCAACATGCTTTTTTCAATAGTTTTTGTCACCTTATTAACAAGTCCTCTAGCGCAAGCGGTACTGAGAAAAAATCACTTCGGCACAGATCGTACCTTCCCAGCGGTAACGATTTTTGCTACTGGAGGTACCATTGCTGGTAGTGCATCTTCTTCTACCGCACAGACCGACTACACAGCTGGCGTTTTGGATATTGAGACCTTGCTGAACACTGTTCCCCAAATTCAAAACATCAGCACAGTGATAGGAGTGCAGTTCTCCAACATCGTCAGCGCGAATTTCAATACAAGTCTAGCACTCAAATTGAGCCAAGAGATAAGCGCAGTGTTCGCAAACGCATCTGCTGACGGTGTTGTCGTCACTCACGGTACTGACACTTTGGAGGAGACCGCTCTCTTTCTCGATCTAACTCACAACAGGATAGAGCCTATCGTAATCGTTGGTGCAATGCGTCCAGCTACGGCACTCAGTGCTGATGGTCCCTGCAGTTTGTTCCAAGCTGTTTCTCTCGCCACCTCCGATTCGGCTCGCAATCGCGGCGTGATGATTGTCATGAACGATCGCATTGGCTCAGCATTCTACACAACAAAGACTAATACACGCTCCCTCGATGCGTTCAAGGCTGTCGAGCAAGGATATCTTGGTATGTTCTTGAGCGAGATACCCATCTTTTACTATGAACCTTCACGGGTCATCAACAAGCCTTACTTCAACGTCCTCGGTCTCACTCACCTACCAAAGGTCACTGTTCTGTATGCATACCAGGACATGGATGTGACTCTGCTCGATGCTGCTGTCCACCAAGGTGCTAAGGGCATCGTCATTGCAGGTGAAGGAGATGGTAGTGTTGACGAGAAGTGGCTAAATCGCATCCAATCTCTTACCTACAGCGAAGGCATTCCTGTTGTGCTCTCGACGCGCACGGGCCTCAGCTACACGACGAACAGCGGCAAGGCCATTGCAGCAGGCCACTACAATCCTCAAAAGGCTAAGATCTTACTCGAGCTTGCTCTCAATCAATATGGACCCGACGTCAACAAACTGAAAGAGCTGTTCGGCACAAAGCTTCAGCGTCGTACAGCTTAAGAACCAAGTAGCTCCTTAAACAAATTCAAAACAGGGTGTAGATGTGGGTGTACGTATGTGAGTGGTTTGGATGTGGGCGAAGTAAAGATGAACACCGACGCCCACATCCTACTTTAACTATTAATTAATACATATGAAGATTTTATAAATAAATGTCGATTATTAAGAATAAAAGTACATAGAGTATCTGAAAATCAACTCATATATTATTAAAAGAGCAACGTTTTTATTTTTTATAAATATTTACACTTAAATTAATTTTCATATTGACAATTTAAAAGAGATAATCATCTGATAAATTTTATCGATTTTAAGATTGATATTTTACTTCATTTCAATTTAATTAAAAATTTTATTCAATTGATAAAGTGGCATGGCCATGAATCCTTTTAGGCTTTGACTAGTACCAGTGAGTCCTATTTATGAACCAAGTATGATTTTGATAAGTGTCCGATACTTGAAATCATTTCTTCATAAGTTATAGATAAAGATCATTCTTCGTTTTGCAAATTCGTCGACTTTGTTTTTCAGGTTAGTTTTTTTTATCGATGAAACATTAAAAACACTAATAAATATTCAATCGTTCATCTGAGATCTCCAACATTTTCTGTAAATATCGACCGATTGGTGCAAATTTGTGTGCTACTAAGGCCTATTTTACATTGAAAATATTTTATTTTAATACATACCGAATTTTCCGGTCTAAACTTGCAGTATCTTCGTAAAACTGATGATACTGTTGTTCAGAATCAATCTTGTTTTGATGCACACTCAAAAGTGTTGTTTTCAAAGTTCGATGCATATTAGAAATGATTTCTTAAATTACGATCTTACACACAATTTAAGTCTGAAGAAAATTATGTTAAATTCAAATTGAACAAAGAAAATATTTCGACTATTAGAACTATTTCTTAAAAGATTATCGGAAAGCAAACGAAGAATAATATATTTATTAGGCTGATAACTCTTTTCTATGTTAAAACAGCGTTATTAATATTAGTACGTCCAGATTACAACAGCGGTACCATTTCGAACGTTTGACGCAGAAAAGTATGACATCTGATAACAGAATATATCAGCGTTTAGATTTCTTTTATTGAAACAGATTATGACTTTCCAGGAGATTCTTCAGAATTAATCATTCTTCATGCTAAAAAAATAATAAACACAAACAGAAAATCAAAGGATCAACTATCATATTTCAATGTCTTTCTATTATATTAAAGTACGAATATTCATGGTTTTATAAGAAGTTAACATGAGAATAGTTAGTCTCAGAGTGCGAGTGTGGGTGTACACCTCACCCATACCCGATACTCTAAGCAAAACATCTCTTCAACTAATTATGAGAACAATAAATTCGTAGCATTTTTAAGGTTCAATTACATTCATGATAGCATTAATCTCCTAAAAAATAAATTAACAAAATTACGAAATTGACTCTTCGTAGTTTTTGTTACGCTTCTCTTAATTGTAACTTATGGAAATTGTAGCTACATTTACTAGAAAAAATTATTGGTATGATTTAACTATAACGTGAGTTTATGTTTTGGTATATTGTTACACAAAATTGAAAAAATCGACTAAGTTGCGTACATTCTTAACTATTAACGTTCTAAAGTGTGACAAATAAGACGAAGTTTTCAACCGAAAAGGTACAATATCATTCTTCTTTGATTAGCGATATCAGTTACATTGTGTTTTACATTTCAATTCCACAAGCAATCTTTCGACACTCTTTTAGAACTGAGAAAAAATAATGAAGGGTGGGGTGTGGGTGTAGATGAAAAGAAGACATATATGCACATCTTCACTTCCTTTGAATTCATAAATTTCTAATAATAGATAACTGTATTCAACATCACTGTTTGTAAAGAGTGTTATGTAAAAAAAAAAGACAAAATAAGCGACACTAAGCAATCACGAAAAAGTCATTTTAAGGGTGTGGGTGTGAGTTCTGCACTGAAAAAAAAAAAATACTCTACGAAACTTAAAAGAATTCCGATTTTTGTAACAAAATCGAAACCTTTTTGGGATGCCATACGAAACTTTCGAAGCTCTGTAAAGTCTCATGAAATCCTTGAAGCTTTCGTAAACTCTGAAGAAGGTTTCGTAGAGTATCTGTTTTTTTTCAGTGTGGTGAAGATGTAACCGACATCCCGACCAACACACACATGCACAGGCACACCAGAAAGAAGGAAACCGAGCACGTCCACAGAGTGAACAATAACAACGATGAAAACACATAGATATGATGCTAACAAAGAGAGAGAAAGAGGAAGATCAAGTATACATGTGTACTAGTACTTAACATTACCTTATCACTCAAATTCAATGTATATTGAAAGTTATATTGATTTGTTTCTCTTTAATGTTCTTGAACATTATTTCGTAACAGTTTTTGTTGTTGTTAGCCTGGATTGAAACGAGCGCCAATAGATGAATTGTATAATACAAGCAAAGAGAATGCAAGGCTTCTTTCTTCGTTCTCTCTGTCTCTCGCTATGACGACTTTCGTATACTTGCAAACAACTTAGAAGTGCTGATTGAAACATAAAAATGAAAAGAAAAAAGAAACTGCGCAGATCGTAATGGATATTAGATGTATATAAAGCTGTGAGAAGGGCACAGTTTCGAAAAGAAGCACAGAGGCATATTCAAAACAAGGTAAGTGTGTGTTTCGATATAATCTCAATCGTTGATTCTTTTGAGAGAAATCTTTGTAACATTGAGGGAAGAAAATATTCAAAGTGTCTAGTTTACATTTCTTCAAATAGTTCTTTGCGAACCTGAGATTTCTTCGTTTCTGTCGAGATGACTTTGAAGAGTTTTTATTTTTTTTCCCACTGCATCGTTGGTTATTATATTTTTATCAAATTTCTTGTTTACAATTTAGATATTCGCAGGTCTTTAAGTGCCACATTTAAAAAGAGATTCAAAGAAGGATGTGGGTGCATCGATGTATCGGTGTGTGGATCTGGATGTGCGTAGGCCTTTAATACACCCACACACCCACCCTAAATATGCTAAAATAACTGACATGTCTATAGGTTAGTTGTCTATTTAAATATCGAATGGTTATCGGCTGTCTTTTTTCTTTCGTGCAGAGGAATCAGTCAAAAACGAGACAAGTGGTAATTTACAAAAGGGTATATTGGCTATTATTTGTTATGTACGTAGTAGATCATATTTCTTTGCTGAACTACTACGCAAATCTATGGAGGTATATCTGTTATTCTATATATCATTGGAAGATTCATCTATTTTCTACAGGGACTTGATATGAATGAGTCAACGCTTACTAGAATTAGAGTCACTCGATCAGAAATTGATCTCATTCAAATTAAAGAAGCATTCTATCGTTGATACAATCGAGACTTAGAACGTGATGTAAGCTCGAAGACCAGCGATGTTTACAGGAAACTACTTCTGAAATTACTCAAAGATCCATTTCAACGTACTGCATAAATTCATTAATACTATTATTAAGCTTTGATCTTGCTTTTTCGGAAATAAACATAAGACATAAAAAAAGATGAAGTTTCGATTCGACCTTGTGCGAGAAGACTTTTTAGTGCAAATGAGAAGGTGAAAGAAAAGTAAAATTGAATTCTTATACATGGGACACGTGTACAATCGAATCTTCTCCATCCTTCCACATATAAATACAACAATAGCATTATGAGAGCAAATAATATAAAGACGTAAAAATAGCTTTTAACATTTGTCTCATGGTAGGTGTTCTTCTAAGAAGAAAAGAATAAACAATTTTATTGGTTCACAAGTTCAATACATTAGAAATTCTTTTTGTGACGATACTATTTGACTCGCTCAGATAAATTGGATTTTTGTTTTTCAGATTAAAATGGTCGATAAGAATGTGATGATTGGCACATTGTTAACATCAACTAAGAAAGATTCCGAATCATATCGTTCACGTTTATCTGAATGCTTAAGAGAAAGAAGTGGAAGAAATCTTGAACCATTTAGTCTTGTATGGTATGATGCGTATGTAAACAATATTGAAGAGAATCGACGAATTCAACATGAATTACAATATTCAATTAATTTTATTAAACTATTCAATGATCCGAACGAATGCCAAACATATGTCAACGAACGAAAAACTGAGAAAGTAAGTTGTATATATAAAAAAATAACAATCTCGAAAATGTATATTCTAGATTATCGTCATTATGTCGAATATATACGATAGTCAACTTCTTCATCATGTGCATAATCAAACACACGTTGTGGCTATCTATATCTACCGTGGGAACAATGATAAAGCAAATGAATGGAGAAAAGAATATCCTAAGGTAGTATTATATTACTATATCAGCGCAAAACAATATATAGAATTCTTTTCAGATTAAAGCCGTACTAAGCAATTCGTCGGAATTAGTTGAGATAATTGCTATTGATCAGAAAAAACGACAGAAACTGGAAGATTCGATTGGAAATTTCGGTACTTATTTTAATCCAAATGATCGATCTACGAAGAGTTTGGAAAATGAAAATGGAGATTTCATTTGGTTTCAATTATTTATTGAAACTTTACTTCGTATGTCGAATGCCGCTCTTCGTCCATCTCGAAAAGAGTTTATTGAATTTATTCGACAACAATATCATGGTGATGTTGCTAAACTTCCTATTATTAATGAACTCGAATCAACCTATGAAGCAAAGCAAGCAGTATGGTGGTACACACGTAGTTCATTTCTTTATGTTATTCTTAATAAAGCATTACGTCAACAAGATTATGTACTTCTCTTTACACTTCGTTTTTTTATTCGTGATCTCTTTCATACTTTGATCGAACAGAAGAACTTTAACGAATCGATTATCCATCTTTATCGTGGTCAAGTTCTTGATGTTGAGGAATTAAATAATTTAATTAATAATCAAGACAAATTCATTGCCATGAATAGTCTTCTGTCGACAAGTCGAGATCGATTGATAGCACAGTGTTTCGCCGAATCGGCCATTGATCCTGAAAATGATCGATATCGTGCAGTTCTCTTTGAAATTGAAGCTGATACGAATCGTACAGATACGAGACCATTTGCTGATGTTACGCATAGTAGTTATTATGGAGGCAATGAAGACGAGATTTTATTTATGGCTGGATCTATCTTTCATATCGTTGATGTTCAAAAAGCTTCCGAAGATAATGCAATTTGGACGATCAAATTAGTTCTATGTGGTGAACAAGATAATCAACTGAATGAAGTTTTTACAAATTTGAAAGCGACTTTAGCCGATGAAACGGATATGGTATCTGTAGGGAAAATCTTAGATGATATGGGTAAGCGTGAACCAGCAAAACGTGCTTATGATCTTAGTGATGAACATAAGAGGAATGAAACTAACGGTCGATTCGGTAATCCTATGGTATCATATACTGAAGGCGAATATTATCCAGAAATTATTCAAACATTTCAAAAAGGAGTGGTTAGATTAACAGAGAATAACGGTGATCGAAAGGATCTTGTATTTAACTATCAAGTTATTGGTGCGACTCTTAACAAACTTAAACAATATGATAGTGCACTTGAAAATTATTCAAAGGCATTGGATATTCTTCTCGATCTGTATGGTCAAGATCATCTTAAAGTTGCAATAAATTACGAAGCTATTGCTCAAATTTATGAAAAACAAGAAAAATATCAATTGGCAATAACATCATGGAAAGAATGTCTTCGAGTTCGACAACAACTTTTGCCAGAAGCACATCCGACTATTGCTGGAACATTTCGTAATATTGGAGATGTATACAATGATGTAGATGATTTTGATCAAGCCTTAGCAATGTATGAAGAAGCATTGAAAATACAATTAACCTCCTTACCATCGAATCATCCATCAACTGCAAAAACACATCTACGTCTTGCTTGGATCTATGAACAAATAGATCAGTTTCAGTTAGCCTTGAAAAACTATACAATCGCTTTTGATATGTTAAAACTATCATACCCACTAGACCATCCATCACTCGTTCAAATTCAAGAAGACATTGACAATGTTAAGAAAGTATTAAATCGAATGTCCTGACACTCATTCTGAATAAATTTTCTGTTGATTTCATTATAATTAGCATATTCAAATCATGTTCAAAGAATAAAGTGGAGTTCATTAAGTAATTGATTTGATATTATTTTTCTTAGAAGTTTAAAAATTCCCTATTGACAAGCAACAAAATGTAGCATTCTTTAGATCGAGAAGGGCTAGGAAAATGCATTATTAAATTTTAAAAAAGTTATTAACCGTGACACAACCTTTAAATCATTCACATCTAAAAATGTACGAAAGGAAGGATATGATTGTTTTATTTTCGAAATATTGAAGATTTTCTGAAAGCACTACGACTAAACAAAAGTACATCTTATTGTCTTCTTAGGCACATGTTAAGTTTTAAAGATCAATCGAATTTGATATGAAAATTATCCGAATTCCATCGTGTTGAGGTCCATCATACGCTCATGTCGAATCAAAGTCATACACATTAGTCCGTACAGCGACAAACTAGGATGTGGGTGTGTGGATGCGGGTCAAGAGAAGATTAGAACTCACATCCACACCCACATCCCCACGCATACCCCACATCCACATACATCCTCAAGATTTTCTACGACATTTTCGATTTATCTCGACATTTGAATTCTGCTGAGAGTCTTTGGCTCTTATAAACTTCAATTGATTTGAGATGACATCCTCATGTAGATTAATACTATTCCGAACCTACCTGATGATGGTCAGATTAAGCCCTGATCGAAACGATCGTCGTAAGTAGTTTGGAACAATCTTCGAAACTCACCCTCGCACCCTCAAGATATAAGAGATCATTTGTATTAATACTTGCCACTTGATAATAATTTATCAGTAAATTTGAAATACTTTTAGTATTGTGATAACTTGTCTCATCCTCTCTGATAGAAACTTCATGGAAAATGATCGACAGTGAGGAGGAATGTCATACATCTCGGAACTTATGTTCAGTAGTGTATTTCACTACACAATCTTTTTCAATTTCTCAATAAACACGAAACTACTATGATTACACATTGTAACAAAGTATTTCGACAAAAGATCATTTTCTTATACATTTTGGATAAATAATTTTAATGTATATTTTCGAAGTATTGTTCATAACCAATTTATCACTTTATAGATAGTTTTGTTGGGATTAAATAATAAGTATATGGATCAACAAATATGTGCAACATTGAGCAAACAGGGATTTTCCTTTGTATAATTGAAAGAGACTATGACATATCTGATACACATGATAAGTCCGATTCGTTTCTTTAGTAAAATTTCTCCAGTTTATTTGATTGAAATAAAATTTTATTTGTGGCTGATTAAAAAATGCATAAATACGTATTATATGTAAAATATATTAAAAGTTGTAGTCAAATTTGTCATCAATTGTATTAAATAGATGATCTATCATTAAATCAACTTTAAATTCATCTTTCCAAAGTTTATTCGCTTGAATACATGTTTTATTCTTTGTATCATCCTTATTGATTGACCATGGAGAATGATAGATGACATAGCCAATAATTTGAACACAATCAGCAACATAATTCAATGGTTCTTGCATATAAGAATGCCACATGATGTCGATCTAGAAAAAATCTGAACAAATACAAATAATATTTTTTCTAATGTTGAATATTTTACCCCATATGTTGGACGGATGAATTCGTGACCCTTTTTTTAAGCCCCCCCCCCCCCTCAAAAAAGTTAGTTTTCGTCAGAATGGTTAAGATTGAGATATATACATGGGGAGATAGCCTGTCATTTGCTCTTTCATAAACGATAAAAACTTTTCTTCGATACCTCCTTTTTCCGAAAAATTTTCAATATTTTTGACGACCCCTATTCGAAAAACCCAAAAATCTTTTTCGTTTTTTCTCGAAGTGGCGGTCGAATGACGTATCTCCAGCGAAAGTCAACTACAATACGATATAAAGCCGAATATTTTTTTTTTGTTTGAAAGAGCATCAAAAACTCCAGTGCCTATGAGAGCCCTTTTTTTGAAATAGGCTTTGGTTTTATTATATTGAAAATCGCCTTCTTAATTAGAGGGTCATTTTTTGAGAGTTTTTTTAGTAACCGAACTTGTCAGGGTCCTTTTCCCATTAAAAAATATGATTAAAAAAAAAGGGCCCTCATAGGCACTGCATCCAGACATGCTCTTTCAAACAAAAAAGAAATCAAGTATATATACTGAAGAGCCACTGAGAACTTTTGGAGATGCGAAAAGCCATTTTTTGACCCTTATTCGGTCCGTATCTCCATTATACATCATGATAGAAGGCTGAAACTTTTATCACATGCATCCTATCATAGGCCCAACATATCCTTCAAATTATCAGCCTGTTTGGATGTTCCTGGGCTGAGATCAATTTTTGAGGGGTCCCTTAAGTCAACAGGAGGTTTTGTGATTTTTCAAAACGGCAAAACTCATTCTAAACCTTGAGTTAGATTATAAATTGGTACTTGTATTACTTGTTATATTTTTTGAATCAAATCAGACTCGACACATTTTGTGTATGTCAAAAGTTTTTGTTATTAAATCAATTATATCTCTTATTTGCCGATAGATAGAACCTATCAATTAGCCTATTTCGTTATTGATGGCAATACAATGATCGAATTAAAAATGTCGCCACTGCTTATTCTCAACTTTGAACTATCACCAATGGATCCAGCCATGTTTTACACTGGTAACATTCGTGCTAATTTAGCTGCTCTCTTCAATATCAGTCTCGATAAAATTCGACGTGTTAGTATTATATCAGCTTCGAATCAAATGTAAGTATTGTATTGATGAAAGAAACAGTAAACACTAATTGAGAGTATTCTAAAGCCTATGATTCACAAGTAATTTATAAAGTATGAGATAATTTGTCTTTGTTTTTGAATATCGAATATGCAATTCAAATTTGCTATTTGTAAACTTATTCGATCGAAAATTTTGTCCTTTCTCTACAAAACTATCGACTTTGTTTTCTTAAACATTACATTCAAAAACAAAAAACATCAAAGATAGTGACAATTAGTCAGTTTTCCAAGTTCGATATTCATAAAGAGAATGTTTGAAAACGATCGATATGGTTTTCACTGTAATTTCAAATATTTCTTTCTTGATATTTTGTTTCAGAATTTGAAAAGTAATATTTTAAGAGAAAATTATTGAAGTAAAAGTTCATAAAACATCATAAAAACGATACTTTCGTAATAAGTTATGCTGCTGTGTATTGTTAATTCGAAGCAACTTCAAAAATATTACTATTCTGCTTTAATGTTTAATCGAGACGAATCTCATCAATAAGCTAAATCAAAATGAAGTTGATGGATAATATGCGAGAAAAATGTTCGAACAAATTCTGTTGTATCACGAGCGTCATGAAAAAAACTCAAAAATTGATACTGGAGAATCAAAAAAAAATAAAAAGAGCGCTTTTGAAGAACAAAGTAGGCTTTAGTAGTTGAGTGTATTTTCTTGCAAGTGTTTTATATCATTTTCAGATATATGTCGATATTGAAGAAACAGTATCACCTATAGATGAATGTCGATCAAACAATAATGAGATGGCATTTTCTTCTGAACTGGTAAAATGAAACTATTTTAACTAGTTGTATCCCTTCATTTACTAATTCTATAGCTTTATTCAATCGATGATGGCAACACTTTTTTCGATGCATTACTTATTCGGGGAGAGAGAACGAAAAAAAATCTATTTGCATTGAAATTAGTGGATAAAATATTTTCTGGAGAAGAACTTTTGGAGCTTGATCCAATAAAAAAAACAAGTACTCATGGAACATCCAGGTTATGTATTTATACGAGGTTTGTTTTACTTATTCAAATTATCGAATTCAAACTTTTTCTCATAGCATGAGATATTATCATGTAAATTTTTTAATACAAAAGTATTCTCAATCTTTACCTATTCCAGTTGCAGTAAGATGCAAATTTAAGCTAAGCCAAAAGCAACTTGAGGTCGAATGGCTTAATATTCGTGAAGCAATATTGAATAAACGAAGAAACTGGAAGAAAGGTCAATCGAGCAGCACCACCACCGATAGTACAAAAATATCTACTGAAGGATCAGACCAAGGACAATCTTAATGAATAAATTCATTATGTAATGTATTTGTTTTTTTTTACCATTTACTATGAAAAGGGTGTGGGTGTGGGTGTGGGTGTGGGTGTGGGTGGGTGTGGGTGTG
>CAJNOL010000155.1:103881-192404 GCA_905250125.1 Rotaria sordida
GTGTGGGTGTGGATGTGGGTGTGGGTGTGGGTGGGTGTGGGTGTGGATGTGGGGTGTGGGTGTGGGTGGGTGTGGATGTGGGGTGTGGGTTTGGGTGTGGGTGGGTGTGGGTGTGGGTGTGGGTGTGGGTGTGGGTATCAATGAAGAGAAAGTAAACACCCGCACCCACCCACCCACACTCACCCACCCACACACACACCCACACACCCACACCCACACCCGCCCACCCACACCCTAAAGCGAATTTCATTAGAAATTCACAATTAAGCTGGTGTACTTGTACATTCCATTGATATGGATGATTATACAGGTCAATCATGTCATCGTGGTGCATTTCCAATAACTTCAGTTATATCGGACATATTCTTTACATCAATATCATCAATAAAAACAGCAACAAATAATATTTCAAGTGTAGAAAAAACAAAAATATGTGTAGCAGTTGATAAAATTTATTATTTGCCTGATGAAAATGACGTCGAATACTTTTATATCTGTTTACCAAATCAACAGTATCCAGCAGCACGTTTTAAATGTGAAAAAAGTTTTATTTTTTCTGAACAACATCAAGCTTGTATAAAAAAACCAGTAAGCTCAATTTTCACAATCAAGTTTTAATAATTTTTTATATTTTTTTAGACCTTTTTTCGAAGATATTTTTACAAGCACTTATCAATCCTGGGTGATTATGTTTTATACTTTTCAATATTATTGATTATTATGGCAATTATCCATATATTCAGCAATGAAATCACGATTTTGCGTCGACAGGTTCAACACAGTTTATTTTTATTAATCGAGTATGTTATTGTTCAACATCGGCATCATGATTAACAATCGGAAAACATCAGAAGAACTTTGTAGTGAAGTTATTAGTTTAGCTATGTTTTAAATAGATGTATTAAATAAAGATGAAAATATAAATTAAGACTTTTCATTATTTAATTTAAGTACAGATGATATTGATGAACGTATTGATGCACTTAGATTTGATCTTGGTTGTTCATTAAAAGTATATTTCGTAGGTAGTGTTATTTTATGTATTGATGTTGATTGATTACGTTCATTACTTGAATCATTTATTAACCAAGGTTTTTTGTTGAATTATCAAATGCTGTATTTTGAAATCCATCACTATGATTATTATATACATCATTAATAGTAAGATTATTTGCTAGGGAATCAATTTTATGTGTAGTAATTGATCATAATTGATCAAATGTTGTTGCTCATTGAAGAACAGGATCAGTTTTTGATTGAAAATTTGGTTTCTTTTTTGAGAAATATATTGATCATTGATTAATTTGTATTCACTTAATTTTTTGTTTGATAGACGTAGTTTATCACCAAGATCTATATCAGTTTCCATAACATCTTGATCGTTCTATCTTGAAATATTTTTAAATAAATAATTTTACATCATCATTATTTAATGTTTGTCGACCGTCTTGATCATAACGTTTTAATAAAAAATTAAGTAAAAATTCTAATTGATCTTTAGTTTTGGTATTAGACTTTTCGATTCAAATAATAGATCGAAGACGATTATCAAAGAAAATTTTATGAAAATTTTTCAGAATTAATTAAAGCTTAAAAGTTGCATAGTTTTATCGTGTATTAATTTTAATATTAAAATTGAATATAATGATGAAGTTGCATAAGGTCATATCTCCTGATTTGGATGAGTTACTAGAGATGAAAGTCCAGTTATAGATTGTTCAACTATTTCAGCACATTTTTTTACAATTACTTGTACGTAAACATAAATTCATTAATATAGCGCATGGGCGGCGCAAGCTCAATTTTTTAGGGGAAGCAATAAGCTTTAGAATGAGATTATATTTCCCTTCCAAGCCGTTCTTCAAAGCTCAGCAGTAAAAGTTTTTTTTTTTGAAATTAATCTTTCAAAGCCATACTATCGGAGGCATGCCTATTAATTTAACGAGTGTTGCAAAAGTTCTTGGACAAAAATCAAAGGCTATATCTCCGTCAATCTAAATGCTACGAGACTAATTTATTTTTTTGTTTGAAAGAGCAAAGTGTGAGCTACAGAAAACGATATTAAATAAAATTCTGCAGTGTGCAAATTCAAGTGAAAACCTTATCCGACAAAACTCTGTTGGCGTAAAATTTTGCTTGTGTACGGAAAACCAATGTTTTTTGACAAAACGGTCTCTCGTAAACCACATTTTACGCATTAGAAAATCGGCCGAAGAACCTTGGTCACCAATAATCTGATACAGAGTTTTCCGCGCTACATTTTGCATTATTTCTTTTTTGAATCAGTGCTTATGGGAGACCCATTATAACACAATTAAGCTTTACCTGCTTTTACAACAGCTTTCTTAGGGGTACTTCGTTTTTAGCTTCTTTTCATTCACGTTAATATGCTAACAAATTTAATCAATATGGTTTTTTGTAGTTTAGACTTTGCTTTTTTGAATCAAAAAAAAAGGCTCCTAGCCTTTAGAATGACAGAGATATGAGCTTCGACTTTTGTCCAAGAACTTTTGCAACACCCCTTATTTAACAGCATATTAAGAGTTTGAGGGTAGCGTAATGCTTTACATTGACAACAAATGTGTCCAACGCTGGTTAGCAAAACTGAAGTTTTTTTTGTTATTACCTTCCGCTCACCGATCATTGGCTTTTCGAGTTGATATTTATGTGAAAGATTGTCTGCCATTTCAACACCTATTTTTTGTTTGTATGATTTTCAATTGTTTGTTCATCATTAATAATAACTGTACGATATTTATCAATATCAATTAATAGTGTGCATGTGATTCTAGGTAATTGCCAAAGACAAGACTCACACTCTTCAAAATTATAGCAGTTATGTAACATCTTACATTTTCTCAGTAGACTTTAAGTAAAGTCAACAAATTTTGAATCTTTGTCAGCGTCAACAATGACTCTTATTCGTGAACTTAACATCTATAATTCTAGTTATTTAAGAGAAGAAGTGTATGTTTAAAAGATTTAAAATGAGAAAAGCAATAGAGAACAATCGCATGGTGGAAGCACTTGCTCTCCTAGAACTACGTATAGAGTGAATATTACGAGAGTATTAAGAGAAGGTCGTAGAAAATGCGATGATCTCTCATTTTGTTCTCTTTAATATGGCACTGTTAAAAAATAGTATCTAGAACCTGAAAACTACTTTGATATGATGAAATCTTGCTATAGAAAATTCTATTGACTATTAAAATCATCATCCGAATTTGCTTTACATTACAGAAGATAAGAAAATACGTTGTTGTTAAACTTTTTTTCCACCATCCTACACAAATGCACTCATAGAGTGGCCCCAATATTCACTAAAACACTGAAGTCAGAGATGTTCATCCTAACGCTACCACGATGGACATCTCTGATTGGAGTATATCGCTACAAAAAAAGCCATTTTTTGATAGAATTAGTGTCTCAATGTTGTACCGAATACAAATGTCAGTGGACCTTATATCGAAGACTTACTATTCAATATTTACACCAAACTTTTGCACATTCCTAATTATCCTTTGTTACCAGTTCTCGTTATTTAAAATGATTACCGGTACCGATCCGAAATTTTTTAGACCGACCGGTATACCAGTGATACGTCAGTCCATCATTGAATACCGACAATATACCGATTTACAGGCAATAGACCGAGCTTTAAAACGAAATTTTGTTTGTTTTTATTTTCTTTATTTCATACTTTATAATAAAACAAAAAAAAACAAAAACAAAAATATCCCCATGCTCAAACAGAGAAGTTATATTCATATCGAAACACAAATCACTTAATGATGTATATGAAAATAAAACAAAAAAAAATAACATTATACATTTGATAAACATTTGTTAGAAAATTTTGTAAAAAATAAATTTGATTGATTTAAATTTATTGAAGATATGGAATTATTTGTTACAATTATTAATTCATGTTTATCAGCTACATAACAAATAGCATAACAATCAACTGAATAAGATTCTAAATATTGTTCTGTATTTAATATATGTAAAATATCAATTGATGGATCATTAATAAAAAAAATATATTGATTTAAAGATTTAATAAATGCTGAATAAATTGTTAATGGTTGTTGAGCACGTTGTAATTTAATTGATGGTAATTTTTCATTTATTATATTATCATTTGTTATTGAACAAAATACAACACCATATGATGAATCATCCATTTGAACAAGAAAATTTATTGTTTTTTCATTAACACATAAATGTATAAAACGTCTTACATTAGGAAACATTGATGTTAAATCATAATCATACTGATGAACTAATTTTTCAAGAAGATTTTTTGATAATGTCCAACGACAATTACGATTTAAATAAATATGATACATATATTTATCATATACAGTACCAATACCACGTTGTGATTCATTATATCTTGGATAAGTTATTTCTAATCCATCATCATCACCATGTGGTAACATACGTGTATCAAGTTTACGACGTTGATTAAGTGAATAAATAAAAAATTCACGTTCTGTAAACATATAAATAATACCAGTTTGAATAGAACCCATTGATATAATAAGACCATCATGCCAATTAAGAGTATATTCTTTATGAAAACGACGTTCAATAGTACCTAATTGCCATCTATCTAATCGATTAAGTTGACTTTTAAAACAAACTATATATTGTGCATCACATGTTATTAAGAGAAACATATTTCGTTCATGTTGATAGTGTGAAACTAAAAAAACAAAAATTTTCCGATAGAATTTCATGTTCTCTTTCTACATATATCTATTCATAATTTAAGGTTGATTCGCTTAGAACAGTCATCAATAATACATTGAGTTCTTGTATTTGTATTTTAATTAGTACTATTTCATTTCAAACTAGAGGAAAGATTTTTAATATTATCTGAAGTAAAGAGTAGTTCTTCAGAAATTAATTGTAACTTTTGAATCCTTTAAGCTCTACCTTACTAATATCCATGATTTAATAGATAATTACAAAATGGAGAGTTCGAATAAAATTGGGAACATTTATGCAGGAAATGAGAAGTGAACAATATTCCTGAAAGAAAAAAGGAAATTGTTCCATTTCCCGGAGAATTGGTTTACTCTGTCATAAAGTCAAATAGAAATGATTATGTAGTTATTATTTAAATCCATTAATGACAGAAGAAATTATTTTATACCTTCACAAATAGAAGTTCAAGAGATTTAACCAATGTCTTCATCGACTGGTCTTGTTTAGCACTACGGGGTAGAAAGAGCATGAAATTTTTAATCCCTTCGCTGACTTCTAAGTGATGAAAAATTCAATGCTTTTTATACATAGATTATGTCAAGTTTTACTATCATAAGACTACAAAATCTTAACTTTCTAAAGGATTTCGCATGATTTTATTGAAAAATTTTATTCCATATAATTGAAAACAAACCATTTATACAACTATAGATAATCGTTATATCTTTTAATAATATAATATAAAATCTCGTTTAATGATTTTTACCTTATAGGATGCTATATAGTGTTCTAATGAATACGAATTTCTATTGAGATTTGACTAAGCTATCAAATTTTCATAAGATTCGTATTTTTGAATTTTGATCTGAAACTTTGTGCATATTGAGAACTGAACTAGACTATTATCCATTTCAAAATAGAAGAGCAGTAGGTATTTTTTTGAATAACTTCTGATAGAAATAAGATAGAGACGTGCGATTTTCACCGTTGAAAAGAAGAGATGAAGACGCATCGAATCATATATTACAGATTTTACTACCAACTATTGCAAGAGTTTCTATTGAATCTTTTCAAAAAAAAATATGTGTACGTTTGAGCTCGATTTGTACAGTAAGTTTTCGTGAAAATGTAGCAAAAAAAACTCGAACTTTCGTCTATTTTTTTCGAAAAATCCAGTAGAGATTCACAGAAAAATGTCTTTAACTCGTGAATGTTACAAGCTAAAAATCTTTATCTTGCGCAGTTTTGTAGATCTCCGATTAGAGGTTCGGATGCATTCGTAAAAATCGAAAATTCCTTGTGTAATATATGATTCGATGCGTCTTCATCTCCTCTTTCCAACAGTGAAAACCACAGGTCCATATCTTCTTTCTATCGAAAACTATTAGAAAAATACTCATTGCTCTTCTATTTTGAAATGAATAATAACTTCTATAAAAAAAATTTACAATGTGTCAACTTTCACTTGGTGAACTAGCAGCTCTGGTATACACTATCCATGGAAATTAGTCTAGTGATAGACATATTAAAAATTTCGATAGCCTAGCTCAATCTCAATAGAAATCCGAAAGGTTCTCACATTAGTAGCAATCTGTAAACTGTTTATTAGAAAATCAATTGTAAAATTTCAATTTATCAACAATGATAAAAAACTATCAATACTCGAATATAAAATTATTTAATTCTTCAGAACAAATCACTATTAAAAAATATTACCAGGATTTAAAATCAAACGTTCAACTTTATCATTTGAAGTAGATATTGTTTGTTGTTGAATTAATGGAGGTGAATTCATTGTATTTAATATTTGTCGATGATTATCATGAGAATCCACATGATTATTTTGTATTGATGATGAAGCAGATATATTACGACCAGAAAATAGTAGATTATTACTGTTTGAAGTTGATTTTAATCGTGTACTAAATTGAATTCGTCGAGGTCCAGTAGTATTTGTTATCGGAGATTGATTATCATTTCTTCTACAAAGTATTTGGGAAAACAAAAACTCTTTATTTCGAAGAATAATTATTAGATGAAATTTTTTTAGAAAAATGTACAGTTTTCATATTATTTAGATAGAATAATTGTTTCGATTTTTTGAGAAAGTAATAACTAAAAAATCGAAGATTATTCCTCGTGGAGAGATGCAGCAGGTTTTTAGCTGTGATGAATATTACTGTTTAATAAAATTTATATGAATAAAGAAAATTTAATTTACTATTTAATCGTACATAGTATTATTAGTTAGTGTTGTTGTTGTTGTTGTTGATTGATTATCTAGACGTTTTGATCGAATACCAAAATTAGATCTGAATAAAACAAACACAAAATCTTATTTATTTTTGAATTTTAATTATTACATATCATAATCTTCTTTTTTTTCATAATTAACTTCTTCATTATCATCATCAGCATAACCACTTTCAATATTTTTTTCTTGACGTAATAGTTCTTTTTTAGTCATTTGAATATCATTATCATCGAAATCTTGTTTATTATTATTATCATCTGTTGTTATGAGTGGAGTTTTAACAATGATTGTTGATTGTGTCGATGGTTTATTAATTTTATGATCCGATGAAAAAAAATTTTCAATATCTAATTCATTCATATGTAATTTAGGTATATGTTGAATTAATGTTGAACGTTGAAAATTTTTTTCATAATCTTTAAATTTTTTCCAAGCTTGAAAATAAAAGAGAGAATAAAGAAAGATTTCCAATGTATTGTTAAACAAACCTTGTTCATAATTTTGAGAAGTAAATAATTCATTAATTTCATTACATTGATCTTGAAATTGTTTTTTATTTTCTTCTGATAGATTTTTATTTTTTAAACGAATATTTTCAAGTTTATCTTTTAAATTTTGAATATTTTCATAAAATTTTTTTTCTATTATTTTAATATAATTTATTGTTGAATCAATATCTTGATTACAAAAATTTTCATCATCATTAAGTGTTTGTTCGATTTCATCTAAACGATCACTAAGATGTTGAACTAATTTTTCCGGATTTGATAATAATTGTTGTTCATATTCATCTATTTTTGAATCCATCAATGAAATATTCACAGTTTTACAAAAAAAATTGACATAGATTTTTTTTTCCCAGTAAATTCATAAATATTCACTTTCATTGGAATTTATAAAGAAACCGACAAACTCGCTGTTTCATAGAGGTCATCAGTAGACGAGAAATTTTATACTTTTCAATAATGATAGGTATTATAATCAATTTTGAAAGAACAAAAACTATGATTTAATAATGATTCAAATGTATTGGGTAATAGATATAAAAGGTTTTTAAGATCATGGTATACTCTCAGGGTTGGAACCGGTCCGGCAAACCGGTACCGGTCCGGCCGGACAGGTACCGGACCGGACCGGACCGGTTGAAGAAATCAACCGGGCCGGTAAAGACCGGAATTTCACCGGTTGAAAGTTTTCAAAAATCTTCTTTGTTAACCCTATTTTTGACCATAAAAACTAAGGTGTCACATATTTTTTCTGTCAGAATACGTAAAAAAGTGCTCAAAACATATGTTATATTAATCGTTTTTTCTGAGGTTCTCTTTAAAAAGGTTCATTACGACGAGTGTCTTTTACCTGCGCCTTAAACTATTTCATATTTGGAGCCATTTTTTTCTAAAAATCGGTTTTCAAAAAAAGATTCGACATTTTTTAACCGGTTTTCACCGGAATTTCACCGGTTGGACATGTGATTCCAACCGGCCGGTTTCCGGCCGGACCGGACCGGTAGGATTTTTCAACCGGCCGGACCGGACCGTTTTAATATTTCTCAACCGGTTCCACCCCTGTATACTCTATTGACAGTAGAAGAAACCGAAAAGAATTCCTTTTTCATAGATCTTATGACTATTTTTGGTGAGTTTTTCAACAAAATATCATGATTTCACTAAAGTTGATTTTCGAGTTTAAGCTTTGCCTAAGGGAATCTTCTCCTCAAAAATGAATTCTTTTTTTTTTTTTGAGCTCCAATCATAATAAAGTTTCCAATGGAGGTGTATTTCGAGCTAGATATATCTCATTCAGCTCAATACATTGAGTCTACGAAGAGTTGATTATGACTAAAAATTTAGGTTTCCGTGCGTTTCAAATTTCTTTGCCATTTCAAATGCTAGAAAGTTCGGATGAGTTTTAAAATGTAGTCAAGATGTGACGTTGTGGTTTTTTAGAAAACTTCTCTGATGAAATATGAAAACTTCAAAAAGTGTAGATTCAGAACAGTTAGCTTTTTATAAACATTGATGGGAAAATCCTGCTCTGTTAAGTTGTAGAGCTAATTTTGACATCAAACCCATGTTTCTAGTGTTTAAAATGGTGGAGAAATCTGGGACACATAAAAACGTAACAATCAAAAGTTTTTAGAAAAAAACTTTATTTTCTCCTTTATGAGGGTTTAGAAAAACCTATATAATATCCTTGAATATCATCATCCCATATGATAAAAACCGGTGGTTAACCGTGGTTTTACCGGTCCGGTTAGCGGCTTCCGTCGCTAAGATTTACCGTTAAAAACTGTTCGGTATATACGATGTGCGATAAAATCAATAAACTATAGTACATTCGCAAGTAGACACTGTGCTTTATCTAACGAACTAGAAATTACAGAATCAACAAATTGGGGCACTCAATGAAACGTGTCCGGTGTAAAAGTATTAGATATTCAAAAACCTATATTGAGAATTTGATTACGAGACAAAAGCAAACTTTGTTCTTCTCGTTATATTTCAAGGTTGGAAATAACAAAAAAAAATCTGATACAAAACTTACTAATAAATAGTCGTAATACCTATGAAAACGAATCTTTTTTGGGCTTCCTCGACTCTCAGCCGGGTATATCTGATGAAATAAGACTCATTTCAAAAGTAATTCATCATTTAACGAGATTTCATCATTATTGCAATTTCTAATAAACTCAATATTTTACTTACAGTTCACAAATGTTGTTTTTTTTTTTATCTCTCAGTAGTTTGATTCTTCTCTCTCTTTATTGTAGAAATGTGATAAACTAGAAATGAATCTCAAATAATCAATATATATCATTGCTTAACTGTAGTGATACTAATTTTACAAAACATTTTCTTTCGCAAATTAAAAAACGTTTAGTTTTTCTCAAATAATTTACTAAAGTATTTTGATATGTAACAATTAAATTTGTAAATTATAGTTTTCTATTCATTTTTTGTAATGTTATTGTCTTGAATATAAATGTATTCAAAAAAAAAAAAAATTCTATTATAATTTATACAAAAGAAGTACTCTTTAATAATTGATTGTGATGGGAAAAAGATAGAATAATTTTTGTCATTTGTTGATTATTTATGTTAATTTTCGATTAAAATGAAACAACATATTGTACTTTTATTTTTAAACCTTTGATAATAAAAATGTATGTCGTCATGCTGGGAGTAATATCTTTAAAAATTATATCAATTAGAAATATATAGAATTTTTGTTTTGATAATTCATAATTCAAAAAATATTAATGTTTAGAAAATTTCAACGAATCTATATTAAATCAATTGAATATTTTCAAAGGAAGAATTTTTAAATTTTGTTATTTCATCAAATAGAAAAATTTAGAATTACTGCTTATTTAATAGTAAACTCATTTTTTGAAAATTCTAGATTAGTATGTCTATTTTGTAATCGATTAGATTTTAATATTAAAAAATTTTCATGGAAATAGAGTTTAAAAATAAGTGTCTTTTCTTTATTTTTACCCTGTTATTATCAAAAAAAAACATGCACTTATGTTTTTTCTATTCTTTTTCTACTACTAGTTTATGAATTTTTTTTTTTTTACCTATAGACACCATCTGGTTATGTTGATGATATTAGTTTTGATAAGAGATTTTTTTTTCATATTTCCTGTTACTTACTAACTCGTTTCCTCAATTTGCATAGTCACTCAAATACTTCGGCAATGCAAAAAAGCCAATATGTCTTTTCTCCACTTTTTTTTTCTCTCTATTTTTCTTCATTCATCATTCATCCTTATGTCATAAGGCATAGGTATAGGAGTAAATGTCTCTGTGTATGCTGAGAAAATAAGTGGAAGACAGATGTCATGTTGCTAAGCAATAGTTCTCTCACTGTCAACTAGTATTCCCTTGTCTTTGTCGTCGTCGTCTATCTCCTCTCGACGAGCACGCACGTATATATATATAAATATATTCACGACTAACTCTGCGAGAAAGATTCAATCTGCTTCTCTCACCTCTTTTCTTCTCTCTTTCTCCTTTTCGTCTTTGTCTCCTCTTTCTCTACGCGCTACCACTCTCACATATTCACTCTGTACTCCTTGATTCTGCATATTCTTCTCTTCTTTTCTTCTTTCATAGATTTTTTTTTGACTTTACAAACGTATAAACAGACGAACACAACAGATCATCAGCAATAGCAGAATATTCGTTGTATATGTGTAAGAGTACTCCTGTGCATTTGTAGTATATTTGTATTGTGTAGTATGATATAACCTTCACAGAAAGAATTCATTTAAGAATAGAAAAAAAAAACCGAAGAATGATGCTAGTGAAGGGGAAAAAAATGCTAATTTCACATATTCTCATATGTTGAAGCTCTTTTATTTTTCGTAAGTAATTGTCATACGGTTTTGTTTTCTCTTTTTATCCGTCCGACATAATTTAAAAAGAAAAAAAAAATTGAGAGAGCACATGTCAAACGGAAGGAAATAACACATTGTGTATCAATGCGTCAAGTATTTCGAATTTGTTCTTCATCATTTTTCTTTTTGTTCTCATTTGTAAAGAAGAAACAAAACTAAACTAAAATCATTTTCTTTCAGACAAATGTTAACTCATCAACATTCAACAAATTTAAAACAACAATCAGATCATGATCTTACAGAATTATCATGGTTAACTCAATCAGATATGTTTGATCGTTCACCATCAACACATCGAGTACCTATATTAAGTAAAAATTTACCAATTTATATTACAGATAAACATCGTCATTGTTCATCACCATTAAATTTTATTGATTCATCTGATAGTGAACATGATAATGATTCATCATCACTTTATTCTTCAAGTGAACGTGTTACAACAACAACTGATATTATTTCACCACCACATTCAGCATTATGTTTTTGGATATTATTTGCTATTGAAGATTCTAAATCTCGTATATTAACATTAAATGAAATATGTGATTGGATTGAACATCATATTGAACAATCAATAAATCATAATTTAAATTCATCAAATGATGAACAATTAATACAAAGTGCTCGTTTAAAAAGTAAAATACGTTATCATATGACAAAACAATTATCATTTTTTGTTAAAATAATTAAAAATCCAATAAATGGAATGAAATTACGTTATCCATTATGGACAATAGATCGTACAAAACGTTTAATTTTACTTGATACATTATTAACAATGAATATAAGACAATTATCATTAACAACACAATATACAATTAATCTATTTGAACGTTTATGTTTTGAAAGACGACAACATTTAATATGTAATACAAATGATGAAAATAGTTGTCCATTAAAAAATCAAAAACGTAATAAAATTATTCATCATCTTACATCATCAGATGAAACAAATAATACAAAAAGAAAAAAACAACATTCAAAATATAATTTATCAACAATTCCTAGTGTTGAAGTTGTTGATGCTGCAATGACTTTACTTCTTTTACGACAACCAAAATGAAAAAAAAAAATGTTTTATTTGAAACACATATACACATCTAAAAATTTCTTTATGAACATATACATCTATATGGCAGATGAAACAAAAAAACAAAAAAGAAGAAACATGGATATGCCCTTCAATAGCAAACGATGTCAGGTGATGCATACATATACGAATAAACTACTTATGGATGTTTTATATAAGCATCTAAATTTTATTTTTAATATAAAATATGTGCAATTGTTTTTTTGCCTTAATTTGTTGTTGTGGGTTCGCACGTCCAGTTTGATGATTCAGTGAAAGAGGCATGAAAAAAATTGTTTTCTAACTTCCACAATGATTCAATCATTGTATTGAAAGACAAAAAAAGAAATTCGGTATATCGACAGATGGAATATCTATCATGTATATTGATTTTTATTTCATAAAATTCATGATTCAATAATAATATTTAACAACAAAAAGTTTATTGACAAGAGAGAAAGAAATAGATGAGATCATTAAAAAACAAAGACTCATTTACAATAAAGAAGATTCATTGTCATGAATAACTGATTATAATTATGTTGTCATATATGAAAGACTCTTATTATTTTAATTCATCGACTTGTCACAACAGGTGAATATAATCCAAGTTTATATCCATTCATAGCAACATTTTCATTAAATGAACGTGATGGAAATGGATTGAATGATGAATATTTTGGTATTTGTGATGAACGTGATTTAACAAGATGATCAATTAAATTTTTTGATGATGTTTCATTTTGTGATATTGTTGGTTTTTCAAAATTAAGGCATGTTAATAATTGTTCAAATTCATTTTGTAAATCTTCTGTTTCTTCTTTAGATGAAGATTTTATAGATACGTGTTTTTTTAATTGATTTTGTTTGATACTTTTTGGTTTAACAAGTAAATGATTAATCTAAACAATAAAGAAAACATCGAATTTCTATTAGTTTTGAAAAAAAAAATTTTTTTTAATTACCAATGGTCCATCAGATATTGAACAAACAGATTCTGATGAATGCTGTTGTTGTTCATTTGAACCTATTGAATATTACAAAAAGATCTATATTGAAAATTCTCCCTCTCTCGAGAATAAAAAAAAAACAAAACTTACATTGAGTAATAATTTGTACTTGTTGATTTCGTTGTTTAAGTTTTTTATATTGTTGTCGAAGTTGATTTATATCCGGAGAATTCGTTTTAGGTAATATTGATTCAACTATAAATATGAAGCAATAGAAATTAGGAAAAAAAAAATTTATTTTCTTACATCGATTATTTCGTAATGATGACGATGTTGATGAAAGTATTGCAAAACAAGATATAAAATTAATAACATCATCATCAATTAATTTTGTTTTTGATCTTTTGATATCCTATAGAAAAAGAAAAAAGAAAACTATTCAAAAAATGCATTATGGTGTCATATGGTATATCATTCTTGGATAATGAATGACAGTTAGACATTTTTGTATCTCATTAGTAAATATCTCGTAAGGATATCAACAAATCTTACTTTAGATTTTGATTGATTATTATTTGTTTGTCCAATAGTTTGATTTATTTTTATATTTTCTAATGATTGTTGAAATGTAAATTTTTGACGTAATTCGGATAGAAATGGTGTTGGAAATGGACCAAAATTATATATTCCCTAAAAGAATATTAAGATAAAAAAATTTATTAGATATATACAATTGTTAGTAATCCTAACATAAACTAGATATTTTTATTTGCCCTACTAGTAGAATATAACCTATATTTTTCTTCCAGTCCTTTCTATTATAATAGTTTTCTTTTTTAGTATTAGTCATCAGAAATTCTAATTAGTTCATTAGTTCTTTTCGAAGTCAGTCAACTGTAGTACATTTAAAACTTGAATATGATATTTCTGAAATTAACTTTTTTTTGTCTTCTATTACGTCTTGCATTTATTCTTAATCATATGCATGATTAACAGTATATCGATGATTACTAGTAATAAAAATCATTCAAATGATTTTAAAATTCCTATTTCTATTTAAAGATAAATCTTACTTGTATAAGATCATCAGCAACAAGAATTTTTTCATCAAGTAATTGAATTGATAAATGACCCATAACTGAATAAAATTGATCTGCTGTTGATATTTTTAAAACAGCACTATATTGGAAAAAAAAATAAAGAATATTTTATTTTTTGTTTCATATTTAATAATTAGATGAAACAAAAGAAATAGACTTACATTGCTAATTTCGACCAGAGAAGAAGTCCAGTTCGAAAAAGTACTTCACTACCTTCAATCATTAATATATCCCAAACACGTAATGTAGTTTGTCTTGGTAAACATGTTGCAAATAATGTTAAAAACCATTGTATAGTAAAAACATTTAATAAAGGTGGTTCATATGTTACTCCTAAATCATCATTAGATGATGATTGAAGATTTTTTAAATGTAAATGTAATTGTGGATTATATATTTTTAACCATTGATCAAAAACGGTCATATCAATAGCTAATGCATGTAAATTATTTGAAAAAAAATCTGGTAATATAAAATCAACTAAATAAATTAATATCATTAATGCATATTCTTCATTCATATTAACAACATCAAGTATAATTGATGTTAAAATATGAAGACCTTGACAATAACCAATTGTTTTATTATAACGTGCAAATGCAAGTAAAACACGTTTAAGTATTGTACGATTATATTCATTTGATGACCAATTACAACCTGTTCGATGAAGATCCTAAATAATAAAAAGAAAATTTAACTTTTTTTTGTTTTTATCTAAATATTTTATTTTAAATATTTACTTTATCAATTTGAATATTTAGTTGTTCATCTTCCGGATATGAATTATTATTAAAAGCAAATTGTCGAGTTTTATTCCAATCAAGATGAATATCATGAATATATTTATTTGCTAATGAAATCCATAACTGTGAGATTAACAAAAAAAAGGATGCTAAAAATAAAAGAATTTTTTTTTGTTTAGTATTTTCCTACATTTTGTCGTTTATCTGTTGATAAACCACCAGGCATACGAATTTCAATCGATATAGAATCTTTCCATTGTTGAAAATCTTTTTCATCTTCACCTTTGAATAAAAAAAAAAAACAAAATAATAAAAAGATTAAAAAATAGATTTATTATTGTTTTTTTCCCTTACTTGATAATGTCGAAAACAAATAACGTGTCGATGTTTCTAATTTACTGTCAATCGTCATCTTAAAGAACAAGAAAAAAAAAGTACGTCAATGTGTGATCAACTAAACAGTTTGTTTGTTTTTTTGTTTTTATTATTATTATTATTATAACGAAATTGACAAAACACGTAAGACGATGGAATATAAAAAAGTAAAATTTATTTTACTTGTAAATTAGAATGTTCTTTTCCTTCTGTTGCTCTTTCGAAGAAGTGTATATTGAATTTCATGCTATCAGTAACATTATCTTTCTACTTGTAGGAAAAGAAAAAGGAGTGGCATGCTTACGTGTAAATACGATTAACTGAACTTGTCTTCATTCATCAATGTTTCTCCGGAGATAAAAAAAACGAGCGTAGGCAGACGAAAAAAAAAAGAGCTTCTACATACTCGTAAGCGCACGGGCACGCAAAGACCGAAGAAAAAGAAGTAGGCGATAACGTTTCTTATTCCATTCTTCTATCGATAATGATGACGTCAATTCATCATTCTACGTCATTGCTTCTCTTTTTTTTTCCTATCTAAAAAGGAGGCGTTCATAACAAAAAAAAAAAAAAAAGAACCAATCTGCTCTATAATTCATTGTTGATACATTCTTCAAGAAAAGAACACCATGACATCATAAAAAAATATATGTTGAGTACCGCATCACTAGAGGTCAATACCAATAAAAAAAAAAGTCTCCAAATTGAATAAATATTATAATATATAGTAAAATCATATCTGATTTGAATGTTTTTACATAAGAAAAAATAAGAATATCATAGAAACATATGTCATTTATATAATATTTAATCAAGTGTACATATTTACTCTTGGGAATAGCATGTAATTTTTTTTACCATAGGAAAAAAAAACCTATTTTGAATAAAAAAAATTGTTTTCTATGGTAAATGGTAACTTATGTTATTATACCTAGTGAAATTAGGTTTAAATCAACAAAAAAATACCGAAGATCTAGTAGAAAAATATAACTTATTTATCAGAAATTATTGTTTTCGACTCAGTCATAAAGAATTTGACTTAAAATCAATATTAATTAGAAATATGTCTTGGAAACATCTGCTCCGGAAAAACAAATATTACTTCCTTGTATAATATACTATTACCCTATATTCATCTAATTTGATACTGAATAGAGAATTTTATATTACTCTTATTTGATTGGATGAAATATAAGATCAAGGTAGGAAACTTAATCAAAAGATAAAAGAGAATAATATATGTGAGTGACTGTCTGTCATTACATATTTAATAATAGATTAATTTCATATTTGCGGAATGGGTTACTGTGAGTATTATGTGAGAGTCGTATGACTTCGCTTCATGAAAATCATTTTATCAGAAACTACGCACAAGAAATAAATATAATTATTCTACATTAATATTTAATTTCTTTGAAGTTTTTAATAAAACTTAAATTTTCTTTAATAGTTGATTTTCTAAAAATTGATATGAGAAAGCATATTGATGATAATTGATTGTTTTTCTTTTTGATCAACTAGACGGAGTAAAATTGTACTTTTATTCGATTATGAATAGAATCGAAGAATAAGTATAACAAATTTATCAAATATTGATCAATGATAAGCAAATTTATTGTATATACAATGATTATAAATCATGTGAATGAAAAAGATATTGACATCAATATATTTTCTATTGAATTTATGTAAAACAACAAAATGAATAAATATGGTCTTCATATAAGTCAAGACTAATAAAAATCAATCTACAAAAAATAACGCAAAATTATCTTCTATATAATTTCATCTCAAAAAAACTCTTGAATCTACATCGATCTGTTTCAATTCTTTAGCAAATAATATTAATATGTAAATACAATTTACACACTTTATATTTTGGATTAATATCATCGTCATACAATTGATACCATTCTGTTAGTTTTCCTTTGTTTAATAATTTTTTGATTGTTAATGGTGTAGTAATATGAAATTATAAACATAGACATTGAACGGTTTTAATGTTAGTAAAAAAAAATGAACCAAACATTCTCTTTAGAGTAGAATTGTTTCCAGGTAAACTATCAAAAAAAAAAGATCCCAGTTCGTATTTCAAGATGTTTGATTATGAAAAATTCTTTTTTTTTTTCATGTATAATAAGCTTGATATTCCAAATCAGCATGCAAAAAAACAAACACACCGGAAATTCTATGCTTATTTTGTCAGTAACTTCGAATAAAATTTTATCCCTGGAGGGCTAATAGGTCATATTTATACAAATACAAAATTGAACATGAGCACACAAGTCAAATTTTCATATGAAAATATTTTCTATAATCAAAAAACTTAAAATATTAGTCGTTTACTATTTTAATTCCATTCATAGTAGGAAAAAAAAACGAGTGAAGCGAGAAAAAAAAATAATTACCATCGAGTCTCGGTGCTGTTTTCTTTCATCATGTCATATAAATTTTTGATTGCTTAAATGGAAATTCTTTTGTCAGAGGTTTTAATCAGAGAAATAAAAAACTAAACAATATGCCACAATTGACATGAGAATTCAGTTAAGAACGGAAAAAGGTATCAGTTAAAAGAGAAAAACATCGGAACGTCTTTTTCTTCAATATTATATATATATATAGATGAAATCATTTTAAAATCAACCAACTCTGTAGTTTTAGAGGTTTTACAAACATACCTACGGCCATTATTTCTTTTTTTGTTAAACAAACATTAATTGATTTAGACAAGAATTTACAAAATAAAGTTACATTAAACACTATACATAAAATATGCATCGTATATTATCGATTAGAGTACTTAGACAAGAAATTTAATTTTCACTTTCATTAGTGTTGACAGTCGTTCATTATGTTCTAATATTATAATTACAAGACACAGACGTAGCGAAATATTTTAAAACCGCCCACATCAATTCTCTGCTCATCTAAATTAGCTGAAAAATTGTATATGAAATATTTTTTAAACGAAAAAAAAAAAATGAATATTGAAAAGTCTACGATACAATTATTTTTCAATATATCAAAAGGAAATAAATTCAAAATTCTGATTATCGTAAAATTGATTTTTCTAATTTGTAACTTGAAGAGTTATATTCAATCATGACAATAAAAGAAAAATAAATCCTACTGAAATTCTTTTTATTGATATCATATATTACATATATTGTAAATGCTTTGAAATTCGAAAATATCAGTTTGTATATTTCCTAGACAATTCATATTTTAAATTTATTAGTTTATTAATGAGACATTTAATTTAATTCGAATATGTCTAATGTTTTTAAGTTATCGTACATATCTTTCAATTTAATGAAATATCTTGATACATTGTATAATAGTATTTCTTTATAGTTAATGAAAAATAAAAGAACTTGTTTTTCTGAATCAGATTGTTGGATTATAAATGTAATATAGATGAGTTAACTTAATTGTTTTTTTTATGTATGTATAATTCACTGCGTACTTATGTCTATCATTGTTATCTCGAAAAAGAATAACAAAATAAATTGAGAAACAATTATCAGTTGAAGAATGATCTTCAGAAAGAAAAGCTCTATTGAAGATAAAAGAGTTACTCTTAACAAAGAGGATGATAATCGATGTAAGATATTAAAACCAGTAGAGAGAGTCAAAGACTTCCACGCAAAAAAATGTTTTGTTTTTTCTTTTCGACCATCCGATTTTGATAGAATTTTCAATGGAAGTGTCTATGCGTCCCAAATTTTTCAACTATTTCCAATGGTAGAAAATTCGGGTTGGTTTGAAATTGTAGCTAAGATGTAGCGCTACAAATTGGCAGAGTCCGATTTTTTCATAGTTTATGTTTTTCAAAAACTCCTGTTAATAAAGTATTAAACGCATGAAACCATGAAAATCAAAACATCCGATTGTTAGAAAAACGTAGGTGAGGTGTAATTATAAAGGTATGTTTTTGTTTTTTCTCGAAGTATCATCCCTCTCTCGCAATAGACTGTTGCCAACGCTCTGAAAGCTTTCTTATAATTGCTGTAAAGTCATCTTCAGATAGTCGATTCAAACACTGATGTAGTGAAAGAATCTAATGAATTTCCGTCATTATAGTGTTGATCCCTTTAAAACTAGAAACGGGAAATAATCATTAAAAGTCAGATCTGATGAATAAAATGCATAATGAATCAATTCATATTTCAAATTATGAGTAATAGAAGACAAGAAATGAAATATATATGATGAAATATTGTCACGTAGCAAAATGACACCAGACAAAATTAAACTTCCTAATTGTTTTTCTAATTTCTTGATGAAATTTATCTACCAAAAAACAAAATGTGTGTAATATATTTTAATGATTGTCACACTTAGTAGTACGTGCTGTTTATGGTTTCAGAAAAATGAATATAAAACTTTATCAGCAAACTTTTCTTCTCTCAATTTTGCTGTTAATAGTAAATTGACTTGTTTTTTCTGGCAAGGTCATTGTTTATAATAATGAATCCACAATTCATCACCAGTTACATCAAGTCGTTTCCTTCAGTAGAACAATGAGCTAAAAATTCTTGACATTCTTGAAAATGTATTCATCTCATTGATTAGATGTTAGTAAATATGGCGTATCCATGCTGGATGAAATACTTAGAGTATCTACTTTTATTTGTTGAATTATAATTCGATGACAAGATTTTTTAACAATTGTTTTGTTAGTTGCAGTAATTAAATCGGTCGATGTTTAAAGCAATAAGTTCATTCAAATACTTTGATTCATGATGTCAATAAATTAGAAGATTGTGTAAACTACAAATCAATAACAATTTCAAAACAATCACACTTGTTGTTGTTTTTAAATAACGAATACATATAAGGGTATGGAATTGAGTGTTTAGTTCATTCACATTCATATCTTCACTTTATTCTCTAATTTTTCATATCCGAATGTTGTATTCATTTATCATATTTAGCGATACATGATAGTCTTGTCTATCACTACTAAAAGTCAACAGAGAAATCTATGTAATATCATTAAATCAAGAAACTATAATGCATTCAAAATTATATACTTTACTCTATCTAGTGAGTTATAAATCACAAAATCGATAAATTTTAACCAAAATTGACTTTTTTCTGGAAGGTACTCCCTTAAGGCGTTATAGCATTACTTTGACATATATATATATATATACGTCACTGATAGTTAAGGGATGAATAGGTAGACATATGTCATTTATCATTATTTACAACATCTATTGATTAGTATTCATAATTGTAAAAAATAAAGAAGGGGCCTGACCGGGGATCGAACCCGGAACCTCGCGCACCCGAAGCGCGAATCATACCACTAGACCATCAGGCCGTTCTCTTATTCGTCCTTCATATATCAATTATCAATCAATGAAATATAAACAAAAACAAAAATTGTTAAACATAAAGAATTTTTCCATAGAGAAAATTCTAATTCAAACTAATAATGTTCCTTTTTTCCTTTTTATTATCCTGAGTTGTTATCTCGATGTATGTTATGTCAAAAAAAAAAAAAGAAGAAAGAAATTCGTCAATAAACATGATCCACAAAATCAACTGTTAGGTGTCAACACACAAAAACAAAATAAAGGACTAGAAAACGAAAGCAAAAACAGGAAAGAAAGATTAGAACATACAATAATAATAATAATAATAATAATTGGATTTCACAACTATTAAAAAGAAAGATCAAATAAATGAAAATTTTAAATAATCGTCTCACGAAATCCATGTGTTTCAAGAAAAGTATCAATACGTGTTGATGTTGCTGGTTGTAATAATGTTTTTGGTAAAAAACCAATTTGTCCATTTGTTTGTTTTCGAACAAGATAACATGCTTGTCCAATTTGTTTAAGTATATAAACACAATCACCACGTTGTACTGAAAATGATGCACGTGAACTACGATAATCTTTTATTATTGTAAATAAACAATTTTGAGAATTTTGTAATTTTTTTGGTTGATGATGAATAAGTGAATCTTTTTCAATTGCATCTATATTTAATTCACTAAATTGATCGCATAATATATCACTCATTGTACGAGAAGAATGATTTAATTTTTTTGATGATGATGATGATGATGATTGATCACAAACAGAACGTGTTAAACTATTTGAATTTAATTTTGATAATAATGGAACAGGTAAATCACATGATAAACGTCTTCGTTTAGAAAAATTTTGTTCAACATTTAACGAAGAATTCGATGATGATAATGATGATGACGATGATTCTGTTGATATTGATGGTGAATGACCTTCACTTGATGCTCGTTTATGTTTAGTTGCTGGTTGAACAGGACGAAAAGCACTATGAGAACTTCCAAATTGTTGTTTTTGTCGATGATGATTTAGAAAAATACTTGCAGGAATTTGTATATGACTTTTAGGTAAATTATATATTGATGGTTTAATTTTTTGTTGTAATTGTGATTTATCATGACGAACATTTCTTATAAAAGCAAAATCACGTAGACGATTAACAGAATTATTTGTTGATATTTTTGAATTTAAATTTTCTTTTGAAGTATCTTTATTATTATTTCTATCAAATGTACCAAATGTATGACGTTTAGTTGAATCATTATTTATCATATCATTCATTGATATACCATTAAGAAGTGTATGTCGATGATTTCGATTTGAATGTATTTGTTTTTGATGTGGTTGACTTGGATTAATTGAATCGGGAATTTTAAGAAATGCTGAACGTCGTACAGTTGCATAATGTGGTGTTGAAAGAGGTTTCTTAAACGAGGAAAAAAAAACTTTCTTTTTTTTTTTTTGCTTCAATGGAGTGTTAATGAATAGAAAGAAAATGTGAAATAGATTTTTCTTTTGTCATTTTTAATCTATTCTAATTGTCTAATACAGTTCGCTATACTATAGGGAAATTAATTCTTTTTCTTTTTTTTTTGTTTGTTTGATTATTAAACATAAGTGTCATTAAACAAAAATGCTCTTGTCGTTTTCAATACTAAAAGGTATCCTTCATGCTTGAATCATTGTTTTGTTTCGAGAGGCAATAAAAGATATGAATGAAAAAAAAAAAGTATTTTAACCAAGTTCTTTTGTTGAGAAAAAAATTTGTTTACAATACTGAAAAGAATATTAGACTTTAATTTTAACAGATGGTGTGAAAATTATCAACTGAGTCAGAAGAAAATTTAAAGATATAGAATTAGAATGCAAAAAAGTTTGTGTATATTTTCGAATATATGTTTGGAATTTATAGGTTAAAAATTATGAATCAATCTTTGAAAATAAAGTCTAGACAAAAGAAATTGATTGTATATTATTTTCTTATTTTCATCATAAAGGCGTCTAATTGAGTTTATGAGAGAACCTTCTCAACCTGTAAATTACTTTTGGATTTAGTCTCTGTGCATAATGTAGATCTCAATGAAATATTACAAATCCCGAGGAGATCCAGGCCTTTCTTATAAAGTTATAATTGTTTTTATTGAAATTTTGCTCCTAGATAGGCCTAGTTGTTCTGATAATTAATTTCAGCTCAAAAGAATATTTTCTTCACGAGATATTGAATTTTCAAAAAATATGAGATTCTCAAATCTTTCTTAGAATATGAGTAAGTTTTTGGAATTTAATACCTCGTAAAGAGAACATTATTTTATGCTAAAATTTTCGAAATAAATAACCTTAGCTATGGGCAAAATTTTATTAAAACGACTATAATTTTGCAAGGAAGACTTTTATCCTCTCGAGGTTTATAAGACGTCATTAAGATCTACTTTATGCATAGAGTTGGGAATACTCCTTCGTTAATCTGACTGCGTCATCTTCTGAAATTTATTGGACCAGCACTTAGATAAAACACCTCCTCCAGAGGAATAATGTATACTTTCTATTTCAAAGCTGTCTTTTGTATAGCGTAATAGTCCTCTACAAAGTGAACTAGGAACTGAAAGTTTTGTAGAAATCCTTGAGAAAAAAATCGAACTGATTTTAGTACGTTTGGAAATCCAGAATTTTCGAAGATATTAAAATTAAAAGTCTTATTTTCCATAGACTTGTCAAAGAAAACACTCATAATTTCTAACTTACGAGTCTCGTATCAAAAAACTTAAGATTTGCTTCTTTGTTTTTTTTGTACTCAAACATACTTTTGATGTATTTATTATTGTATGTGTTGGTGGTTGTTCATTATCTGGTGTTGATTGTTGTACAAGAAAAAAAGGTGTTGATTCTGAATAACCTGAATCTTGTGTACTCGATGAATCAGTATCACGTGTTGGTATTATATTATTCGTAGCAGTTGTTGATGTTGTTACTGTCTCATTATTTATATTAATTGACGGTTGTTTATTTGTTGATGAAGGATAATTAATCGAACTAATTGTTAATCGACGATCTTTTGATGATGATAAATTTGATCGTGGTGGTCTTGGTAATGTATATGTATTACGTCTTTCACGTTCATCAAAAGAAATTTGTCCTATATATTGATTTGTATTATTATTATTGTTATTATTATTATTATTAATTATAGCTGAACTATGTGATAAATATCGATTTATTGGTTGTTTATATGAATGATGAAAATCTTTTTCATTTTTTGAGAATATTTTTGTTAAATTTAATTCATCATCTTTATTAAATGATGATGATGATGTTGATGATATTGATAAATTCTTTTTTGTTATCATTTGATTATCATATAATGAACATATTATACGTGGAATATAACCTGTTTTACCATTAGAATCTATACGTATATAAAGCCATGGTCCACGTGAAAATAATGCTGTAACAATTGTACCTAAGAAAGAAAAAATCGTTGATTAAAAGAAATAATTATCATTTTTCTCGATTGCATGTTAGATCAAACGAAAAAAAAAAGCCCTTTTTTTTTTAGGATATCTAAATTACTCTTTGTTATGTAATTTAGAATTTAATAGTTTGTATGATTCAATGAAATTAAGAGGAGAAGAAAAAAATAGTTGATGTATATATATATATATATAGATCAGAATAGATTTCTTTAACGTATATATGAAGAATGACCTTAAAATATATGAAAAGAATGAATGATTACTTTATGATTTATGTTTCTAATGAGAGTATAAGTATTGCATAAAGGAAATAAAAATGATTTTCTTGAAGAAATCAATTATATGTTTACAGAAATCAAAATACGAAAAAAAAACTAACAAACTATATCTTATTATAGGATATAAATTAGAATTTTTCCAAATTATCAGATCTTTTTTTCTCATATCAATATTATTTGTTAAAGAATGCATCATAATTAAATCCGTGATAATTATATACTTCAAAGATATACATGCTGATTCATTTATAGAAAAGATTTTTTGTTTTTAAATACTAATGTCTTAGAATATTCATATGATAGGATATTTCCTCTATTATATGACATACATTTGTTATTTCAATCTATCGTTCTAATGACAGTCAATATGTCAACTATGTCAGTTACATTCTGATGAGGATGTGCATGCATGAAACTTATTCACCGTAGAAATATTATTAGACTATTGAAAGAGCCTATAATACTTCTCAATCTTAGCCAAGTAGAAGATGTCTATCCTTCTTTTATAATTAGACCTTTAGCAAATATATCTATAATAGATCACCTGGAAAAATACCTAATCCGTTGGAGTGTCATTAAATATTACTAAGATGAATTGAGACATATTAGAATATTTTCTTAACGAATATAATTTATTCTTTCGATAATATTTATAATTAATCATTTGTTTTTTTTGTCTTACCTTTTATAACACCAACATGTGCTTGAGCAAATGGTTCAAAATTTTTTCGAACAATAATACGTATATTTGCTGGATTTGATTTTGAATGTCCATGTAATAAACTTTCAATTGATCCATGCCGAGTTATTGATGATATTGGCATTATTGTTGCAACAGCTGAATAACATGATGCATAAGATGATGTACGATTTAGAAGACTTTGTGACATATAACCAGAATCATAATCATTACGAATAATATCATTTGATGATGATGGTTGTGTTTTTGTTGTCGTTGTTATCGCTGTTGACTAAGAACAAGTAAAACATGATTTTTGATCAAAAAAAAATCAAAAAACTTATTCTTTTTTCTATGTCTATACACAGAATGTTTGCTTCGGATTACTCTTAGTCAATAATTAAGAAAGGTCTTATTCCTTTCTTTCTTTTTTCTTTGCTGTCCTACTATGTTTAAATGGATTGTCTTATTCTATTCATTGAAAGAAAAAAAATAAAAGAGTCTAAAATTAGAATGATTAGTCTGAAAAGAAAGAACAAGATCTTAGATCTTATCAGTTTTGGAAAAGCAGATAGGCGTGCAAATGTATATGTATATAGAATACTTATTACTTTTGTCATTTATTCTAGCCGTTTTCTTTCCTCGCTCTCTTTCTCTTCGCTTATGCGTGTTCGCTATGTAAATTCTTGATCATGAATAATTAAGCTTCCATAGTGCGAGACAAATGAGAACCAAAAAAAAAAGGAGATGCGCTTCGTCTGTCTCTTGTTTCTCGTCATTGTATAATATCCATTAAAAAATCGAGAATAACGGAGTGACAACAAACATTGAGAGTTAGAACAAAATGTGCCCTCGAGAATGATGTGCTGCATGCACATGAATGTGAGATTGAATAACGATAATCGTACATTATCACTAACAGAAAAAAGAACTGGAAACTCTACTTGAATTTGTTGACATTATTTAGATTATATTAAAATAAATGATTATTATTTTGCTATTTTTGATTTGACTTATATTTATCAAAACAAAAAAAAACAAAAATTCAAAGACAAAATATTCAAGGTCTCATATATATATGTATAAATTTCTTCGATACAGTTAGTTTATAGCTATTTTTGGATAATCTATCAAGTAATCATTATGAATTTGTTCAATCCCAATACACAATTAATTAGACTTACAAATAAAAGAAAAAAGAAAAAGAACGACAACGAATTCTCAATTGATTTTATCTGTTACCAACATAATTAAATATTATATGATAGTAATAGTAAAATTTGTCTAAACTAATGATGATTACATCATCTTATTTCCTATTAAATATTCTTTTAGATTCTAATCGTTCATATAGTGATGATTACAATTATATTACATAAAGAGAAAAAAAAAAGTCAATTTGTTCTCTCGACTTTTATAGAAGAATGACTACGTGCTAAGAATGTATGTTCTAATGATAGATGAATGAAGTGTCACTATATTGGTAACAACGACAATATGACGCAACCAAGGTTTGGAGTTTTTCTTTTTTTTCCTATACTTACTGCATCAACGCCTCCTTTTTTATTCGATGTTTGACGATGGTGATGATGATGATAATAATGACGAGGACGTAGTGATGTTGGTAAAAGATTGAACAATGAACGACAATGTTCATCAGTCTTGTTCAAAGTATGAGTACCTAATTTACGATATGACTGATGTTGATGATTTGTTTCCGTTCGTTGTGATGACATGTTTGGTAAAGGCCTTAGGTCAATGACAGAAGCAGTCATTGTGGCAGCAATCGATGACGTAGTTGATTCATCTTTATAAGCTAAACAATAATAGAAACATAGAATTTGTTTTTCTGTTTGAACTAATAAACGATTCCAAAAAAAAATATCGGATATCCGTCAATCTACTAGGTATTAATTTTGAATAGAACGTTCATTGAATCGCGTGATTTCATATTTGACATTATTAAATACACATTCCAACATGTTGATAGCAAAAAAAAGCGAAGAAGAAGAAGAAGAACAAGAACAAGTTCAAAGATTTTTGTCTACTAACAAAAAAAAGCTAGTCAAATAAATTTCCTCTCGATATAAATATGAACATTTCCTGAAGCTAATATTGACCATGCTTTTATATATATTGAAAAATCAATGCCCGTGTGTATACATCTCATCTTTTCTTCTCTAAACAAACTATTCAATAGAAGAATATAGAGCAAACGTACTGCTTATCTTTTTTTTCTCATGCTTGTCTCATTTATCGTATCTATCTGATATTATTTCAGACGTCTATCCGTCGCCAGTATTCAATCGTATGTGATCTTCACATAGAAAACACATGTAATTAATATGATGTAGCAATGCCAGATGCATAGATATGCATTGTTTGTATCTATTATTGAAATAATAATAAAAAAAATTAAAAAAAAAACTTACCAGTATGCTTACAAATAATTTCTTTTATTTTTTTCCACATTGTCAAAAATAAATCTGGAACACTCAAATCAATCAATCAATCAACCAGATCGTAGTTGTTTTCTTATCATTATGATAAAGATAATATAGACAACATCTATAATCTATAACATGTGAAAATGTTTATTGAAAATAATACGACATGATATACTGTTGTCGTCATTCAAATGTGTGTTCATACGACTGTGTATGGGTGTGTGTGTGTGCCTACTATACACACATATGATTAGAGTTAAACACAAAAGCGAATGAGAACGAGAAAGAAGAAAGAGAGATGGTAGCAAAGGGAGGGGAAAGAAGCGATTTTCATTTTCCAGCATTGAAGAGGGAAAATGGCTGGTGGAGATGAAGACTCGGGAAGAAACACTAACGCACGCTGTCGGGAACAAAAAACAGGAGAGAATGACGACAGAAAGAAAAATCTATATATATATAATATGTAAGCGAATTTTTTTACCATCATACAATGTCAATCTGTCTAAAGATTAGACGATCGAGAATAACTCAATAGAGATCCGTCGCATGATAAGAATACAAAAAAAGAAGAAAAAAAAAAAAAGAGAAGTACAATAAAATAAAAACGATCGAAATCTAGATGATAAATATTGTCGAAGTTCTTCATTTACTTTTTTGTCACTATCTATACTTTTATTGAATAACATCATGATAAATATATATATAGATGAGAATAAAAATGAAACAGAGAGATAGATTGCATGCTAACTAAAAAACAAAACAAAAAAAAAAAGAAGAATGAGAGCGCTATACAGATGATACTCTTCTTTTGTTTCTATTATTCTCATTGAAGCCACTCATCAAGTATTCATCATTAGTTTGATGATAGGTAACCACGTCCGGTCATGTAACTCTCGACATCAAATTTTATATTCATGTTAAATTGAAAAATTTTTTTTTCTTGTATATAAAATCTTCTAGACTATACAATATCTTGTATTTTGTAGTTATCGAAATGTTTGTTAAACGATTACATGAAGGATACCATATGTTTCACATACTATATGTTTATATGAATGTTAAAATCAAGGAAAGAATGTAGTTACCGATGTCAACTGATGATAGAAAAGACATTTGTCAATAGAAAGAATAGTAAAAAAAAACACAATTTATGCAATATAAATATGATCGTTCATATAAAGGTACCTGTTTATGTACATGCATTCAATTTCCGGTCAGTTCTTTCCTTTTTTTTCCTCTTCTTCTTCTTCTGTTCGTTTGTTCATCTGAAAGTAACACATACATACCTTGTCGTTGTTATGACGTGTATGTATTCAAATGCGAAGAAAGAAAAAGAATTTGTTCGTTGAAAGTATAATAACCTTATATATATATATATAAGCGGAAAAAAAAATGACCGAAGTGCTCTTCTGTATTCGAAACTCAAAGGCAAAAGAACAAAGAAATAGCCATTGGTCATAAAACTAGGATACATAGTAAATTCTTTGTTCATTGACAAAATATATTATTAAATAGTAAGAAGAAAAAAAAAAGATCTTCTCATTTCTATAAACGTATTGATAGATTAGGTTGGGGTTTTTTTTTTTCTTATACAAGTATCTTAAGTTCGCTATTACTTCTGATTTAAATCATTGTAGAAAAAAGAAAAAAAAAAAAACATCATCTGATCAATGTCTATAATTTGAAAAGAAAGATGAACAGCATGTGTCGATTTAATATTGACGCCAACTGTGCATATTATATGTAGATATCAAATGAATGAAACGAGCAAACATCGATAATCACTCGTCTTTTTTTCGAACACACCATGCGGTCAAATTACTGTATCAAACATGCATACTTTCAATCACATATATATATATATAGATTTGCTTTTAAGTCTATTGAATATCGTATATGAATTGTTTTATTTCAATATGCTATTGAAGCCGAAGTAAAACTAAGCGAATGCTTTTAACATTTTTTTGTTTTGAAATGTTGAATGAGTATTGCAAGTTGTTTAATACTAAAGTATTTCAATAAAATAATAATGAATATTGTTACAAACTAATAACAGAAAGTGATTATGATTTTGTTACCATATATATATCTATACGCTTCTGGTTGTGTTTTTTAAAATGAAAAAAAAGAGTAAATTTTTTATTTTAATAAATGAAAAACATGAAAATTAACTTGTATTCAAATTATATAACATTTGTTACTAAACTAAATATAGCCAATTTATCTCTAATAACATTTTTTATTTTATGATTCTTTTTACAATGTTGATTTTTTTGCGTATTGATTTATGGTATTGTTTTGTTTTTAATAATATCATCAATAAAACTTTGATAAAATAATCGAAAATTCTATAAAAGGAAAAAAAATATTTTGTAAAAAATTTCATTTATATATATATATATCTATTTTTAGTCGATGTGATATCTATTGGGAATTGATTATTTATACATTCTTATTCTTTTGTTTTTTTTTTCTTCGATACGGTTTGTTTGAATATCAATAGAAAAAACTAATCTAATTTTCAAAACTATTCAATTTTTGAATAGAAATTTAAAATAATTTCATTGTATAGATTTATTGCCTATATAATCTTGTTAACTAATATAGAAATATCGAACTTAAATTATTACATAACTCTTTTTTTTGTTTTGTTTTGTTTACAAGAGATATTTTAAACTATTGTATAGTTTGTCATTGAAAATATTATTGTTTATTCGTGTCTATAGTAGAGTCCATCAATTTGGTCCTGGATCCGACGAGTTCTTCTATATTAACATAAAATTCATCTCTTTGTCTAGGCGTGTATACAATATTAAGCAAGAAAAATGCAATCATGCAAAGAATAAAAATTTATATTGTGCGTGCACATTTCATATGATAAATAATAAAATATAATATTATTTCTTTGCAATCGAAATCAAGATATATTTCTATATATCAAATCAAATACTTCTGAACATGATAATATTTTTCTTTTCATTAATTCAAAAAAACAAAAGAAATGTGTTATTACAAACTTTCATGTTTTGTCATCAAAATATATATATATATATATGTATATTTGATGATTACTGATCACTTACTTTTTGATAAGTTTTAATAAGCAATTATTTTTGACAATATGCAGATCAAGACATCTGTTATATTTTTACACATTATATTCATTGAAATGAAACAAAAGAAGAAATGTGTCAAAAGAAATGACAACATACATATCATATACGTGGATAAAAATAATTGCTTATGAACATTTACTATAAATATATAAGAAAAGTTTAATTTATCCAATCTAAATTTTTTGCTCAATATTTATTTCTATATATATATATATATATATTGATGATCATTAAAATAATTATATTCAATGATGAAGTAAAAATATTAGTATTCCATTTATATTTGACATAATCTGATCATTGGGCCTGAAATTATGTATATGGTTGAATGAATAAAATTGTTATTTCTACCATTAGGTACTTAAGTTGAATTAATAAATGTTAGAAAACAAATATTTACGAAATATAAATGAAAAATAAAATTACAAAATGTTATTGTTATTAGACACTTATGAAAATGAGAGAGCTAAGAAAACAGTGTGATCATGCCGATGTTTAACGTACTCTAGTTTTGCATAATAGAAATAGTGAATCATGTATTTTAATTGAGAAAAAAAAAGTTCGAAAATGATTTGTTTCTCGATCGAATGATGATAAAAATACGGTTATTAATCGGCTTAATATTATTGAAGTTTATCCGAAATTGAATGAACTATTTTATGTTAATGTCATTTTTGAATAATAAAAGAATAGAATCGTGAACGTATTGCAGATTTACTTAAATCTTTACATAAAAAGAAATTTTTTCATTTTGATTTTTGAAATATATATTTTTATCTCCAATAGTTATAGATCAAATAGTAAAGAAAAACCTTGATTGCAATATAATCTTCCAAGACCTTGTTATTGAATACTCAACCACAAAAAAAAAAAAAAGAAAAAAATATATTCCCATTGGATTGGTAATACAATATATGAGGCAATAACTGATTCAATTATTGTAATGATTACATTCGTTGATGATCAAGATCGGATTTCGATTTATGTTAAAGTTTCATACTAATTTTACTAAAAGAAGAATAACTGTTTTAAATACATTCAACATAGTACTAATTGTTAAAGTTATGATCTTAGAATGATTCACAATCATCATTTCTGATTATACAAAAACGTTTAATACAAATATATAACTTCAACTGCTCATAAATTTCTTAGTTTTTCTTTTCCATTTGATATCAAATGTTGCACTGGCAAGCCAGTATTCATCATCGTAATATGTTTGTGATCATGATTGATCATTTTGTAATAAGTAACTTGTGGCACGGGACTCCTTTCTCGTTGTGTTTTTATGTTCTTCATCGTTAACATTGGTATGTGTGTAAAGATAAAACAGATGTCATGTTCTGACGAATGATTCAACAATTGTTTATTACCAAATGATCAACCCTAATCACAAATATGTTGCAATGATGAACACTGGCTTGCCAGAGGAACATTTTTCTAAAATAATGATTTATAAGTTTGTTAGATTATAGAAACAGTTGTTTTTTATTTATCTTTGGTAAAAAGTAATTTGTCGATTACAAAACATTTCTTATCATCGGTTATTTCATTTGATTGATTAGAATCACTGTTTGATTGATGAGTATTTGTTAATACAATATTATTGGCAACATGAATTAACATTTTCATTCTATCATCTACAATATGTTCTAAAGTATCCAAACGTCTATAGAAAGAAAAAGAAAAAGCAATGAAAAATTATATGTGTATAAAATCAAGTGTTGATATTTTTACATTTGTAAAAGTTCTAATTCAGCATCGACATCTGCCATACTTCGTACTGGATTATTTTCATATTTCTCTAATGGACTATTGAGATAAAATAAAATTTTGTTTATATCATATTTCCAAGAAGTTTTTTTTTTTTGCTTTTACCTAATTTTTGTTGATGGTAAATTTGTTTCTTTTATTGGTAATGAATTCTTTGATTCTTTTATTTTTTGAGAATCAACTGTAGTTGGTTTAATATTTGTCGATATTGCAACAATTGTTGAAAAGGCACTTGTTAATGTTGCTAAAAAAAAAAAACATTCATTGAAAAATTATATTTAAATTTCATATATGTATATTAACAACCTTGAGCTAAAGGTATCAAAGATGTTAATGTTTCGTCATGTTCAAAATAAAGATCATCCAGTGATGTTTGTATTTGTTCAGGTGATAATTCAACAATAGTTGTCATTTGTCGTCCTGTACCAGAATCAGTACTCATATGAATACCACGATGAGATCGTGAATTACACAAATGATTTGCTTCTAGAAATAAAATCTCATTTTATGATTTTTTTTGTCTTTTATAAATTTACCATCGTCTCGTGAATAAAATATACTTAATTGTTCTTTGGTTTGTAATTTTGGATTACGTTCTTTAATAAGTATTTGAATATCATTATCTAATTTATAAAATGGTTTTGATTCATTTAATTCACACTAAAAGAAAAAGCAAAATCAAAAAAAGAAATTTTAATTATTCGACTAGAAAAGTTTTATTTTTTACTTGTCGAAGATCAAATGTTACATAAAATCGTTCTATAAATGATTTAGCAAAATCAGGATAAAGTTTTAAAACATGAAGTAAATCATCACGATGAATTTTATTTAATGTACAATAAGTTAAACCTTTATTCCAAAACAAAAATTTTTCAAATAAGATAATTTTGTTGAAAAAAAAAAAGTCATACCTCTAGCAACACATCTTGATTTTCCTGGTGTTATTGTATTACATGGATTTTCACCAAGAATATCATTACGACCAAGTATAGCTTGTAATTCATTATTTTGTAAGATTTCCATTTGACCACCACGAATAAAATAAATTGAATAGAGAACATCACCTAAACACACAATAGACAATTTAGTAATTTAAATCTAGTTGGCTGTCTATGATAATATAAATATTAAAAAAATACTAAATCGACGAGCATTATAAATAGAGATATCGGTAAGATGGCTGCGGTCCCAAAGGGACAAGGATTAACACGTTTGAGAGCGATATCTTTTATGTTCTTCGTGTAAGGCTTACATCAAATGTTATATTCTCACAACTCATATGTTCTAAAAGTAGAGAGCTGCGGGTCCAAAGTTTTATATCTTTTTGTCGGGTTCGGGTCCATAATTTTATTTTTTGTTGGATCCGATTACACGCTTTTTGTGAACCCGCTGTTCCCCAGCTAAGAAATATAGCAATACGATATAACTGCCTGTTGAGTTTTTTTCTGAGAATAACGAATAAATAGCTAAAACGTTGATCCTTCACTTGTTCATGTACACGAAGAGATCCAGGTATTGATGGAAAAAATCTCGGGTTTGGATCCGGTCCTGGATCCGAGTCCACCAAAACGTGGACTCGCAGCTACCTATCTAAAAGTTTATGTGAAAATTATTGAGTAATGATCACTTTAATATTTGCTGTTATAATTTCGATAGTAGTCTTAATCCTTTTTTTTTTCCGTAAACAATAGAATTGTCGAACACATAAATGTGCAGAATAGACGAAGTATCACTGAATTTAAAAAAGCAATGAATCTTCAAGAGAGAGGATATTAGAAGGTTATTGCGAGTTGTGCAAAATGTCTCGAGTACAAAAAAAATAGATTGGTCCCTTCATGACTAGTTGTTAGGAATGACAGTGAATCTTGATGTCGAATACAACAGATTGCCTGTGAATGGGAAGAATTAGCAGAAGTTAATTTCATCTCATTTCTGAGAACGTTTTTGTGAAACACGATCTAAAAGAAGTGTTCAAGTATATAGAAAGAATCTGAAAAAAAAAACATTTGAATAGTTCCAAAGGTTCTCTATCAAGATTGGTGACTGAAACACTCCAACAAAACCGATGATGTCTGAAAAACCAGTTCTCTGGCTTCCATTTGAAATTTTTTTAAAAGTGATTTTATTTGACAAGAGATGTCTCAATTTTCTTCATCGAACTTCATTCAATCTATAGAAGTCTCCAAAGTACTGAGATTTTTCATAAAAACTAAAAACAAAAATGCTTCTTGGATTTTCTGTAAATTGAAATGTAGTTCGATGAAAGAATTCGAGACATTTCATTTTGCTCAATCAAATAAAATCATTTTCAAAAAGCTTCAAATCGATATCAGAAAATTGATTTTCCAAGCATCCTCATCCAAGAAATTTTATTGCAGTTTTTAGGTCTATCAATCTTGATAGAGAATCCTTTTAGCTATTCAAATATTTTTTCTAGATCCTTCTTAATTATTATCATCGAGAAGAAAACTCAAAAATAAACTTATATCCATTACTATTTAGGACACATCAAAAGTGGTGACGATTCTATCTCAATTTCGTATAGAAAAGTTGAGGAAATTTTCTTTTTATATATAGACTGATAGTAAAAACAAAGTTCTACATTTCTACACTATTTTATCATTATTCATGTAATATCATAATAATAAAATTTCTATTAGATTTGTTTAGCTATGATATGTAATGATAACATATTAGTCCATATTGTCTTCAATGTGTATTCATGTCTTGACCTTCTCTTTATTTTTGAGGATAATGGTTTTATGAATTCTTTGAATAAATAAGAGTATAAAAACATTTGATAAATGGATTCAACGAATGCAATTGTATGTGAATAACCATCAAGGCAATTATTTCGAATATTTTATGAAATAAAAACTTCTTGAATTTGTTTCTCTATTTCTTTTTTCTTCTATCACCATGGTTAAGCATTCAAACAGACAAGAAAAGAGAAGAGAAGATCAAGATAAGAATACACATCGAAGACAATATCGACTCATATTATCGTTATATATCTATAGCTAACTAAGTAAAATGAAAATTTCCTCAAGCCATCCGTAAGAAATTGAGATAGGATCGCCACAACTTTTGGTATGCCCTAAGTGTATATGATTAGCAACATTATATTTCCAGGTCATCTCATATTGTAATAACAAAATATTTTAATCTTTTTCTTGACACACACACACACACACATATGTCATATATTATTCATTTTGACATGTCATTATAATGAAAGATGATTTTTTTTGCTTCTTTTTTGTAACTAGATAAATACAGAAAAAAAAATATCTGAATCCTTTTCTCACCATATCCATAAGTTTATAAATGCTGTTTTAGTTAAAATAAATAAATAAATACAAAATATTTCTTAAGAAAATCTATAGATAAACATACAAAAATTCACTGCTTTTAAATAATTATATACATTACCTTGATGAATAAGTGTATCACCTGGAGGAACATGTGTTGATTTAAAAAGAAGAGCTAATGTTCGAAGAGTAGCTTCAAAAGAAATTTTTGTTATCGAAAACAAAAAAAAAAAAAAGTTTTATTTTTTCTATTTACTTTCATTAGCATATTTAAAAACTGAACAATTATTTAATAATTCACGATTAAGATGTAAACATATATCAGCTTGAATACATTCTGGAAATGTTTTAAGTATACTATTCATATCAATACCTTTTGTATTTTTCCATTCATGTTCAAATGAATCTTGCATTCGTTTAGCAAGTTGTTTACATATACGATGATGTTTTATAAAATCATCAATACTTTGTTTCATTTCTTTTAATTCTTCAGCACCTTGATATAATTTAATAATAATTGTTGTTACACTTCCAAGAATAGATGCACTTAAAAATGCTATTCAATAAAAATAAAAAATAACGCAAATATTTTTCTATCAATCTTCTTACATCCAGCTAACATTGATAGAATAGAAAAAAGTTTTTCACCATTTGTATTCTATTAAAAATTAAAGATAATTTAATCGATAAAAAAAAAAAAAAAAAACATAAAATCAAAAGAATGTATTCTAACCGCTGCAACATTTCCAAAACCAACTGATGTAAGTGATGTCATAGCAAAGAAAAGTGCAGTTAAATATTTTGATTTTAAATCTGGTCCACTTAATGTATCATTTACAACTAAAATTTATTCAAAATAAATAATTTGTTTTTGTTTTTATTTAAATACAAAAGAAAAAAACATACGATAAGGCATTTTATATTTTTCAGCAAGATGATCAAGCCATGAATATTTAATTTGTAAATTTGGTCTTTCAAGTATAGCAATAAAATGAAATATACAAGCAAGCCAATGTGCAGCAATAGCAAAAAGAAGCATAAGAAAAAATAAAGCAGCTGATCGATATTCAGTTTTTTGAAAATTTCGAATGAATGCAACAAGTCTTAAAAGTCGTGCTAATTTAAAACAATTTGCTAAACGCATACTCTTTATAGAAAAAAAGAAATTTCAAAAAAATCTTAAATCTTTTATTTTTCATACCGAATGACTTCCATTACCATAGAAAAGTATATCCCATGGTAAAGCACCGAGTATATCAATAGCAAAACGTCTCCATGAATCAATAACAAAATGTTTAGCAATTAATATTGAACTTGTTATTACTTCATTTGTTTCTTTTAAAACAAATGTTGTTCTATAATGAAAAATTAATTGATTATTTATAAAGAAAAAAAAAAACAAATAAGTCAATAATTCTTTCGATTACCGAAAACTAATTAAAATATCAAAAACAAACATCATATCAACAAGTACATCAACAATAATTAATACATGAATACTTGTTCTTTCACGATTAAATTGTCTTGTTGATGGTAATGCATTTAAATTTGTTCGTTTTTGATCATCATCCGATAGAAATGATATTGTATAAGGTGTTATTATACCAGTATATAAAACGAGTAAAAAAATTACCCAATCCCATCTAATAATAATAATAATATATGAGAATTATTTTTCAAAAAAAAAAAATCATACACAGCTTTAAATGGTGAATAATGAAGAATAATAAATTTTTGACCAAGTCGACGTGAACTAGCTGTTATACCTGTTCTATTTCCTTGTAAACTTAATCCGGATGTTGCACTTGATGTATCACTACTTTCTTTTGATGTTGCCTAAAATATAATTTATCATTTTACAAAAAAAAAAAAAAAAGAATAAATAATTAAATATTCAATTACGGAAATACGTTCTCGATCGATTCTAAAATGAAGTCGAGTTTCAGCTGAAGCAAATGAAGAAAGTCGTGATACTCGTCGCATTTGAAATAATTGTTCATTTTATGAGATTTTTTCTTTGTTTTATATGGTAAGCAACTCATTTCTCTCTCTCTCTCTCTCTCTCTTTTTTTTGAAGAAGAAGAAAATCGGAAAAAGCCACGAACCTTATTTAATGGTTCAAAGCGCCACAAAATTGATGACTTCTATATCAAGAGAAGAAAAATATACTTATTTATATGCAATTTTTCAAGCGTATTATTTCGATTTCTTTTTTTTTTTTTTTTGGTCATAAATAGATAGTCCTTATAATGACATCTCATTTAATTATTTCCGTCTTGTCAGAACTAAAGTGAATTTAATTTGTTTATGATTAGTGGTATGCTTTTTACATACAGAACAATATTGATATGTATATATGTGACGTACTTTTTCCATTGGGATTTCCCATGGTTGTTGAATATCTTCTTTTTTGATTTCACTAATACTATTCATTGTTTTTATAACACGCATTAATTTTTGTGTACGAAGAACCTATTGTAATATTAGAAAACAAAAAAAAAAAAATAAAGATTTTCAATTATTTTAATATACCACTTCATGAAATGATGATCGTTTATAAAAATGATCAGAAAGTTCATTCATATTTGACTCGGAAACAGTAAGAGATGCTTGCATCTTGACAAAAAAAAGAAAATCTATTGTAAGTATGAAAGTATGAGAAGAAAATAATGTAAACTTTTTTCTTTGCTAAAAGAATTTTATTTACAATTGATTGCACTTATTTTTACTAAGTTTGCATTTCCGCTGTTTGCTACATCTGTCGTAACTCTTTTCTATTATGCAATCCTAACATGCGTAAAAGTATCCGATTTGTTCAATTTATGCCATAATATCCTTGAATCGACTTGGATAATTAAAATATGTAGAGAAATAATCTGCTTAAATATAAAATATGGAATATTGAAAATAATTCTATAATATAAAGATTGATCTTTCGTGTGATATAAAATAATTTTTCTGAATAATTTCTATTTTCCGAAAGAAACTAGAATAAACCGAACTTGCCGATACAGGTCCAAGTGAACTCCGGTTATCTCGGTCGATGTCCGAAAATCTGCTTGAAAGAGTTTAGTCCGGCTTTTAAAATCAAAGAGAACATATATACTAAACTTTGACCGTAGTCAAAAATGCTAAGAAGTGATAAATTGACAGGCCAACACAAGTTTCTCTCATTGAAGTTTCATTTTCTGATTGATTATGTAAAATGTGATTGACTTCTTTTATGTTTGCTAAATAACAATATTTCTCATCATGAGTTATTCATAATAGATATTTCGAAAGAATAAAGCTAATTAAAAGATAATTCCTAGGAGATCTATGTCGGATGTTTCTACAAATATACACTTTTATCAATAGTGTTAAATGACTGCCACTAGACTAATCAATTTAACACATTTTTTTTTCATCTATGCTTATATAAAGTAACAGAAGAACTAAAATAGATAGCATTGATGTGGCATTCTTTAATTATATGAATGGTGTTACTCTGACAGGCCGATGTTGCTAATGGCTTGCATATTTTCATCATTGCAACATGTGTTTGATCATACTTGATAAGTTGTAATAAGCGACTTGAGTGAAGAGTAGTATATCGTATACGAGAATTCGATCGTACCGATGTAGGTAGAAAGAAAAGAGGAACGTTTGGAGATTTAGCAGATGTCGTGGTGTGTATAGTCTTGAGAAAAGTTGCTGAATACAGTCAAAAACCTAGTGTTTCGACCGAAATCTCACCTGTTTCGTGCTGACACCCTTAAAACTATCACCATTCGATAGAGAATCGAATTTTGAATCCATCACATGTCCAGAAACGCATGTCAGCAAGAAAAACTCAAAGCTGCTGATAAATTTCATCAAACGCTGAATCAGGACCTGAAATTGAATTAGGTTCAACTGACAACAGCTGTGACTGTGATGATGTTTCTGCTGAAGATTCCTCGCAATGAGCATTTTTCCTATTTTAGAGTGAACCTTGAGCAACAGAGAACTTTTACTCAAAAGGAAATGATGTTTAGTCCTAGTAACAGTAGTTGTACATTGATATTCCTACGAATATTGTAAGGCGATACTCCTATGAACTCTTTTTTTGGTGAAGACTTGGTAAAAAACGATTATAGTCTATCTGTTTATTCTATTCTTCGAGATTACAAAGTCAAACTATTGACGATCGTTAAATTTTCCTGTAAAGTAAGCAATCATTTACTTGACAACCGTCGATATCGATTGAGATAAGAACAAATGTCGGAAAAATTGTTCTGTCATCGAGAATTGATATGATTCTATCAAACTGTGCACTTGGTTTTTCTCTCTTAAACGTTGAAATGATTATGCTCTTCACTCATATACATACATAATTAACATAAGATGCAAAAGATATTGAATCTGTTGAATAATTTCATAGAAGGTATAAAACGAATCGAATAAATGAAGTTTTATGTATTTGTTTATATCTTTTTTCTTTTTATACACTTGAGAATATTTCGCCGAACTTTCTTCTTTTATAGCAACATTTATTTTGAACTTTGAAGATGATCCTACGCTTAATCTTAAGGAAACATTGTATTTAAAACAACTTCATTAATGAAAAGAAACATCAGCTAAATTAAAACTAAATTTTTTTTTTCAAATAAAAATAATTCATTATGCTTATTTATAATCTTAAACATATAAATATACTAATTTGTTCATTAAATGAGTCATTTGTGAAGTATAATAGAAGTCTTTGTCGTTTAACATTTCGACTATTATTATAAAGAATCAACTAAAATCTACTGTAATCAATGAACATCGAATCAGTACTGATTATATCAGTATTTCGATTACTTTCAATGTATTTGATTTTTGTTGAATAAAGCTACATTTATCAAAATATTCCTTTCTAAGAAAAGAAATAAATAATTTGAAGACTATGCTTCAATATTGAAAGCAAATTTTTTCATGTTCCTTTTAAATGAAAGGAAACAAACAATCACTAATTTTTGTTCTTTTGGAATTAACAAAAAAAAAAAACTGAGACTTTTCTGTTTGATGCAAAGAAACTCAGATTGAAAATGTACTGTATACAAATGTATGATTGATTTTACTTTAAAATTCTACATTAAGAGGATGTGGTATATTATTTGAAGAAAAGAATTTTACGTCTTATGTCAAATTCTTAGTTGTTCTATTTTGCCGAAGTATGTAATGTAGATAATAGACAATGTTGATTCAAGTAACAAACGTCTAATATTTCTGGATTTCTTTTATCGTATTCGAAACCAAGTCAGTTAAAAGTTGGAATAGCTGAAACTCTATTTGTCATCAAAATATAGACACTTAACAATTTGATGAAAAGCTACATTGTTTTTTTTTGAAGTAAAAAAAATATCCATTGACAATACTAAGCAAACATTTTTTCTCTTGCCTTTCTTTCACATAATATATGAAAAATCGATAGAATTTACTCTCGGATTTTTCTTTCACTTGTTCTAGTTAAGAGAAAACAAAGATATTAGACTGTTATCTCAATTTTCCTTTGAGTTTATACGGATTGCCGATAGAGATCAGCCATAAATGTAGGCCTCGCATGTGTTGTTCAACAGTACGACAAGGTCGAAGTAATCACACAGGGCGTGACAAGTCTTGTCGACAGTCTGCTCGAGTCATATAATCACTGTTTGGTGCACAACCTCATCGATGATTCAATACTTGACAAAATTCTCTACAATGTCTCTTCTTTGGAAATGACAGAAATCTACGGCAAAGAATGCACTTACTTCGAACGGATCTCTCATCATTCACTTAGGTGAAGGATCGTCGTATAATGCAGCATATGGACATGAATTTGCTATGCTCGAAGTCATGGATTACTTGGTTTCGTCTGGTCGTCACATAATAATATGAAGCTTTATGATCCGACAGCGAATATAGAAGCTGTAAAAAACGGTGGAGTGATTACAACACTTGTACCTGATCGGAATTCAACAGATAGTGATGGTTCCCGTTTCGAATTAAATTTTGCTGCAATGCAGAATGCTGGTCTGTTCATTTATTTGAACAAATGTTTGGATTCATTACAGAAAGAATTTCTGGCTGATAGTTCATGTTCAATCTAATGCATATGAATCAGTCAAAATGAAATACATTTCGGACAATCGTTCATTCAACACTCGAAGATATGAGTTACATGAATTTCGGCCCAAGGAATTTTCGTCCCGGACTTTCGGCCCGGAAAATTTTTTTTTTCATATTGAAATCGAATCACCCTCAGTCTAATATTTATTTTGTATCAGGCCGAAAGTCCGGGACGAAAATTCCTTGGGCCGAAATTCTGGTCTCCCGAAGATATTGCATTGGTGATGGTTGTTAGCAAATTTGCGTATAGTGATCCTGTGATAATGAAACAACTGATAGAAACAGACGGCGATACCTGAATTAATTGAAATATGTGATATATAGAAAAGTATTTCCTTCGTAGAAGAATTCAGCAGAAAACATATATTCTATCAGATTGAAGAAATACTTAGCGCTGAACTTCACCGTCAGGAGTCAAACACTAGCTCCATTATCGGACTGTGAAACTTAAATTGATGTAAGTATGCGCTGTTAAAATTGACACCATCTAGAAGTTTTATGTCTAGAGCCAGAATAAAAGAATTGTAGCTTCTTGGAAAATAGAATATAAACCTATTCAGTCTAGTATTTTCTTATTGATTAAAACGAACTGCTTTCACACAACTCTATGTATTCTGTCAAGTCATTGAACAATGTCTTTCGAATGATTTTTTGCTTCAACAAGTCGGTATCATTTTAATCTGTGGCGAATATTTTAACATGTTACTCGTTGTATTAATGCAAATAGTTATTCACAATAATAAACTAACATCTTTCATTATTTTTGTGTAATTTAGACAGTCGAAAAGATCATGAGGTGCTGTGCAATATGAACACGAATATATTTGACCGTAAATAAAATCAACGATTTCGTCGTATTTTCTACTATTTCAGTCGATTATATGAGTTCATTCAATTTCAATGATTGTATTCATGTACAAATAGAATTGTCTGAAATAATTTCAGATTAAATCACAGAAAGAACAGAATAGTGCATGAGATGTTCGAGAACAATCACAAAAATTAAAAAAAAAAACAATACACATTATTGAACATTGTTTGAATCGAGAACGAATAGTTCGGAACATACCGAAAGATATTATCTACATCGATACGAACCTGAAAACTGTGATGCGCATTCGAAAAGTTCGAATAGAAAAACACAATTAGCTCTTATCAATGATCTACATGAGCTTCGAAGATATTGCCGAAGGTAAGTTTTTCTATTATAGCGATCTTTCTCGAAAAAGTTTTGTTTAAACTGATTTACGAAAGATCCCTATATAAAAATCGAAAGAGATGCTATATTGAAGATAAGAAAAATGATAGCACATTAAGTTAGTAAAACTTCTATCTTACGAAAAATGTCATTTTTTGTTTAAGGAAAACCAGACTATTTAAATGCAGGAATGAAAATATTGATTTGAAACTAAATTAAATGAGAGCAAAACAAAGATTTGAAAAGACACGATAAAATCGAATGAATCTAAAAAAATTCCACAAAGATCTTGAATTGAAAATCTACGAAAAAGTCGAGTCTGTATGTTCTCCTTAGCTTGATATGAATTTCATTGACATTGTTCTTCTAAATTCGTCTAGTTCCAATCGTTTTATCAATTCTATTTGAGAGATTTAGTGATAAATTATTTACGTTTATTTATTTTTATCGTACATTCTCTATATCGAATATGACGTTAAACATAAATATAAAAACACAACGAGCATTTTTCACTCACATCTGTACGTCATTGGCCTATGCTCGTTTTTGTATCATTTTCTATTAAGCTAGTAATTAAACACACATGGAGATTATAAACAATCACATAGAGTCATGATAATGAATGATCAAAATATAAAGTCATTAAAATGCAATTTTATTGGTCTAAAAATATCCTATTTATTGATATGATGCATCTTGAATAACGCTATATCTTTACCTATGTGATGAGTAATCATTTATCAAGAATGAATAATAATAATAACAACAGACTCATTCATTAGTCAAAAAACTATAGAACAGATTGAAAGACAATGTGATTCAGTGAAGCAAGGTATAGTAGTGTAAAAAAATATTGTTTCTGATATTTAGCAAGAATCTCTTTCGAAAAGTCACGAATTTTTGAACTCTTTCATTCACAATGTATGCACAAAACAAATTCCAAAAATATAAAAATTACACGTTGACTCCTGAGTTTTTCGAACTGATAAATCTAAAACACTTCATTAGAATTAATATATGATCAGCTAGCTTAGAATTGATAGATCAGTTTTTGGGCTTTAATGGAGACAGATGAGCATATGGATGTGAAATGTAGTGTAAAGAACTCATTATTATAGGACCGAGACAGAAAATCTAACAGAAACTATTATGAGTATTCTGGAATTTATCACACGATTTGAAAATTTCACTCTATCAATTGTTGAATACTTCTATACTTGTAAGCTAATGAAAGCATAGCTATAATACAAAAAAAATAGAAGTCTACGTTCAAATTTTTGACTTGCAAAACAAAGTAGAACCCTACGAAACTTTCATTCTGTGGGAGTTTACTTTTCCATTTGTCGTTGTATTTTGTTTCACATTTTTCTACTTTCTCTGCTTCATTGACAACATGTCTTTAAATTCTTTATCAACAGTTAAGTGATAATTGTTATCATCAACATTGTTATTTGAGAAATCTAACGTGATTCTTAGATTTACTGTAATCTTTTCTCAAATATTTTACAAAACAATGATACCGCTTTCTCCACTATCATATTTAGATCGTCAAACAAGTATCGTTGATTCTCTGATCAAGTTGTTCATGAAGAAGATAAAGTAAAAAATGAACACGATTTCTCACTACTTTAATCTCGCTACGTTATCGTTCTACCTCTTTCGATCTTAACTAATAGAAGTATCAAATCTTCTTCTTCGACTTCCATCTTCTCTCTTCATATATCTTCACTCTTCCCTTCAGCATGATACTGACCATTGCTAATCATTCTGCTATGATTATATAGTCAATTTTCAATAAACAAAATGATGAGAAGAAATTTCGTTGAATACACTCTTCATTTTCTTTATTGTTTTAGTTTCTGTCGATATCATGCGTTCAAGAGAGGAGTTTTGCGAGGAATATCGGAAACGTATAAAATTAGTGTTTTCTTTAAATTGTATGTCGCTCACATATAACTGTGTCATTGCTCTGATTTATGTGAGCGTTCTTCTTACTACATATTGACGATAGTTTGTATCATTTTCTACCATATATTTATTCTCACATGCATTTTAGATGCAGATTCTACTATATCTATTCGGTTTAATTTCGTTTTATACGATTGTCAGTAGTGACGATACTATCATCGTTTATCCAACATCTGACAATCAATTAAAATTACAACAGATAATTAACTTTGCGGTCGATCATACAATAATATTGATTAAACCCGGTATTTATACAGAATCACTCATTATTGAAGAGAAATTCATTTCTATAATTGCTCAAAATTCATATCAAGTGGTTAAATTTCAACCGTTGCCAAATAATATTGCTATTTTATATCGAAATAATGGTGGTGGTCAAGTCAAAGGTATAGTTTTTACGGGAAAAAATGCAACTGGTATTAGTGGTTCTCGTAATGATCAAGAAAAGCCTCCAGGCAAGATTGAAATTTTCAATTGTACATTCATAGATATTGGCAATGGTATGATCAATGAATTTACTCATATTTCCATTGTTGGAGTTGCTGTTTATCGAGCACAATGGTTTTCTATTGATTTGCGAGGTCTTATTGAAGATTCAACCACAACCGTTCAGGATATTTTCATTTTAGACAGTGGAAATGGTCTTATCCTACGTGAAATATGTGGTGCTTTCGTTTTTTGGAATATTATCTGTCGAAATAATGAAAATGGTGGTCTCATTATCTTGGATACGCTTAATGGCCCATTGACAATAGTCGAAAGTACATTTGACAATAATCGAATAGCCAATGTTTTCATCTCCAATTCATCTGCTGTTATTGTCCGTGATAGTTTGATTAAAAATGCACGTCCTAAACCAGATGATACCTATGGCGATGGATTTGTAGCAATGAAGAATAAGGAACCGATCGAATTACGTACAAGTAGAGTATATGACAATTATCGTGCTGGTGTAAGTGTATGGGGTGGTAGATTGAGATTGATAAACAGTCATCTTCGTGGTCATAAATTCGATCTCAATATTGAAACTTTTGATGGTATTCCAGGCGATTTTGATGGTTCATCGGGAAATGTTTGTTCTGATTATCCACCTAGTAATATCTGTACAGCTCTGTCATCAAGATTAGAACCACCATCGCCTATTTCTCCCACACATTGATCGAAGTAATGAGTGACGTTTTTTTTTTCTATTCCCAAAAATATAACATTATTTCTGTCTACTTTCAATTTTCATAATAATTGCGCAAAAAAAGATATAGCATATGCTACAATAAAAACAGAAGATCTGTTTTTTTAGCTATTGTACAGCAATATACAACGACTAAGGAGCAAATATTCGAAAAAAAAAATACTCAAATCAACTATTGACTACCTTTACACGTGAGACATCAGTATTATGAAAAGTAGAAGGAAGGTTGCATAAATGAAATACTAAAATAATATAAATTGAAATGCGACATATAATTCAAGCAAACAGCAAGTTTTGTCAACTATCGAAAAGACACATGCTGTACTGGATTAAGTATTATCATATCATCTTGTCTGACTGTACAAACAGAAATCGTTGACATTTCTAAAATTAGTAAATCGTACGGAAATATTGTCGAAGAGAGAATAAATCCAGTACTGTATTTTATTTCTACTACTCAGATCAACTTAAATTTCATGAAAATAGTCTAAAAGAATTGTACGAAATTAGAATGGAAATGAAGCATAAGAAGATAATCATGCTAGACAAAGCAATCGAGGAAAGAAACACATAAAATGAAAAAGTTTATTAAGAAACAAGAGATAAAAAATTAGTAAGATTTTTTGAAGTATTAAATTTCATGATAAGACGAGTTTCAATCAGTTATGTTGACTGTTAATCAAACCATTTTAGAGTTTAGCTAAAAGATCGTAGATATCATGATAATTGGAAATTTCCCAATATTGTAATCTTGAACGAATGAAAGTTGGAAGTCCGTCGTTGTAATCAGAATAGTCAAATCTTTCTTTTGACAATTTATTTAACCAAAAGGTGTGCAATTGTGTGTGGCATGTAAAACTAATTGTTAAACTATATAGACTAGGAGTGTTATTTGAATTATCGAAATTTATCATTTCTTGTCTTAGCAATCGTCGAGTTCATATTGTCTTCCGAGAAAGTAAATTAGAAATATTTAACATCTACATTGGTCGACTACAAAGTACTAGTTGAAGTTCATATTTGTTATTTGATCCCATTTACTAAAGCTCATTCTAGTGATATGTTCGCCGATGGTTTCGATGTCGTTAATCGTCGGTCAATATGTCGAAGAATTAGATAGATCATTGAGATTTCCGAAGAGGAAAAGACAACAATGTTTAATAGGTTAGCTACATAAACCGCTCTCTTGCATTTAAAGATTTCTCCATAATCAAGGATAGCCTTGGCCTAAAATTCGAAAGGTGGATCACAAAACTTGAGTCTTTTATTCGAATCAAAACAAAAAAATTCAAACATATTTCTGTGAAGACTTTTTCTGTCTTTGATTCCAATTGTATTATTACATGATTTACAATCTTGTCAGATGATAGAACCACATTACCTTTTGCATGTACGTTCTGCATCTTGTCATAATCAAAATAATGAGATGAAAATCAACAAAATATCACAAATTTCTCATTTCTCATCAATTGTAGAATTCTTAACATAGATCTTCTTCTATCACTGCATTTCGTATGTTTAAATGTATCTTACACAGTATTCTATATTTTCGCCTTTCTTCGCTTACTATTGTCAAGACCTATTCAATAAACTAGAAGGTGAACAACACAGTATTTGTCTACTATTTCTAACAACAGGTAGAAGTTGAAGTTATAATTTCTCAAAAGAAATACTTTATAAATAAACCTTCACAACTATTTAAAGATGCATATCTATTTAAAATATGACGCTTTTACAACATTATTATAGCTATCTTATTTAGCTAACTATTTAAAATTTAATGCTTTTAAAAGAAAATCGTTGCAATTCAAAGGTCACTAATCACTTTTTAAATAACATGCATAGCTGCTAAATGATGATTTAAATATGTAGTTGTGGTGTTTTTTTGTCTTCGTATCTCTTTGCATTTTCTTTTTTGTTTACGTAAATAGTGAAAACAAGTTTGATATAACGAATGATTTTCAGAAAAACAATTTACAAAAAAAAATTATTTCCAATATTTAAAAACTTAGACATAAAAAATTGCTGGATGTTTCATTAGTAGAATAATTATTATTTTTGTTGTAAAGAAGTGCATATTGATCGATTGAATATTATGTCATGTCATTATCAATATATTAGATTAATCGTGATGTTATTTCTAACGAATCTGATTTTATAATATTCAATCATCTATTTATGTTATCACTTGACGATTAATTCAAGTCCGACTATTTGCTTCTCAAAATACTCAACATAAACAGAGAACTACTACCTAAATGAGTAGCTAAAAAATTTGATTAATCAATGCTGAATATCTATGAATAGTACTGCTTGTAAATGACTAATCACCACGCAGATAATACTATTAAGATATGTCTTCATGATTTCCCTTCCATCCTTTGCTCGAAAATACTAAGTAACATTAAAGAAATTTCTGACCTTAATTTTAATATCAATAAATATTTATTTACTAGTGCTGTAAATGATTAAAAAGCGCTTCGTATTAAACAGCTATTCATGAAAATATTTGCCAATATCTGATCTTAAATAAATAGCGAATACATAATCAAATAGCTGCTAAGATTTAAATAGATGACAAATATTAAAAAAGCTACGACAGTTTGAATAGCTATTAAGATATAGATACCTATGTAAATTTAAATAGAAGAATTAAATAGCTATGAAAACTTAAAATAACTATGCAAGAATTAAATAATTGTAGAAGAATTATATAGTCTTGGAAGATTTACCAATACCATGTTACAAACGTCGTGATAACCGATTTTAGGAAAGAAGGTAACAATATATTTTCTTAATTGAAAAACAAAGTAATATGTACTTCTTAGAGGTGTGAGTAAGTATGGGTGTTATTTCATCCGTACCCACAATAGGCATGCGCCGAACCCGAAATTCCCCGGGTTCGGTCGTTTCCGGGGTCCAATCGATTTTAAGGTTCGGCTCAGCCCAAATCTTTTCTTCAATCTTACACAGTTTTACTAGCATATAGATTTGACTAGAGAATTTCTATCAAAGGTAAATCGAGGCCGAGAAATTCGAATCTATAATTAGACCTTGAAAATTTTTAATTGGATTTTTTCGTTAGGGGGAAAGGATTTTTCGAGAAAATAATAATATTTTATAAGGGTTGAAGAAAGTAAATCAGGGCTGGAGAATTCGCGTCTGAAGTCAGATTATAAAAACTTTGAAGTGGATTTTTTGAGTTCGAGGAAAGATTCTTCGAGACAGTAAGGATATCTTATAAAGGTTGACGAAAGCGAACTGGAGTCGGAAAATTCGAATCTGCAATTAGATTTTCGAAATTTCAAGTTCGATTTTTTTACATGGTTTTCTAAAAAAATCGATTTTTAAACACAAAGATTTTCCCGTTGAAAAAGAATGTTTTGAAAAGAAGAAAGATGTTTTTATAAAAAAAAATAACTCAAAATTTTAAAGAACCAATTACAGATTCCAATTTCCGGATCCGACTTCCTCCCATCTACGTTAATTAAAATATCGTTATTTGCTTGAAAAATTCTTTCTCCAACTCAAAATTTTCGAAATCTGACTTAAGATTCAAATTCCTCGTCCCCGACTTACTTTCATCAACCTTTATAAAATATTGTTATTTTCTCGAAAAATCCTTTTCCTTAATGAAAAAACCTAATTAAAAATTTTCAAAGTCTAATTGCTGATGTTAATTCCTCGGCCTCGATTTGCCTTTGATAGAAATCCCCTAGTCAAATCTATGTGCTAGTAAAACTGTGTAAGATCGAAGGAAATACAGATCTTCCAGAGGTCCTAATGACTAAAATTTTAATCTTATTAAAGTGAAACATATACCAATCGATAGAGCTCGTCAAGCTGCATCGAATGAGATAAGTTTCAAAAATGACTCAGTTCGTGGAGCGAATCGTCTGAGAAAACAGTTTTTTTTTCACTTTTTTTCTATGGGAAAAAAGCAATGTTTTTATTTTTATTTTGGCTACTAGGCTTTTAGAAAAAATCTGAATATATCATTCGATAGGACTCGTCGAGCTGCATCTGACTCACTGCATCTCTGGTGTGGCTCACCAAATGGGGCAAATTGCTTTGTGAAAAACTCGAATCGGCTGGTAACTTCCCTTACATATCATACTGTTATATATATAGCTTGTTCAAGAAATCGATATTAATAACACGAGCGTTCAACGATCAAATACATCAGAAGTCTTCTTTTTTTTAGAGGTTAAGGTTCACATTTTTTATTACTGTCTTAGTTCTAGGCAAACAAATGCTTCGCTAGCAAGTAATTTCCATCGATTTTCATTTTGGTTCTAGTTCTCCCTAAGGATGATCAATTTAAGTTTTAAAAAATTTAAATTTATTTTAAATTTAAATTGACGAGGAATTGAAAGTTAAAAAAAAATTAACCGGAAAATGTCACTTCTAGTTTTGTCTGGTTCTAGTCTGTTTCTGTTTCAGTTCCAACTGGTTTGAATCAATTCTGGTTCTTCAGAATCGATGTAGTTCCATTGACAAAGAATGCCAGGGAGGTCAAAGTTTTTCAGTGAACTGAAAAATGTAATATGTCTATTCTGTTTTATTATACCTCAAAGCGCATTTTGTCGGAAAATATTGATTATCTTACTATTGATCTAATTTCTAGATCATACATGAGAATTGCCTGTCGATATACAATCAATATGTGCAAGATTTACGTACATATATTCTTGTGTGGGTTGCTAGCAATTTTACTCTTCTATTCAATCGTTTTACATGAGCTGAAAATTACTCAATCTCCAATACCACGAGATTTGACCTGTCATCTTCATAATTGCCATCAACATGGCACTTGTTTGATTGGTAAATGCTTTTGTTGGATTGGCTACGATGGAATTGACTGTGAAATTGCATGGAATCAGTCAATATTTAATTCTTGTGTTGGAAATAACGACGATCGGTGTTTCATCCATCCACTATACGGCATCGGTGAAGTGTCAGTTGAAAGATGGAAACAGGCTGCTCGTACAGAAGCTCAGTTTTGGATAGGTAATGAATACCATGACGATCGTTGGGACGATCATTGGGCAGGTTTTGATAATTACAAAATGTTACCGAAGGAATTGGGTAATATGATAGAAGTCGGTTGCGGGCCATTTACTCAAACATTGTCAATTCTTCGCGTTAGGGGAAAGGACGTGAATATACGCAACTTGACCCTATGGGATCCGAATGCACAACTCTATATGAAGCAAGTGACTCACTGCACATATAAAAATGGTACATTAATAGGTTTTGACTACATTCCAACTACCATTGTCTCATTGCCATCTGAAGATATGTACTGGTACATTAATAAATTTGATACCATCCTCATAATTAATGTACTCGAACATGTGCAAAATGCCTATATGATCTTACAGAATATTTACAATTCGTTACGACCAAAGGGTATCTTGATCTTTGGTGAACGATGGTGGGATCTTTTATATACTAATGGATACTATGAAGCTGACCCATTGCATCCAATTCGTATCACGTATTATGTATGGAAATGGTTTACAGATCATTTCGAGATACTCTATGATGCTAGAAATCATCAATCATACTTGCAATACAGCCATAATGGCAGCTATTTTATTGGTAGAAAAAAATAAATATCTTGTTATTAATATTATTAAGTATATTCTTAGCTTTCGGTATTGGGTGAAAGATAAAAGAGAAAAAAAAAATAAATAGTCTTTACTAAGGTTCTTTCGATCACTTCTCTTTTCTTTTTTTTCGTTTCTTTTTTTCTTTCTTCTCTTCTTCCACTGTGCTGTTTTTTTTCTGGTGGTGTCGTACTTATCACCCTAACGGACACACGTGTTATAAGATAGATATTCCTTTAGGATCAATAAAGTCGGAGGATTAAACATAGCAAATAAATAATAGATTCTTTCAATAAACTTCTTACGTAGTTATCGTAGAGCTCTAGAGGTAGGACCACTTATTCGACTAGAATCTCCAAGTGTTGCTGACTTAATTTTGATTGCAACCATCATTAAGCACCAGACGATTAAGACTCAGCTTTTCTGACAAGTGAAAATATTATGTTTGAATATCATTTTGCTTATACCTTTTGATGGCACAGGATTTCACATGATTTGTAATACTCTAGGATTTGCACTGCTTCTTACATTTTGGACAGATGTGATCGTTTTTAAGAGTTCGAATAAGCACTTCGGTTACTTTTCTTGGTGGGAAGTAATTAATCGATTCTGTTGCTCGTCAATTGATCACATGGTCTTTGAATTCTCTTACGATGTCGATAATGTTGATTGCCAATAGTTTCAAATGAAGACTATGATTGGCTTTTTTCTCGTCAGCCACTTCGATCAAGAGTTTGTTGTCTCCAATGGTGGATTTGGCGGTTATTGAGATCATCGACGATCTTGTCTTGCCATATATTTCTTACTCCAGCGAAATTAGGTCTTTTCAACTCTAAATAATAAGAAAACATGGCTTTTTTGACGATGAAGAACTCGTTCGTTTCGTTGCTCATTCGATTGACATGACCAAATCATTTGAGTCGATTTCTACAGAGCATTTCGTCAAGGTGAGATTGTCAAGTGAGTTCAAGCAGTGTATCCGTCGGCATATGATCACCCTGACTGACACCAATGATTGTTCGTAGATATTTCAAACAGAAAGTATTGAGCCGTCGCTCTTGTACAACGGTTGTTGGTCACACTTCGCTGCCATGTAGGAAAGCAAGAAGGATACAGATAAGAAATATACGAAGTTTGGCCTGAATCGAGACTGTGTTTCGTTACCATATGACGTGTCGAAGAATGTTGAATACTGTTGAGGTTTAGGAAAGTCATGTTTCGATTTCTTTCACGGTTGATTGATTTCGAGTCACGAAGCAACCAAAGTAGCAGAATTCGTCGACGAGTTCGATCTTTTGATTTCGAATGTTGATGTCAATATCAAGCATATCAACTTCTTACTCTTTGATAACTCTTCGTGCTGCGCCTTCTTGGAACTATTTTAGTGACATAATGCATGTTTTCTTGATGTTCAGGTCGAGAGAGTTGTCGCACATCGCCACCAAATCATAGACCATTGAGAAGAATCAAACGATGAAAGTCTTTATACTTGTCGCTGTTGGTATGGAAGAAATCATTGCTGTCATGAGCCAATTTGATGCCAGCTATATCCATAACGCTTGTTTCTTCGATGATTTGATACATGATGAAGTCGAATAATATGTTGAAAAAGATGCACGAAGGGGGCTCCATCTTGCAAAAATATTCGTGTCGATATCGAAGCTTTTGGAGAGTATGCCGTTGAGTCGAACCTTGGCCTTGGTATTCTCGTAGAGCAGTTTGAACATTTGAATGATCTTATCTGTCAATTCATAGTGTCTACATAGGTACCAAAGAAGGAAGAGCCAGTTAACCGAGTCGTATGCTTTTTATATGTCGATGACCAGTGGTGAGCCAACCGAGACGGTGTCGGAGGTGTAATCTCTTTCCTCTCAATAATTGGAAATTTTTGTTATTTTCACCAGTTAAAAGATCGGAAGACAAACATGAAGTAAGGATTTACTAACTCCTTTCCAGAAAATACTGGATTAAATAAGCTCTTCTCAAACAAGATATAATGTGAAATCAAAATTTTTTCGCTTCAGGAAAAAGTAAAGATAATACAATTATAATCGACATAAGAACTTTGATATAACGTTTCGGCAATTTGTTATGGTTTTTATTACATCTAAAGAGCTTCGCTTTTGAATAATCGTTATGAGCATGGCCGCCTTCGATGGCAAAAAACTTTTAAACAAATATCATAGATTACATTTAACAACAATTTAGTTTTTGAAAAGCAACGACACAGAAACAGAATTTTTACTTCGGTAAATAGTATCAATTGCACAGGAAGTTTCGATTAATTCTGCTTTCTATAAAGTAAACTTCGATCAATAGCAACTGGTGTAAATGCTTCCAGTGTTAGAAACATCTAGAAAATTTTTTGACTTCTAATTATACGAAGACAGTTCTCTTCCTCAAAAGGAAAAAAAAGTAAAATCGATTATCTTTTTCATTTTAAAAGATCTTTCTGAGTCGAAAAAATTTATTGTAGCACAACTAGCAAAAAGAAAATCACACTGTTGAAAAAAAAATATGGATCTGTGTCTTATACTTGAGTAGTTGGAAACATCTGTGTATCCCTCTCTTATTTATCAATTTTTCTATCGTTATATATTTGTGTGTATCTCTCTTTTTAATATATGCTTTCTTGACGCGATAATATTTATTGAACTATATTATCTATGCAGAAAAAATACAGAACAGACAACTAGCTGATTCAATTAGAATTTTATTCTTCTGTATGTTGAACGAGTATGATTTAATGTCAGTTTTGATATAAGATCAATATTTGTTATTTATTAAAGAAAAATAATTCAAAATTAAAGATTACTATATTTTGATTCAATGAAGATAATTCAATAAATATAACTGATTCAAAAATAAAATGTTTAGAATTAATACCTATTTGAATTCGAGAAAGGCAAACAAGAATAGTTGCTTGGATTTTTGTTAAAAATGGCACGTACAATACAGATATTTTGAACGCAAACTCGAGTAATTGATACGAAACTCATAGTAATTAAATTTAAAATCGATCGATTCTTCTTGTTCGCTTTCTTTTATATTTTTTCTTCAATTTTGTTCTTTTTCGAAATCTGTTTTTCATCTTTTTTTTCCATTTTGTGCTTTAAATCGTAATGCAGAATCTTAGTGAGTGTTTATATCTTAATAAATAACACGAAACGCGTTAGTGAATCAACCCTACGTTTGTTTAATTATTTTACACCTATTCGCACAACATTTATTTTGCAAATTATTTCGACAGAAGTCGATTGTCGAAAAAGCAAAAGGTTTGTATCTTTGATATACAAGTCAGTCTATTTTTCATTTGAATTACACTTCAACATTCATATATTATACAAAATAATTAAGTTATACTTCACCAAAAATATGAAGACTAGTGCATCTTAGAATGAAACATTATATGTGCAACAATTGAATTAATGAATAGCGTCAATATTAGTATTATCCGTGTATTAAATACGATTTATTTCAATATCAAACACATATTTATCCTTAGTTCAACAAAAATAACTGATTAAAATAAGATCCAATTCAAATTTTGTACTTTTTTTTTTATCAATATAATCCAACCTAAATCTGTTATTTTTATACCAGTTAAAATTAGATGTCGTTCTAAAACGACTGGCATCGGAAAATAACCAAACAGATCAAAACCGTTCTAGTTTTAATATATTAATTAACGAATGCCCATAAAGGGTGTCTCATAAATTGTGATCTCTTTCAAGTAATACTCCTTTGTTATATAGTTTTTTCGATAGAATAGGCTAATACTCATAACATATATGCTAGACATCTAGATCTACTCTACGCTAGGATTTCAGTTTTCTATCTCTTATAGTCATAGAGATACAAGTAACTTAAAATTCATAGAAGGTTTTTGAAATAATTAATGGGTAGGCCAGAATAAATGACTACATTTTGTATTTTATTTTCTCATCATCCAATATGTTATATTAAAAAGCAAAATATATCACCAGATGTATCGTGAAAAGCTCTACAACATACACGGGGAAGTTTATTTTAATTGTATACTTTTTCTTTTCAAAGTAAGCAAAGTTCTGTGCGACCAATTATTGATACTACGAAAAGATCAATTTTTTTCTATACGAACGAATTCCTTTTTGCTTACTTCATCTTTTTATTGCCTAATACGTATTTCTAAAAAAAGCAGACTGTACCATAAGATGTAGCATGAAAAGCTCTACAATCTATATAGTAGAGCTTATCTTCATTGTGTACTTTTTATTTTCAAAAAATTGCGACCACTTGTCCCACCGTCAAAACTTGATTACACAGAATTTTGCTTATTTTGAAAAGAAAAAGTATACAATTAAAATAAGCTTCTCCATGTAAGTTGTAGAGCTTTTCATGATGCATTTGATGGTATATTTTGTTTATTAATATGACATATTAGATGATGAGAAAATAAAATATAAAATGCAGCCATTTATTGTGGCCCACCCATTAATTATTTCAAAAATCTCCTATAAATTTTAAGTTACTTGTATCTCTATGACTATAAGAGATAGAAAACTGAAATCCTAGCGTAGAGTAGATCTAGATGTCTAGCATATATGTTATGAGTATTAGCCTATTCTACCGAAAAAACTATATAACAAAGAAATATTACCTGAAGGCGATCAAAACTTATGAGGCATCCTTTAACTATTCTTTCATTGTTCTGTATTGGCGTGCTTGAAATTGTAGCATAGTCCTGATGAGTATTTATATTTCAATTAAATAACATGAAAAACATTGGCGAATTGAACTCTACATTTCTTTGATATCGGTAATCAAAGCAAAGGAATTTATTATTCTATTATTATTTAATTTTCAACTTAATCCATTGTTGAAAAGCATAAGTTGACATTAGCAAATTGAACTTGTCTTTTCTTTAACAGGCTAAGTCGATCTGTTGTTGATTAATTTACCCACACCCCAAACTATATATTTAATTACAAAAACAAAAAAAAAATTAGTATAGAAATAATGTGCAAAAAACGAACTACGATACAAATCAGCTATGTTTTCTATGAAAATAGATACAAAAACTAAAAGCAAAATACTGTTAAAATATGCACGGATTAGTATAAAAAGAAAAAAGGAAACATGTTCAAAGTTTGACTGAGATCGACAATGCTTAACCTTGGAAGCACGCGAACCGTTGTATGCGATTATTGGTTGAGTCGGCCACGTACACATTACCTTGACTGTCGAGTCGAACGGCAGAGGGCGCACGTAATGAGGCCGGAGCAGCGTTGGATAGTCCAGATACTCCTGCAATGGTAGTACCATCAGTTTGACCAACCAAAAAGAACTGTATGCGATTGTTTAACCCATCGGCCACATACATATTTCCCGAGGAATCGAACGTTACATCGTAGGGTGTGTTTAGAAGTGCTGGTGTACTACCAGCTGTTCCAGCACTACTACCAGCAAGAACTGTTCGTACAGTGGCTCCTAAAACCCAACGAACAATATTGTGAGACCCACTATTAGCGATCACTAGACTATTTGTTGTTGAATCGAAATAGAGACCGGCCGGATTGTTCAACTGATTGTTGGCATTTCCAACTAAATTACCGCCAGCAACCGAAACACCAGCCGCTGCACCTAATACGTATTGCATCACACGGTGATTTCCACTATCACTGATGTAAAGTGTGCCCGTGTTATTATCACGTGTGATACCAGACGGACCGCTTAATCCTGAAAACACACACACATGTTTCAACGAAACACAACAGTATTTGATGAAGCTTTTCGAATGATTTCATTCATAAAACATGATTTCAATTGACGAAAGAGTACTAGCATATCCAGGATTTTTTTGAACACTGGACAAAACCCGAGCAGAGATCGATCATAGACTGGGCTGTTATAGGTAATCTTAGAAGTTTATTCGACAATTATTGCTTCTTGATGTTTTTCTTGCGTAATGAACTCAAATTTTCGTAATTTGTCATTGTCAAGCTTTCTTTGCTTGTTTTTGAAAATATTCTTTCGATTTAACAAGCATTGTGGACAGTCAGATATTCTTGCTCTAGGATTGAAATATATTTTCTGGTGTATGAAAGCAATTTTAAGAAGCAGTTTCTTTTGAAAATGTTGAAATTTTGCACAAGGAAAGTGGTAACCGAAGACTTTACATATACATATTCAGGCATACTTGACTTTCTAAATCAGAACGACTATTATTTGTTATTTAATCTAATGTAAACTTGTTGAAGCAATGTATTTTCTCAATCTATCGCATAATAATGGAGTCTTTTGTGCATATAAAAATCTCTAGTTTCAAAACAAAAGTGAACTTCTGTTTTAGAACTATGAACATGTGTTCAATATACAAGAATGCAAAGATAATATCACCGATGGCAGCAACCGTCGAAAACAGTTTTTGAAAAACTTGACAAGTAAAATTTAGATTTGAGTCTGAAAGATTTGAGTAAAATTTATTCTTATAGGAGTAACTGGAAAAATTATTTTTCATTCCTACTTCGTTGTTGGATATGGAGAAATTTTTAATGATCATTTAGAAAATTCTATTCAGAAGATTAATAATCTTCGAACTGCAGCAGTTTCTATATTTTCTGTTTGCAGACCCGGAAATTCATTCATTAATCAATAATTATCTATTGGATTCAGTAACTGATTGAAATGTAATTAAACAGTTTGAGTCGAAAAATCGACTACTCGACTCAAGAATATTGAGACTCGCGTATTATCGTTGAAATTCAAAACTTTTTCCTATTGTACTCTTGTACGTCGAATATGACTACACGTTGAGCTAGTAATTTGCACAGCTATGGTAATAGTTTGAGAGATGAGACATTTTTTAAAATACACAATAACAATGTACATGAAAACTGAGTGACAGTAGAACTTATCATGTGTATGTCTGTTAGTTAATCATCGCATGTTATGTAACAACCGAAGATTTCTACAGAACATAGTAAAAAGAAGACTCTCATCCTCAAAGTAGAATAAGACTTGCAAAATATCTGGTAAAATGTTTGTTGTAGAATATTGCACTCTTGAGAAGTTATGATATCCAGAGTTATGATGTATAATTTCTGAAAAAGTGAAACCATCAGTAAAATGATTACCAATGTGTTAGAACTCTATAAAATTGATTCGAATTTTGTGTACTTAAAGCTCTATCGACTATGTACATGTTGATGGGTAAAATAGTCAAAAGTTTTGTAACTCCTACGAAAGACAAGAGTTTCGACGTGGATGATATGAAATCTCAGATTCCATGAAATACAAAAATATTCAAATTACAGTTTATGTCATCAATCGGAGTATACTAGGAAAAAGCTATCCTTACAAAGGTTCGACTAATAGAGTCTTAGGAAGCTTGAGTGCCAGTGTAGCGAATACTTTTGAGCGACACTGTAAAAGGTTAGCACCTAGAGAAGAAGGCTTATTTTTGAATACAACTGTTACCGTATACTCTAACAGTCATTTGGGCTAAATGTGAGAATCAAATTTGGGATCAAAAATATTTTATTCTGTGTTTTCATAAATTCCGTTCAAGATATCGAAAACCTAGTAGACTGTTGACGACCCAGCTTCCATTGTCCATAGACACGAATATTTTAAGATCTCTTCTAGTAATATTGGCACCTACTACTGAGCAATGTATGAGCTTGAAGATAAGAAAACAGTTCGACGACTTTGATTGTTATGTGAAACTATGGGCGCGAGACTTGTAACGTTATGGTTTCATTATTCTTTCTCTAAGTCAACATCTGATCTTAGTTCTTCTTTTCGATCTAACTGAAATTATTTTCAACTATCTATTTTACCTAGTTCGATTTCAAGCGGCTTTTGAAGAACATTACACTATGTATTCTTTAGCAGGAGAACAAAACAAGACAAATGTTTTTCGATAAGAGAATAGAGGATCATCATTTGATCGAAACTATATAGAATATCACTGCTTGTTTCGATAAATGTCGAAGGAATTCAAAACTTCTAAAAATTAGCTTGGATGCATACTATCCAGGTCTAAAATAATACATAGAAATCGGCTATTAATCGCAATTACTCTCAAGTTTTCGCGTTTCTTTCTCGGTGTTTCGTGATAAATTCATGATTTTGAAGTTATGTACAATTACGTGCGAAAAATGCTGCTACCTTTTAGACTGAAATCGTCGTGATTATCATTTGAATCTCAAACTGTCTTACCTGTGACGGAAATGGTAGTGCCCTGAACTGCTAGAGTTGGCCAGGATTGAACTCGATTATTATTGGTATCTGCCACATAGATGTTACTACTTGTGTCGACAACAACACCCTGAGGGCCATTGAGCTGATTAGCAGCTGTTCCTGATGCTGCATTTGCCTGGCCAGCTACTACCGTACCACTGGTAGCCCCTATCACCCATTGCAAGACTCGGTTATTTCCAGTATCAGCTATATAAAGTGTATTGTTTGAATCCAAACTAATATCATTAGGATTGTTGAGCCGGTTGAGTGTAATACCAGTAGCACCACTAGCATCACCTGCTACAGTCGCGCCTGTTGTATTCCATTGAAGTAAACAGCGAGTAGCTAAAATAATAAACAGAATTTCAATGTGAAAGTCTAGCAGCAGAACTAGATGGCATAGGAGCTTTGCTCAGTGTGGGAAATGTGGTGTGTTTGCTGAATTTTCGATTGATATCCGTTGCCCTGAAAAGATCTTTCAAACAATACGAGTTCTTTCCTAGGCTACAGCTCATATTTCGTGGCATAGAAGCTTTTATTCGTGTTGGAATAAGAATAAGATGTGTCTCCAATCAATCTCCAGATCATCACAACATAATATATATAGACCGATGCAAACTTCGAGAAGATTAAACACAACAGGATAGAGGCGAAGCAACCTAGAAATTTGAGAGCAATCGCTTTTTATCACAATGCTCTCTGCTATGACCATGCGTCGATTTGTTAACTTTCATCATCACGAGAAAAACAGAAGTTCCAAACATTAAAATCACTCTTCATGAAACTTATTGGAGACTGACGAAAATCTATATGAATAATTAACCATTATAAGATCTCAAAACTTTTAATAACCTACTTTTTTACTCCTTTGCCACTCTCTTAGTTATCCTTCGCTAATCAATTGATAGTTCACTTCCGTTATATATTTTATTGCCTCTTCTTTTGATGAATTATGTCTCGTTCGAGCGAATCGATGTATTATTTCCAAGACTATAGCAGTTCTAGCTCGAAAGAATTTAGTTACAGTTCTTCTAATCTGATAGACTACTTCTATTTACTTGGCATTTATGAGATTACGTTGTAATACTTTTTCTTAGCTACCAGTATTGTCTATACGATTCTGATAAAGATTGAGCGTTAGATCATCTTCTTGAAGTTAAAACTGGTGAATTAGATTACAGAAGATCCTATTGTCTTATGATCAAAAGCAAACTGTATGGTCACAGTTACCATGATTCTTTCTGATTAAGAAATCAATTCAAGCAAAATAGAAGGAATACATTCAGTCGCAAAGTATTTTCAGTATCAATATTTTCATAGGTGGAAAATTGAAATTGATTGATTGTGTGATAGCGAGGCAAACTAAGTAACATAGACTAGAAGACAGTAAAAGTTTCATGTAACTCATAACTAGCTGTATCCTATTGAGACTTTTGCTAAAAATCATGAAACAAGAACAGCAAAACTTTTATGTTTTGTTACTCTTGTTTGCAATCTTATACACACAGATTGATATGATAAATCGTGAAGTATCCTTGAATGAGTCTGATCAAAATAGAACTTGATATAGAGTCTCATACACAGAAAATTATAGTGATGATCAGACAACTAACCTACTGTTGTTGTGGTAGATGTTGTCGATGTTGTGGATGTTGTAGATGTGCTGGATGTTGTCGAAGTACTAATAGTGATGGTTGCAGTAGTCACTGTAGTTGTGCTTGTCGTTGTAACGTCTATTAAATTTTCGTTGCTATTATGTAATCCGATACCCAAGCCTAAACCCAATGACATTCCAATTATTATTAGACTACTGCTAACTCCCACAGCTATTACTAAAGGTAAAGGCTTCCAAGGACTAGCTATTTTTGACGCGACGGCCGGAGAAGCACTCATGATGCTTAAGGACGAATAAATGATATTTTTTGTAAATAAAAAATCAGACCTTTTTCTTTACCGACGATGCGTTCTCTATTTAACGTCCAGGTGACGCTGTTTATACATACATAGAAAAGACATATAGAAGAGAATCCATCAGTGGCCTTCGACGTGATGATATAGTTTTTATGATAAAAGAAAATATATTTTGGCGTGTTTATTCGTCACGATTCTTTATAGCTATGTTGAGAGACATGTGACACTCACACACATACCTATGCGTACAAACGCTAATCATATTTTCTTTTCTTTTTTATGCGGTGTTAGTTTTATGTTTATTCAATTTAATATACCTTCCTTCATTCATTCTTTCAATAAAATAAGAACGAGTTAGTCGTCCTGTCACTCACATGTCATCCTTAATTTAGATTTATCGTTAATCAAAACGATTTCATCCGGAAACCAAAATTTCTTAGATAGTGCGGCAAATATTTTGATTATTCTATGCATTTAACTAATCAATTTGTCTGGAAGGATTCTCTCCATTGACAATGAATCTCCTGAAGAAAGCTGAAATAACGACTTAGACCTATGTAAAAGTGATGGCAGAGGTACTTTATTTCAATATAGAAAGCTTGAAGAAATTTTCTCTTTATATGCAGTGATAATAGAAACAATGTTCTATTTTTCTATGGTATTGAATCATTCTTCAACTAATATCATAATAATAAAATTTTGATAAGGTATGTTTCTTATAGCATGTAACGATAACATTAAATCAAAGTATCTTCGACGTGTATATTCCTTTACTCTTCTCTTCTCTTTTTTCTGTTCTTCGTCGTCTTCACGAATGTCAAATCGTCTACACAAGGATATACATATATATTAAGACACGTGTCCTGTTTGTTTCTTTTTGTGTATGTTTGATTTATAAATGTGTTCTTAAGAAAATTAAAGAAATAAAATTAGATTAAACCTTAACACTGTTCATCTTTGTTTTCAATGAATAGTGAAAAGTTTTCGCTTCGACATTAAAAAGTGTGTATTACACTTAATATTCAAGCAAGAGTTATCCATGATGAACTATATTCTGTTTTCGGGGATGAAGCTTCGCTTTGAACAGTTGAAAGATGGCCTAAATGATTTCGTGTAGATGGTGAAGAGATCGAAGACGAAGTACGATCTGGCAAGCGTGTAATCGAGATAACACCTGAAGATATTGAACAATTCTGTAGCCTTATTAATGATGATTCTCATATTACAATTGAAGAAATACAGCAGCAAACTGATCTGAGTTATGACACTATTTACCAGATTCTGCATCGAATGATGATATTTTCTAGGGATGAGGTTGCTCCAAGAGAGGAATAATTTACAAAGAATATTATAGTGTAATGTTGATATGAATACTGAAAAATTCCTTGGATACATATCTTTCAATATTTGACAGTTCGATGTGTGTTTGAGGTATCATGTTGCACATCAAGTATAATATTTAATATGCAAGAGAAATAGCAGCAAAAAAAGTCTTTCACATATGCAAGTGAACTATGATTCTTATAAATCTTCGTGTATTTCCTTGAAAATCTTTGTGACATATTTGAACTGTTTGGTGCATCACATTAAAATAATTTGATAAGTCATTTTTCTGCTATTATCGTACAATATCAGTGTAAGTATGCTTTGTATATGAGTTCACTGACATGTACGACAAATGATAGTTTAAATATCAAAAAAAGTTCTGCTGTTTTCTGTATATCTTTTTTTTTTTCAGGGAGAAAAAAATTACGGCATCAGGAATCACAGGCTGTCTTATTCACATTAACAATAAAAGATAATAATTTCTTGATATAGCTATTTGTGTTTTCTTATAAATTAAGCTTTGCTTTTCTATAGAATCGCAGCGTGACAATTTTAGACAACATGAACATTCATTCTGACGAGATATATATTGATTGATATCAGTGATATTCGGTGTAGAAACGTCAAAACTCATCATTTAGGCAGCGCCATTGATGGCAAGGCAATCAAACCCATCATGAAATATAATGATTACTACAACAAGAATATAAAAAAAGGCAAAATTCAATCATCATAGAATTACGATGAAAGCAACGGAAGACCCATCAATCATGCGATTTCCCATACTATCTCTCCAGCATGTTTGTATTTTTACATATGTTCCTGAAGAGAGTTAACTGAACTTCACTTAGCTGAGACATAAATTGAGTATAGAATAAAAGCACAATCCCCAAAAGAAAACTACTGCAGACTGTTTCTTTCAATACATTTCAGCAATGAGAACAACACAATCAACCCAAATATCATGAAGATGACGGAAAAGTCTCGTATTTCGAGCTGAATCTTTCATTTTTGTCTGATGACCGCTCCCAATATCTTCCCCTTGCCACTTGAAAATATCACCAACTGATAGAGACTTTTTTTCTACATCTAACCCACCTAACCAGAAACTTATGCCAAATCTAGGAGCGAATATCAGCAGGAAATGCTCGAATCCGCTGCTAACTTCCCTTATGTGTAATCATAACGACGAACTTTCGTGTAATACAAAATTCTTTTTTCTTTTTATTTTCCAGTTATAATATAATTCTCGGTTCTCGAAAGATGCAGGAGTGGATCAAACTCAACGATACTGCAGTATTGAGACGATCCGTGACATAGGTTCGAATGAATTCATATTATCCATACTGATGTTCAAAGCTCTGCTTGGAAGAGACTAACATCGGCTTTCAAACCGACGAGAACAGATATTATATTTTGATCTTACCCGAAAAGATCAACAAGCGATCACTAAACTGACAAAGACAAGTTTCTTTTATTCATATTGTCCATACACATTTCATGTTTGCATCAAAAAGAAAATGGTTTACTCTTTTCTTACTAACAGCATTATTCAGCATGATTCATTGATAATTGATATTTTGAAAGAATGAAGCTAGCTACTACATAATTCACACTAATTAGATGGCGTATATTTCTACAGATACACATTTTCATCTGTAGTGTTATGTGATCGTCACCCATATAATCATTTCACTATATTATTTTTTCATCTCAACTCGTACAAAGTGATGGAACGACTTCGATAGATCTCAGTGTTACTTTCTTTTAATTTTTTTATGAAAGGATTGCTCTGGCAGACTAGTGTTGTCACTAGCCCATGCATTTTCGTCATTACAACAAGTGTTTGATGAGAATTAATCATTTACCTCTTGATAATTAGTAAAAAGTGACTTGATTCGAGAGTATGTCAAATGCGAGAACTGACTTGTCCCAACACAAGTCGTGTCGGTGAAGGTAGAAAAAAAAGAAAAAAGTGTTGACATACAACTGATGTTGTGATATGCAGAGTCTTCAGAAAAGTTGTTTGTTACAATTTATCAAGAGGTAAATGATCAATTCAGTTTAAAAACATGTTTCAATGATGAAAACGTGTGAACTAGTATTATCAACACTAGCCTACCAGAGCAACCCATCACATAATTCATCAGGAAAAATAACTCCATTCCATTATGAATTTCTGATCATCTGAGAAGATCTATGTTAGCATTTTTTCATTTAAAAAGAATACTCATTCGAATAAATTATTCTACTGATTAAAATAAGAGCAAAGGTTGTATAGAAAATGTCTTCTTTTACCATAGATAGAAGAAATTTTCGAAATGTTTAGTGTTTTAACTGATAAAGAAATGTAGCTCGTTGTATTTCAATAATCAAAACAAAAGAGAGCATAGAAGAAAATAACAAGATCATATGCACATACGTAATATGACAGAAAAATACGTAAGGATTCTAAGCATTACTTAAAAGAAATATTGGACAAGTATACAGATCAAGAATATAAACCTACTGCCGACGAAGCAGATGTGTTTATGGCGATTTTCAATTTGACGATTTATTTGATAGTTTTTCCTAATTAATAAAAAAAAATCACCGGCCTCTAAAATATTGAAATGCAAGCATTTGTGCAATAATATAAGTTCAGGTTTGAGGTTGGTGAGATTGCTGTTTGTCGAGTGGAATCAAAGAAGAATCACTGTTTGAATAACATGCATTCACATAGGCATATAGGAATATAAAAAAAAAGGGGGAATTTCAATTGCACAAATACTGAGAGAAATAAGAACGAAAAAAATAATAATAATAAAAATGTACAATTAACGTCGAATTTTTTAGTTTGATGTTGTTAAAATTTGAACAACACATTTAATAATCACTGATGATCCATTGTTGAGATAAACTTTTTGAGTAAATGGAAGTGAAGGTTTAGTTAAGAATGTATCAAGTGGACATGGAAGAATATCAGTAAGATGTACTGATATATAACCAAGACTTTCTAAATACATAAAATAAAAACAATTTTTTTTTTAATCTACAGAATTAATTAGAAAATAAACCGTTAGGTGAAAAATATTCATTATCAAATATATTGATATGAATCATATCTTCTTTAAGATTATATATGAGAAATTGCATAGGTGCATTCCATTTTGGATTAATTGTTCGTTTCATAAATGGTGTTTTTAATGTTAAGGAACAGACAGTTATTTCACAATACGGATCCACAGAACCTTTAATAAAAAAAAAACAATTCGGAAATATTGATATTAATATTGAGAAAAATAATACTAACGATGTCGTTCAAGAGTTTTATTTGATGGCATTAAATCTTGAGCTTCTTGTACGACAAGAAGAAGACGTGCAACAGCTGCTCTTGAATTATGTTTATTGCCTTCAAAAAGACAAAAAAAATTATGAATAAAAATCTCTAAGCGATATAAATAATCGGGGATTTTATAGAATGAAATAATGTATTTAAAAATCTCAAAGGAAAAAGATAAAAGATGTACGACATGACTTATAATCGAACTCTTCATATTAAAGATGAATCTTGGTTTTTGTTTTCATCAATAACGTGATGCACAATTATATTCGATAGTTTAGATAACATATACTTGATGTTAAAAACATTTATTAATCTTACGATAGATAAATTGAACAATGGATTTCTTTCTTTGTTTTTCACGATTTCATATCGAATCCATCAGTTTATATATAGTAAGTATCAACATTATTCAACAAGGTTTATTTTCAAACTTTTTTCCACTGCCGTAAACATTAGAAAGGGTTCAAATAGTGATGCGAGTAGACAAAAAATTACTATCAGATTCTTAAAGATAGGAATTCCAGAAATCTAAAAGACTAATTTTTCAGCAACTAGAACGTGTAAATATGATTTTGTTTAGACTACATAGAATGATAGAGTACACAATTGTCTACAAAATGAGACGTCTGCAAGTTCTTCGCGACATTTTTGTTTTTTGGTTGATATATAGCAATTTGATAGAATGTCAAAAAAATTGCTTTTCTATAAGGAATAGTAAAAAGACGACTTTCGTAGCTGCCGTATTTCAGCTGAAAAAATGTAGCAGAGAACTCGAAGACGTCTTATTTTATAGACAATTATTTACTCTATCGTTCGATGTAGTCTAAACAAAATTATATTTAAACGTTCTAGGTATTGAAAAACTAGAGTTTTGGTTTTCTGAAGTCTCTCTATTTGGGAATCTGATAATCATTAATATTTCCTTATACTCTTGTAAGAAACTATTTTCTCTATTCGAATCACTATCTGAATTGTTTCTAACAAAGATTTGAGGAAACAGTATTCTCCAAACCTAGCCTTTTAGCATTTAGAACTCAAAATTAAATTCCTTTTGATTACACTGAGTAATAGAGTAACTAATTCTCTAAAAAAATAAGTTATCATCGAACTCTTTGCAGGAATGATTAATTTGAGTATTGATATCTTTAATTTTTTTTTTTTAATCTTTTCTTTACCTGGAATTGTAAACATTGCTTTATCAGCTAGGATTGATTTTTCTGCTGCTTGACATTCTTCAACTGCATTATTAATTGATTTTACCCATAGAGTACTAAACAAATTATTCATTAATAAAATAATTTTTTATTTACAAAACATACCGAACATTAGTTTGTTGTGCTTTTAATACTAATGGTTTTTCATGAACTTTCGATGTTATCGAAAAAGTTAATTGATCATTAAGTGATTCATTAGCAATGATAATATCAATCAAAAATAATGGCTAAGAAAAACAAAAACAAAATAAAAAACAAAAATTCTAGTGAATTTAATCAAACCAAACGATAAAGTTTTAATTGTAAAGTTGATTTTTGTTCAAATATTTGTGTTTGCCAATTAGTTGATGATGATGATGATTTTATAGTTGAACATAGAAGAAAATCATTAAATAAAAATGCTAATAATTCTTTTCCACTAGGTACCTAAACAATTGAAACACAAAAATTATTTTAGAACATACTAAAAGTAATGACGAAGATATTTTAATTCCTAAATGAAAAAACCTTAAAGAAATTTTCTCTCTATATTATTTGATAGTAAAACCAATCAGCTACACATTTCTCTGATATTTGATCATTCTTTAACTAATATTATAATAATAAAATTTCGATGAAACCTGTTTGTTATAATATGTGACGGTAATATTATATCATGTTTTGCCTACCGATGTGTATCGCTATACAAAGTTTCGAGTCAAAATTCATAAAAGTCAGTTTGTTGGTGTTTTAGAAGGAGACTACGCAGAATTTATTTAAGAACGATCATTTTATCGTATCTTCGCAACAATAAGCTAGAAGTCCGAATTCTTTTCAGGATATTCCAAATTCATTTGGATTTATATAATGCATATAGTCTCGATTCAAAAGCAATTAATCAATTGAGGAATTTTCTACTAATCGTTGTACAGCTTCGTGATAAGTTTGGACTGAAACCGACTTTTGAAACATTATATGCCTTTCTCTGTCAGAAAGTGGAATAAAAATGACTAGACGATATCGTTGCGAGATGAATAGGATTGTGGCAGGCTCTGAGAGAGGGACGAGTCGGGTTACTGTAGGTCTCATTACTAGTCCCTCCAGTCATCACTTCTAGCACTCCGAGGATGAAAGCGTTTTCTAATATGTATAGACGACTAGGCATTAGATGAGGCTACATCGAAACTTATTATTATAATATTAGCTAAAGAATGATCAAATATTAGAGAAGTGTAGATTATTTTTATTATCAGATCATATCTAGAGAGAAAGCTTCTTTATAAAGAACTCAAACATCTCCACCACTACTTTCTGTATGCCATATGTTTTTTTTTTAAAATTAATTGATGTTTTTTCTTTTTTCTATATCTAACCTTCGTTACTAAACCATGTAAAATTAATTTTCTTTGTATATTATATTTATTTAAAGAATTAAATTTGACTAATTCATCTAATAAATATCCATCAGAAGAATTTTCATCACTACCAAATATTAAATGTTGTTGTAACCAATCTAAACGTAAACTACTTTCTTGTTCACTTATTTGTTTATTAATTCTTTCATTTAATTGACGTGCACAATCAAGTGCTTGTTTTAATGATTCATAATCTGGATGATTTATTAATGTATGTTTAAGAATTTTTTCAATTAATAATGGATAACGTGTAACACGTTGTATTGGTTTTGTTAAAAAACCATTTAATGATAAACCACCGGTATTATCTTGAAAAATTTTTAAATATGAACGAAAATTTTCATTAGAATCAATTTTTATTTGTAAAGATTTATTTGCTTGTGAACGAGAATTACAATATTGAAAATAATCATTTGCCATATTTGGTAAATGAGAACAAAGTATTTCACCTATTTTTGTTGATTCTGTTATTGTCATTAATCCTGTTGATAATAGAGGAGTTGGAGGGATAATATTATCATTCATATAATCAGTATTTGGTTTAACTACTATATTATTAATTGATGGTGAACGATGATGAGTTACATTACGATTTTTTACAAGACGAATAGATGTAGAATGAGAAACATCAGGAGTAAATGAACGATGATGAATATCGATGGTACTTTTTGAAGAAAACTAAAAATTAGCAAAAAAAAAAAAAGAAATTATTTTGTATCATCCGATATCAATAATATTATTTATAAAATTTCGAATTATAAATCAGAATACATGTTTTAATTAAAGTTCTCTATATATTTTAAAATATCTATTCAAACAACTCTTGATCATAAGTTATAGTCTAATCAATTAAATTCGAATGAATACAGAATTAACTCAATCTTTTCGAAACATTGAAGTAGATATTTAAGTGTTATATAGCATGAATTGCAAAAATTTTTAATTTTTTGAAATCGATTAGAATACAACTAGATCTATTTGAATAATCACAATCTGATGTAATTTATTTATACATCAATCATATAATGAAGAAGATTTTGCGAAACTTTTCTTGTCATACGAATGAATATCTTCAATCATTTACGTTAATATTAATCCATAAGTCTGAATACTTGGAAAGTTTTCTTGAACTCATAGAGATCAACTCATAACCACGTGTCTATGACAATTAATCGCAATGCTGAAAAATAAAATCGATAAAAAAAATTTTCTTAGCATTAGGGAGAAATAGCTAGTAATCTATTCAAGGACAAGAAAGATTAGATATAAATTTCTCATATAATCCTCTATAATTTTTTTCTTATTTTTAAACTTCTATCTACTACGGTTGTTGCTATTCGACAATGAATATAGTTTTCATTTTTCTATAACATTTCGATAAATTGAGAATGCGAACGTCAATATTCAATTACTGTTTATCAGATTCGTGGGAAGTGAAATAAGAAGTACGCTTTTATCTACTAACATGCGATCAATTTTCGCTTTCTCTATAACTATACTATCAAATCGCAATGTATTTAACAGTTACGAAACTCATGTTACACATTTAATTGTCGATATGACGGCGATTTTTCTGTCACTACCAACGGTAGTGTGCATATTATACCGAACGGACTATTGATGGTTTTCGTTCAGTTTGAATCCTACGGGAAGTTTTCTTTTTAGATTTACAATACGTAATTTTGTTGTCTCTCGTATTTTAATTGTATAGAGATTAAATTTAAATGAAATAGTGACTTATATATATATATTAACCTGAGCAGCTAATGCAATATTTGACATCGATACTGATCGAGGAGGTCGTGTAATGACTTCATTTTCTGTTGAATTAATATCTTCTGTATAATCTACTTGTTCATGTAATGCTTTTAGAAGATTATTATTAAGTGTAATTAAATTATACCAATTAATAAATAAGTGTTCAATTTCATAATCATTTAATATTCGAGCATTATATAAAGGTTCAATAAATTGATTAGTAACAATTAATAAATCATCAACATAACGTTGTTCAGTTTCAATTAATTCTCGAATAGCAGATATTCTTAATGAATTATTTGATAAATTTTGTATTGATGTATCACCATCACTTGATCTGGTTTTCATTGTTGAATTATTAATAACTACATGTTGAGATGAATTAACTGTCGCAGGTATTTGTGGAAGAAGACGAGATTCTGTTGATGAGGCTGGAAAAAAATTTATTAAATATTAAAATCTCGTTTTTTTTTGGGCAGGAGGAGAGAGGTGGATGAAGGAAGAATGATTTTCAAGAAAATAAATTAGCCATGCTTATCAACATGCACTAAAATTTCGTCAGATTTTTAACAGGACAAAAAAAGAAAAGAACTAAGAATAGTAAACAAACACACGCGCATTTATTAGTCATTGAATAACTTTGTTTTGTCTTCATGCAATCATGATCATAATCATTGCAATTGTCGTTTAGCTCTTGTCGATGTTTTGTGCTTTTTTTTTTGTTGTCTTTGTTCACTAATTCTAAACTTACTATAAGATATAATAAAAGTTCGATTTTTTTTTTGTTTATAATGTGCATGATATTTGTATTTGGCTGGTGCTGTAGCTGATGTTAGTATTGGAAAGCAATAATAAACACTTTTTTTTCGAACATTTCCTTCTTTCGAGTCATACAATATAAAAATCAAAAGAATGGTTTTTCAATTTTCAAGCAAGTTACATGTCATTTTATATATATATGTATACTTATATTTCATATTATTTTGCATATATGATATAGCGATACAGAAAAAAAGAAAGGTAGAGAGATACGGCTATACAGAAGAATAAAAAATAGTCAAATCACCTTAATGTGTAGTTTTTAGAAAAAAATAGTGATTGATGATTAGATTGATAGCAACACAAGTTTAATTCATCAATATCACCAGGATTCACAAATTAAAGATAAAGATAGAACCAAATCGGACAAAAAAAAAAGAACAACAAGAAAGAATAAGCACAAACACACACACATATTTATTGCGTAGAACGTAAGTTATAAACTTTAATTTTTTTTTTTTTTTCTAAATATTTTATCGCAGAAAAGAATCGAGCATATACACATAGATTGATAAGAATGAAATAAGAACAATAATTATCACTCAAACAAAACAAACACAGAAGAAAATAAGTAGAATAATGCGAATGTATGTGGATTTTTTTGTAAAAAACAAAATGCTCGCATATATACTCGATGAAAGATGATGACGATTAGAAAGATATCAAATATAAAAAATAGGGTTTATAGGGAATTTTAAATAAATAATAATCGTCTGTGCTCGCTTATATATATATATATATATGCATTTGGATACCATCATTAATTTCCTGATTTGGACACTCGCGAGATCATGTTTTGAAATGATGATTATCATTGTCCTAGAATACGGGCAAAAATGAATTAACCAAAAAAACAAAAATATATATAGTGAAAAATAAAATAAAAAAAAAAAGCTTTTGTTTTTTTAATTGGTTTTTTTTTATCATTTTCCCTGTGATTTTTGTTTTCTGTTAGTCTATCTAAGTTATAAAATCCACATACATCGCTTTCCGCGCACCCTTAATCTATATATCTATATGTTAGTTTGACTATGAAAATTATGTTTATTTGTTTATTTCTAATTATTAGTAACTCAAGCAGAATCGTTTATATTAAACTTACATGAAGTATGTTCGTCAATTGGTTTTACATATGTTGATGGAATCAAACCAATTTGATTATTATATCGAGCTTTAAACCAACCATTATTACCTGATTGATCTAATATTTCTAGAATTGCATCAGCTGGAAAACTTAATTCATCTTCATGTTGAGCATCATATGCAAAAAGAGCAATATATCGTGGCGATTCTAAAATAGAAAAATTTTTGTATATTAACTATAAAAAATAATTATTTAGTTTTGTCTATATATACTTATCAAAAATAATTGATAAGCAAAATTAAAATATATCTTTCTCAAATTAATAAACTTTCCTAGAGATAATTTTTATATGTATGTGAAATTACTCTCGATATCCTAAAAGAATCAGCGTTAATGAGGTAACACAAAAAGGATATTGACTTTGATCTTATGTATTTTAGTTTAGAAAAAAAACTTCGAATTGAGACAAAACTAAATAAGATATTCTACTAGACAATTCTTGAGGCTACAAAATCTCTATCCAAAGTTTATTCTAAGCATGTCTAAATTTTTCGTCAGCGACGTGATGAAGTACGAAAAAGTGTTCTTATAACCGAATGAGAAGTTCAAAAATTTTGTTTCAAGACTTGATAAGATCCCTAGAAAATCGGTTTTTTAGAGTTGGGTGTGAGTGTAAGTTTCACTATAGATGTGATCCGTGTCGTAGAATCTATTTTGAAGTTTTCAGATTTTTTTTCTCTTATATCTAGAGAGATATTCGCTAATTAATTTTTAACTAATAGTCAGATGAAAGAGCCAACATTTTCACATATGTCGATACTAAAGGTACTTATTCAGAAAAACAATCTTCGTAAAGAATCTGAAACTTATAGTCGCCTTTCAGATTAAAATGTTGTTGTTCGATTTTTCTGTTCATCTCAATACCTTCTAGGACTTTTCATATTAAGGGTTTTCAACTGATTAGTCGCTTGTGAATTCGATCTCTACGTATAAGAAAGCTTCAAAAGAATAAATCCTCTTAGATCTCCCGTTCAGAGTTACAGGCATTTTATTAGAATTTAAGTCTCTCAACAAATCGAATGATGGTATTTCAACTTAAGATTTTTCTCACGGGCAGGTCTATGAGAACTTATCCTTTTGAAATTTTTTATATCTCACTGGAATCTAACTTATGTGCAGAGTCCAAGATTCAAAAGTAACTGATGAGTTGAAGAACGTTCTCTCGTTAGAACTATTTGGAGTCTTCTGTAAACGACCTTTGTTTTTCATTTGATACCTGATGCATTTAAATACAAAGGAGTCGATGGTACAGATGCAGGTGCAGGTGGAGGTGCAGGTGCAGACTGTGTTTGTATTTGTACACAATTCGCCGGAAACCAACCAACACGTATTGGTTGATCAGTAGACTTCATATGGAAAAAAAAAAATTTTGTTGTAAAAAAGAAAGAAAGAAAACAAAAATCTATTTGACATACTCGAATTTCTCCTTGATACCATCCTTTATCACCTTTTTTTCTTATATAAATCAATTGACCTATACCAAATGGTAAACGACCTTCATCTTGCGTTTGAAAAGGTGCTATTGCAATAGCTGTTTCTAATAATGGCTTTAAAAAAAAAAAAAAAAAGAAGCAACACAATAGAACGAAATTGTTGATTTTTCTTTTCTCTCTCTAAATTTACAGTTTCAACTTTTTGAACATAATTATTTGGAAATGTTCCTGTACGATCACCAATTTTTCCTGTCCACCAATCACCTTCACGTTTTAATACAATGATACGTTCACCAGCATTAAATGATAAATCACTTGGATCCGTAGCTTCATATGGATAAATAGCTTCATAAATATCAGCTAAATAAAAATTTGTTTTTTATCGAATGCAAAAAAAAAGAAAATGATCATAGATAACGAAAGAATACATGCAAATTATTTTCATTTATTCGCTAAGTATTTGTTTCTTTTTTTTTCATAACAAAGAAACAAAAAAAAAAAAAAAAGAAGCAAATATTAGGAGCTATTAAAATTAGAATTATTTTAAATATGAGAGCGTTATTTTGTTTTTATTTGTATTCATAACAATGAGCAGACAACAAGCAATAAAAATCATCGATTTTTTTATGTGGATTAAGTTAGCACCAGATTCGAGTTTTTTCCCGTTCGGATTCGTTCGGGTACTTGAGTTATATTTCGTTCAACTTGAATTAGGGTCAGTTCTTTCTTGATGACTTCCATTGATCTTTATACCATCGGATTCGTCGTAAAATTTTGCACCTACCTCAAGTTGAATGGAATATAACTCAAGTACACGAACGAATCCGGATGGCAAAAACTCGAATCTGGTGCTAACTTTATCCATGTGGTTTTTTTCCTTCTGTTACTGTAGAAAAAAAAAGAGACAATAGAAATTTTTTTATTCCCATCACCAAATTATAAAGATAAAAGAGGCGAAATATATTTCATTGAAATAAATTATAGCGTTTGACGAATTGATTTTACACTTACGTATTGTTGGTAGAGTTGGTGCCTGACGCCAAACTAAAGTGTAACTAGAACTTGATTTTCTCTGTCTCTCTTCCTCTCTCTCTATCTCTCTCTATTTTTTATATTTTATTCATTCAGAAAAGAATTAATTTAATCTCATAATAAAAACACAAAAACAAATCTTACCAAAACTACTATCAGTAGACGATGCACTAGTAGGTGACATCGGAGAATTTAATGGTTTTTCATTTGTTGGTGTAGCCCTAAAGAAAATATGAAAAATTTTGCAAAAAAGTAAAACTATTATCTGTTCAATAGTTATTTAGAAAAAAAAACCCAATGAAGCACAGTATATTTTAAAATAAATAGTAGTTAGAAAGATTCAAGCGATAAACTAATATCAATTTTATCTGTGCAGATAGTTTCCATTGAGAGATCTCAAATGTTATTATGCCGAAAGAATAACATTTATAGACGATTCATTGTAAATAATTAAGTCTACACTATCCAACTAATATCCATGTCAGAAAACGAAGACGAGTGAATATTTTTTGAATATATTTTAAACGCATTAATCTAGAAAGCTGCGGTTTTCATTGTTAGTAAGAGAAGATGAAGACGCATCGAACCATATATGAAGAGATTTTTCTGACTACTTTCCTAAGAGTTTTACACAAAGCTTCTAGAAAAACAGCATGCCTCTCATAGTTATCATATTAATTTATTGATTTTCAGGAGTGTGCTAGAATCGCCAAATGAAGAGTTAGAAAACTATGTTAAGACTCTATTCCTAACTACTATCAATAAGATATTCTAGCCATTTTTTCAACAAAATAATCGAAAAATGAAAGTTTTTGTAGTATTTTGATGAAAAATTGCTTTTTTTAAACGCATGAGAAAAAAAGGGCAATTTTTTGAAAACATTTGACTAAAATTCTTAGGAAAGTATCCAGAAAAATCTTTTCATATATGATTCGGTACGTCTTCATCTTCTCTTTCCAATGATGAAAACTGCAGCTGTCTGGATCAACTCATTCAAAAATTATTCTAAAAATACTCATCCACCTTCTTTTTTGCAATGGACATTACTTGTATGTCATAATTATACTAGTAAATCAAAAACTTGAGCAATTACATGACTTAATACTATGGCTGTTTAGCTACCTGACGCTGTCTTCAGTAGCTCGATACCTTTCTTGCAATTAATACTAGCTGTAGTTCTGGATAGAAGATCAATTATCCGAGTTTTCCATACACATTAACTAACTACAAGTGTAGATGTATGTCATCGAATTGATGAAAAACATCGAAAGAATGCAGTAGAATAAATGGATGACTGCAGTAGACGTTGAGTATTGCTGTCTTCTGGAGCGAGCATCGGAATTGGAAATGGTCAATAAATAAAATAGCTTTTCAAAGGTAATTCGAAATATTTGCTGGTCGGACAATAAAAATTAAATATATTTTCGTCATTTTAGATATTTTTTTCTCTATTTGATGTTTTCTCAGAATGTAATCAGCATACTATGGAACGGGTGATTCGAGACAAACACCCATTAATGACTTATCTAAGGTCATTTCATCGTTGGTAGTATCGAGATTCGAAAATAGTACCTTCTAGATATGTATTGAACAACGTAGGCACTCAAACATGGCGGCTCAATATAATCATTCATTATCTCTATGGACAAAGACCATGCACATCTATGAAGATACTACGCTCGTCATACAAAATATAAGTTTTCATTTCACAGATCACTCGCATATGCTTAAATCAAAATTTGCTCATATTTCTGTTCATTATCAAATTGAGTTTTTTTCAAATACACTAATATTTCCTAGTCCATTGATATAATCGTATATATAGAATGTTAGAAAAGCGCTCTGTATTCAAAAGAAACAAGCACCCAAGTTCGCTATCTTTTCAGTATATGAAAAAAAGACATTGCAGAGAAGTTTTTTATTTTCGCTATTGATTTTTAGTAAACATCTTACAGATATCATCTTTTGTGCATTTCCATAGAAAAGAAAACTTCAATAGTACTAAATAATATAAGAATATCTTGTATTAATTTGTATAAAACCGTAAGCATACTATCTTATACAAACTCTATATTTTCTATCTTAGTTAAATAGAATTTAAATTTTAATTCTTCAATCTCTATTGATAATTATACAATCTATTCATTTATATTATCCAATATAAAAAAAAATCTACTAACTTTATTGTATTTTTATTATTTTGTATTTCTATTTCAGTTGCTGGTCTAACATAATTTCTTGGAAACCAACCAACCTAAACATAAAATTCTTTCTTTTGTTTAACAAATATTTTCTTTTTATTTTTACTTTTCCACGAAGTTGTCCACTATACCAAGCAGCATCTTTTTGTTCACGTACAAGAATAAGTTCACCTTTTTGAAATGATAAATGTTTATCAACTGTTTTGCCTTGACAATCTGCTAATGTTATCACCCATGATCCAGACTAAAAAATAAATAAATTATAAAATTTCAATATCAATTATTTTAATTATACTATTAATTGTGAAGTTGTATCAACAGTATTTCCATTAGTAGATACAGATGTTGATCTTCATAATAACAAAAAAAAAATTCTTTTGAATCCAAATTTAAATTTGTTTATTACTTACGGTAAACGTTCAACATAAGCAGCTGGAAAAAATCCATATTTATCATTTCCAATTTTTCCAAATAACCAATTTTCATCTTGTTGTTTTTGTGTTGGATCAATCTTTAAAATAAAAACAGCTATTAGCATAATCTCCCCCATGGAATTAAAATGTGAAACACGATGTAGCTATGAATCATAGTGAGATTGTTCTAGTCACAGTTGTGGGAATATTCAAATTTTTGCCCCCTTGTACTTCAATATTACTTTTTTGATCGTGTTTCACAATCATTTGTGTCAATAGAACTAGATGTGTATGAAAAGAAGAAGAGAAAAAACATGCTTAAAAAAATACAGGAAGAAAATTTCACTGTCATGCTCAATTAGAACAAAAAAAAGCAAAACTTGCCTCTTTGGATATTTTCTAAATATTTATTTTCTTTTTTTTTTTTATTTCTTATTTTAAAATCGATTAACTTACTATTATTATATCTCCAACTGACATTGCTAATTCATCAGAACGTTGAGGTATATAATCATATAATGCTCGATATTGAATAGTACCTAAATAATGGGGGAAAAAAAAAATTTTTTTTTTTTATTTATATTTCTTCTAACTCGATGAAGAATTTTCATTAGAAATAGTTGAAGATGATTGTGACCATTCATTTGTTATACCAAATGATGAATTTATATTATTATTTTTATTCGTAGATGTCCAATCATTTCCATGATTATTTGTTGTTGAACTACCCCATGGATCAATTGTTGATATTTGTTTTATATTTACTTTAGGTGCAATTTTTTTTTGTTTTGGAGATATTTCAGTTTTAGAAATAAATGGATCATTTTTTATTTGTCCATTATTTGATGATTGAAACCAATCATGATTTGTTATTGTTGTTGGTGAACCTATATCAGATTGAGAAGCAAATGGATCGACTGTTTGAAATGGATCAACATCAATAGCAGTAGATATAGAAGCTACAGGAGGAATGGAATAAGATTGAGCATTGAAATCATTTGTAGTATTAAATCGATCATAATAGGCTAAGAAATTTATTAAGCAACACAAAAACCTTAGAGCATAGAACACACACACAAAGAAATACATACGCAAAGATGTTGTTGTTGTTGTTGTTTGTAATGTAACTTTACTAAACGAATAAAATAATCATGTAAAAGAATTTGCCTTTGTTTTTTTTTTACTTTATTGGTTTTTTATTTTTAGCATCTTGTTCAAGTTGATTAAGTTGACGACGAAGTTGCTATGAAAATAGTAAAATTTGAAAATAAAAATATAATAAAAAAAAAAATACAAAAACAAACCTCCATTTGATTTTGATATTGTTTACATTGATGATTCATAGTTGTAATTTGTTCATCAACATGTATACTCTCTTGTTTGACATTGTCGAGTTGAAGTTGTAAAAATTTCATTTGATCAGATTCTCGATTGGCCATACCTAAATATATAGAGAAAAGATTTTTCTATAGAGAAAACTTATCGATTGAGATACAAAGAAAAAAAAGAGTACAGAGTTGTTAATTATTGAATAGTTTATTAATAAGAATAGATTCATTAGAATGAGTTTTGTGTTGAATACCTCGAGAAAGACATGTTAGTCTTCGTTGAAACTTTTCGGACCATCTAATGACTATGAAATGTGTCTATAGTCAAAATTTCAGGTCAAAACTATTGGTTTTGGAGTTTTCAGAAGTGAGGCATTTATAGGTTACACAGTGATATGTGTCAATAGATGGCGCCACTTTCGCAGTGTTTTGCCATAGCTATGATGAGAGTGATGCCACCTATCCACATCTTTACAGTACACAATAGAATTTGATAATATCTATATCATCTACTAGAGGAAGTTGTCCCTTACAAACTTACATATGTCTCATTATTTGGTCAAAACTTTATAATCATGTTTCATTTGAATGACCGTAACTCTGTATCAGACCCGAATCCTTTTAAGCTTGTCTTAGTCTTGCCGAGACCAACTCGTAGTCATAATATGAAGTTCAAGAACGTCCATGAGTTGCCTAATTCGAATTATAATATAAATGCATCCCTCAACAGTCATATATGACTTATAAAATAAATAGATATATACAGGGGCGGCGCGAGTCAACCAACATTGGGGGGGTGTAGCGACATTTTTTGGACTAGAAAGACGAAGTCTGCAATTTTTCGGGGGGTGTAACATTGTTTTTGGTGACAAACGGAAGAAAATTTCCTGATTTTGTTGAGCAAAAAAACAGAAATTTTTGAAGATTGGGGGGGTGTCGCACCCCCGACTACCCCCCGGTCGCGCCACCCCTGGATATATATCGGAATAGATTTAGTTCTAGTTATATAGATATATAAATACCCATGTTATTCGTAGGAATAGATTTAGTTTTAGTTCTAGTTATATAGATATACATAGATACTCATGTTATTCGTAGGAATAGATTTAGTTCTAGTTCTAGTTATATAGATATACATAGATACTCATGTTATTCATAGGAGTAGGTTTAGTTTTAGTTATAGTTATATAGATATACATAGATACCCATGTTATTCATAGGAATAGATTTAGATTTTAGTTTAGATGTGGAGGTATAAATAAACCTGCCATTTTCGTAAAAGGGAGAAATAATGTCCGTTTTTTTTGCTCAGGAGAATCTGGTTTTCTGTTTATATGTCTTGTGAAGAAGGTCGAGAAAAAGAAGAGCATCAATTAACTTGAATTTTAGCATCATATTATGGCCTATTGACAAGAGTGACTTTTAGAAGAAGTTATAATAACCATAATTAATTTAATGTATATCGTCGGGATGTTGAGGTAATTAAATGGCTGCAGCATGAAGGTTTGAATATACAAATGTTTTCTGAGTATATTCTTGTATCTATGTATATCTGTATAACTAATAACATGGTTATCTATGTATATCTATATATCTCTATAACTATGACTAAAACTAAAACTATCCCTATGAATAACATGGGTATCTATGATAACTATATAACTATGACTAGAACTAAATCTATTCCTATAAATAACATGTGTATCTATATATCTCTATGACTATGACTAAAACTAAAACTATTCCTATGAATAACATGGGTATCTATATATATCTATATAACTGTGACTAAAACTAAATCTATTCCTATGAATAACATGGGTATCTATATATATCTCTATAACTATGACTAAAACTAAAACTATTCCTATGAATAACATGGGTATCTATGTATATCTCTATAACCATGGCTAGAACTAAATCTATTCCTATGAATAGTGTGGTTATATTTCTGCATTTATATTATAAGTCGAATTAGGCAGCTACTCAGAACGTCCGACAAAGGAATATATTCACTTGTGAGAAAAATTTTCAAACCTTCATCCTACATGATATTTTGTTGAAAACGCGCTAAAATAGTCCATCATTAAAAATCAAAGCAACTCATGCACACGAGAATAAGTTCAATTCGTAAGATTAAAAACGACTATACATTTCAAAGTCATTTTTTGACTACACAGCAAGATATATCTAGACTTGTAAAGCAATTAGGGAATTGCGGGTACATAATTCTATTTTTTATCGAACTCGGTTACACATTTTTGTGGATTCACTGGTTCCCAGATGAGAAATCCAGCAACAAGATATAACTATACGTTGAATTTTTTCTTTGAAAGTCGCGAATAAATAGTTAAAATCTTGATCCTTTACTTATTCATGTACACGAAGGGTGCCAAGCATTGACAGAAAAAAAAACTTTGGGTTTGGATCCGCAGCTCCCAAAAAGGAAGTCTTCTTCTATCCAATGATGCATGTATTATCAAGTTGTATTACGTGCCATTAATGGCGCCACCTTCGATGTACTCTGCAGTAGCCGCAGCAAAGTTGACGCCATCAATGGTATGCAATAGAACTTGATAATACATTTGATAAAATTCTCTTACTGAATTCTTTCGATTGATTAAGATTTTTTAATGATGAATTAATTGATTCTCTTTCTGTTTGTAAATAATTTAATTTAATATATAAATCTTTTCGTTGTTGTTCAAAATTTTCTAAAAGATGTTTTTCTTGTATTGTATGTTTTTGCATATCATTTATTTTTTGATCAATTATTTGTATGTTTGTATTTGTTTGATGAACTTTTTTTTGATTTGTTTGTATTGTATCATCCATACTTTGTAATTCAAGTTCAAGTGCTTTTTCACGAGATTTTAAATTATTAGTTTGTTCAAGTAAACGGGATTTTTGTGTTGATAATTCTTGCATACGTTGACGTTCCCATTCTAAACGACTTTTACGTTCCATTTCTTTTCGTGCAGCCTGAAACAAAATATGAATTATGTCTGAACACAAAAATTTGTATATTTTAAAATATAAAATTGTTCATGCATAACTCAGAACAAAATGAATATCGTTTTTTGTTTTTGTATGAATATGACTCAAACGCGTCTTATTTAAATATTAAGACGTGATCTTAAATTTTTACCTCACGTTGTTCAAATAATTTTCTTCGTTCTTCTTCTTTTTGATGTTCAATTTGTCTTTGTCTTTCTAATTGTCGTTCAAATTCCATTTGTTTTCGACGTTCTTGTTCGTCTTTTTGTTTTTGTAATTCGAATTCACGTTTACGTTCTATAAAAAAAAAATAATTTTCTTATTATTAAATAGAAGAGAGAGAGAGCGAGAGAAAAAAATATTTGTTTACCTCGTTCTTCACGTTCTCTTTGATCACGTTCTTCTTGTTCACGTAATAATTGTCGACGTCGTTCTAATTCTTTAAATCCATCCTAAAAGAAAAAAAAAAATATATTTTTTGTTTATTAAAATCTATAAATTAATAAATACAAACTTCATAATTCTTTTGACGTTTTTCTTCATAAGATACAAGACTATTTCTTCGTTCAGGTTCTATTGTTTCAGGAGCATGATTTTCGGTTGTAGTCGTAAATTTAAAAGCATCTTTAAGTTCTTGATTAATATTAGCAAATGCTGAAGAAACATTGGATGTTCCTAATGAACCTATACGTTCACGTTGTGCTATAGTTGTATTTAACCATTCATCAGGTAAACGAGTTGGTAATATTTGTCCGGCACGTACAATATCACAACAATGCATTGCAATAACAAATTCATCAGATGTTAAACGACCATCTTTATCATGATCAGCTAAAGCCCTGAAAAGAATAATTTTTCATTGAAATATAAATCATAGGAGGATTTTTAAATTTTTGAGAAGAATCTGTTGAATAGAATATATAAATTATTTGAAGAATTTCTCAAATGAAAGAAGTGAGTAGAAACAGATATCTTCATTATTGATTGTCATATCAGAGATTGAAAACAAAACCCAATTCAATACGATCTCTGTGCTATACTACATGAATAAGTGAGTAGTGATTCAATGATTTGTATAATCTTTACTTTAGAAGAGTAGTTGCTTATTTCAATTATTGAATTCATTCCTTGAATTACAAATAAAGAAAATGAATCTTCTAGATTAAAGAATTGTAGGTCCTTCCAGACTAGAGCCTATCGGGTCCGGACTCGGTCGATTCAAAATTTTTAGACCTAGATCCGCAACTCTCTATTCCAGATGTTAATGTTTATACTTTTTATTGATGGATTAAGTAGAAGAAAGAACTAATCCTATATACTTATATTAAATTATAATCGATTTTAATTGAAATTTAGTTTCTCAGCTATCATGACTGAATAGTTACATTATTCGACATCTATCCATAAGATATTATCAGTTATGGAATGATTCTAAACAAGTCACTAACGGCTACTTGTCTCGAATCACTCGTCTTATAGCATGCTGATTATATTGTAACATACATCTGTTCTTGTGGTTAGTTAGTTTGTATAACACAAGAACTTTTGCGTTAGACCGATCCTATGTTCAGATCTACAGCTAGGGAAGACATCAAGCTATTAAATCTACAGTAAGGTAGCCAAACGACACGGATGTTCGTCTTCTTCTTTCTTTAACGTAATTTATAGATGATATGTAAGGTATAAATATTGATTCGCTTGTTAATAAAAATACTTTGGAAAATTATTTTCCGATATCCACATAGAAGAAGTTATTAGTGCAGCATACATTACAATATAAGTAAAAAATAAAGAATCTATTTAGTAAAAAACTAATGATTAGCAAGAACACGAATTAAAAATCTTTCCAACATGTAAAATAAAAATTTATAAATTTCTTAAACTAACAAACTTGCATATTTTCAAAATAGAATCTGATGAAAATTATCCATTTTAGATCAGATAAAACTACATTTGATTACAAGAAACTAGATATCTGCCGTCTTCTTAGAACATCTATTCATGTATCAAACTTCTTGACACAAGTCACGAATAATAATGAAAATAAATTGTAACATCTGCTTATATAATAGAAACATTTACATATGAAATAATTTCAATAATCTAATTCTTTTCTATAAACAAAAATATAACTCCACAGTTCGATGTTAAAAACTAACATATATCACCATTAAAAATATCTTTAAACTCTATTTTTCAAATTTTATTTATTGAATTATTTAATCAAAAAAATATATACATTGGATATGTGGTTACATTATATCAATAGTATAAATTATTCTACAGTTAGAGTTCATCAAGTCCAAAAATTTCTGGATCCGGTTGACTCAAAATTTTTAGACTCAAACCCAATAGGCTCTATCTGCGGTAAATCACCTTACGGTGTGTAATCTCAGTATTAGAAGAAGAGAAATATATAGATAAAGAAAGGAATCAGAACGAAAATATCAATAAACCAATAAAAGGTTTTATTTCAAAAGGAAAAAAAAGAATGCGGATAAGAGGCAAACATTAGCAAATGTCAATGCCAATATCTTCCTTGAAATGACTTGAAGGAGAAGAAATATTAGTAATGAAAATTTTTTAATAATAATAATTTCGATTTTACCGATCAATTCTATGTTCTTTCTTGTCTATTAAAATCCATGGATTTTCACTTCTAATCATTAGTTTCTAGTGAAAATAGCATTTCAAACTCAGTATTCAAACGTTACTTTGATTATTAATTAAAAGATCTAAGTAATTTTTTTCTTAGTACCGTATATAAAACATGTTGTTATCTTATAACATATCAATAAATAATATTTATTCGAGTTATCTTGTATATTATATTTTTATTCGACTATTTACTCTAATCAATATAATTGTTTATTTACTTTGACTAGTCATGAAATAAACATATCTATCAGTCAATTTTGTTTTTATACTTATCTGTCATTCATAAGTCCTATGTCTATAAAATCAAAAATGTTGTCATAATGACTTTGTTTTTTCTTTTGTTCAGTCATAAAAAAAAAGATGATTGATCGATATATTATCGTCAACAAGTTTTATAATACTTATTAAGTATACATTAAATGATCTTGAATATTCTCGAAAAATCTTAGATTATTCATATTTTCAAACAATAATGTCCTTTTTACATTTGACTATGTTTATAATCATTGAAACATATATATTTTTTATTTAATCGAAAAACTAAACTTAAAAATTTCATTATTTAAATAATATAATTTACCATATTTGATGAAGTACTGTTTGTGATAAACTAGTTTGTTGAAGAATATTTCTTGCTTGTAAACCACTCATAAATCCATTTGTTTTTGTTACATCAACTAATGAATGAAATTGTTGAAGATATTTTGAACGTACTGCTGGTGTTAATGGTGCTGGTGGAATAAGAACTGGTATTAAAGGTTGACTAAAAAAAAAATTCAGAAATAAAATTCAATCAATTATTTTATTTTCTACGTACGCAGAAACTAATGATTGACCAGGTGCTAAAAAAAAAACAAAAAAACAATTAATAATTGATTATCATATAAGTAATATGTTAACAAAAGCATTATTCTAATCAATAATACACAATACATATCAATCTTACCACTCCAACTCTGAACTGGTCCTTTAATATGAAAGATTTAATTGTAAAACTTTGTTTTTTTTTCAAAAGATATCTGAGAAATTAAAATCGCACAACTTACGAACTATTGATAATGATAATGTAGACATGGATGATGGTGGTGGTGCACCATTTGCTGTTATTAAAATTACATCGGAGAGAAGAGTTGGTGGAAGTTTATCCGGTAGTGGTACTTTTTTCTGAACCTTAAATAATAATAAAGATTAAACACAGTGAATAGAAAGAAGAAAAAAAAATTCTTTTGTTTTGTTTCTTTTTGTTCTATTTACTTGAGAAGAAATCAGATGACAAGCAATCGTAAATTCTCGCTTATCTAAACGACCATCGGCTGTTATATCCGAAAGATTCCTTGAGAGAAAAAAAATGATGTATGAATATATATATATATTTTTTTTTGCATAAATGAATTTACCATATTTTACGCAGAATATCAGCAGATAAACTTGATTTAAGAAAAAAATTTCGTGCTTGATCACCTTCATGAAAAACAAAATAATAATAAACTTTATTTAGAAAATTTTATTTGAAATATTCTTTAAATTATACCCGATACATAACCTTGTATTGGGTTACATTGTTGAAAGTACAAATCGTACTGTTTTCGTTCTTCGGCACTGATTCTCCAATCACCTACATACATATATATATTGTTTTTAATATTTATTTTGAATGTATTGTTATTTTCATTACCTGCCATATGCAAAATTTTTTTGTTATCTCATCATAAAAATAAAATCAAATAACGAGAGAAAAAAAAATTGAATATTCTTATGTAAAAATCTATAACCAACGTATATGATCAATGTCTATCGAGTTTGAGATCAAATTTCTTGAGATGAAAACGAAGAAGAATAAGAAGAAAGAAAAAAAAGAAAAAAATAAACAACAACTGTTCACCTTGCAGTAAAACATGCATCCACGTTTACGGTGTACTACAGGATAAAAGAAAAGAATGAATGAGAGAAACGATTGGATCAACTAGTCAATTGGTAGCTAGGAGGAAAGTGTATGACTAAAACAATATGGCTTTATTGGTAGATGTCACTTAATAACATCACAAAGATTATTTTTAATATTACCTGTTCAAAAAGAAACTTATGAAGACTAGTGTCCTGGGTGACTGATATTTTTGATCATAACCACGAACAAAACAAAGTTCTCAATCACGATAATGAATGTTACATAGTATTTAGAGACAAGAAAATTTTTTTGTAATCATTCGATGCTGCGATATTGTCTGATATCTTTCATTGAATACAATCAAAGTGTGTTTTCGTCTTGTAAAAATACAATTACCAATAAACGAATAAGATTAAGTGCGAAAAAGTTGAAGAAAAAATCTCGTATCAGTTGTAGTAAAACAAATACTAATCAAGATGTTAAACGAAAATCATCTCAAATAGTCAATCAATATAGAAAAAATTAAAACCATACACGATCTCATAAATAATAATCAAAATGATAATGAATAGTTAGTAAATATTGAAAGTGAAGATGATAATGAACAAATTATTTAATGATATAATTTCTTCATTTTTTTTTCTCAGTTTTGTTTTTTATGAAATAGTATTTAATTAACTAGCGTATTTTCTTTGTTTTTTTTGTTGAGAATAAATGTGAATTTTTAGATGTTTTGTTTCTGATTTAAATGTGAACATTTTATTCTTAAATAAATATTTGAAACTTTGAATGTATATATTACAATCGTGAATTATGAAATTTTAGTTTCAATCACAATCACGTAGAACACTAATGAAGACCAAACGTTACTTGTAGAAAGAATATTTTCTATTTCGGTAACATACCACAAAAGACATAACAAACATTAATCATGTTAAAATGTAATTAGGGATCTATTTCCAGTAAATTGATACATAAATTATGAAACCTGTAAAATAGTTCAAGTCGAACATTTCACTTGATTCGTATCAGCAAAAAAAACTGACTTACCTACTCATCTCTGAAGAATAGGCAAGTCTTTCAGATGAAATATAATTATATGCTTCTTATTACTAACTCACATTTAAACTATATCGAACTGGTATGATTCAAAAAGAAAACTGCAACTTGTGTCAATAGACGTGCACTTAAAGAAATATGCCAACGTGTGTTTTTATTTAATTTCTAGTATTGAAAGAATATTTTTTGATCCATTTGTCAAAGAATCATAGTGAAGCAGTAGTATTCACAAAAGAAAGAAAATTACATTATAGGCTTGCTCATAGTATTGAAAATCTTTCTTATAAATGTAAGCTTTTGGTACGGTTCTTCTTCACT